>CM050164.1:18745209-18986731 GCA_027410445.1 Discoglossus pictus
GGGTGATGTGGCATTACATCTGTAAACCTTAGCAGGGAAGATTGAGAACATGACTTACTCCATGCAGATCTGGAGGCTCAATGTTCACTGCTGGAATTAAGGATTCGTTGTAGAAACAGTGGCGGAGCTAGTGTCCTATCGTTATGTCTCTGGTTGTGCTTATCCATAAGGTTTTCTTGGCAAAGGTACTGGAGTGGATTGCCAGTTCCTTCTCCAGTGGACCTCTATTTGTCTGACCTCTCTGTTATGACCTGTTCATCTTGGGTAACCCTACATTGTATAGCTCACAGCTTCATTGAGGTATACAACCCCTTCACCATGACAAAGTAGAGGATCCTGAAGGGACATTTAAGTTTTAGCACATTTGAAGACAGTATAAATAAGACAAGACAGCACATTGATATCGGAGGAGGTTATCTCTCTGCTGTCTTGAGAAATTACAACAGTTGAGGTAATTAGGTAACAGAGACATGAGATGAAGGGACCGTCTGATGGATAGATGTTATTGTATAATAGAGAGAGAGGGGATAGAGGACCAGAATACAAAGTCTTGAGGTTGTTGTAGAACTTAAGGAGGAAAGTGATCTGCTTCTCTGAAAGGTGGGTATCTATCTATATATCTGTAGAACTATCTATCTGTCTATCTATCTATCTGTATATCTATCTATCTATCTATCTATCCATCTATCTATCTATCTATCTATCTGTGACGAAGTGCCCTTCGCCACTTTGTCCTGGAGAGGACTTATTGCCAGCCTTCTGCCCTGCGACTATGGCCCTGGGACATATTGCCCTATTGTCACTCATTCTAGCCCTTTAAATACAGGGGGGTCATTCGGTACTTGCCCTGTGTGAGCGGTGATACCCCAGATAGCTATGCCATGGAGCCCATTCATATAATGAAAGACTATGAGAAAGACTTTGGTTCCATGGCCATTGAACTGTATGTATGTGGTCTGTGCGCCATTCAGTAATAATGTGTGCTCAGACCTAAGCTATCTGCAGATATGTTCTGGGTTATCATATGTTGTGGTTATATCTGTAAAAATATTGTATTGTGTGGTATGCAGTCAAATATCTTTGGTCTCATACACTTGGTCAGGAGTTGCCCATCTGCCTCTTAATAGTATCTGCTAAAACACACAAGAGATAGCAGAACAAAAGGGTTTTAGCAGACAAGATGGCACCATGAACAATGGGGGTAAGGACTCTTGAATAATGAGATGGCCTGGGGTTTCCCCATACTCCCAGCAGGGGAGTAAGTGAGCCTAGGGATGTTACTCTCTCCACCGCCAGAGGTAGAATGAGCAGTTAGCCACGCCTAGTGGGTGGTTCCTGGGGGAGGGGACTCTGGCTCCCACGCCTTAACCCTGTCTGATTGGCCAGAGGTAATTAGGGGTTGACCAAAGGTAGTCACTGCCCCTACTGTGTATGTGAAGTGTTTAAAAATGTGTGTTTTTTCAATAAAGGGAGTTCTACTTGACCCTGCAAAACGTAGCCTCGTCTCGTTCTTGGAGGGAATTGCTATATCACACTGGGGATTGCTATGCGCTGCGTACTCCCTTGAGCTTTAACTACTGAACTCTTGTTCCTGATGTACTCTCCTTGGAGGAGAGGTCTTCCCCACACGGTCCTGGATGCTGGAGATTCATACACTTTGTAATGAGGGTCCTGGAGAACCCTCATGGCACCGGCAACCAATGGGTTAATACATATCACTGAACTCTCATTTACTAGAATAGTAGATTTATTGATTTTTGTTTTATTGCAACATTTCTGGATTGCGAGTCTGATCGCATATCGGACCTCTAAACACTAATTGATTGTGGTTTAACCTCGATATTTTACTGCCGTCATGATGTCGGTCTCATTTACTATTGGCTGTTGCTAAATCAGTACTAACGGCCTTGATCATTAAATCATGCCACGAATTGCTACTTACGGGTGCATAGTTTATGATTTGGGCTTTCGTCCAGGTAGCTGCGGGCTTGTCCAATTTAATCGCTTTGTAACTGCTGCAAATTTAATAGGGGCCTATGTTTTCATGCTAAAAAGCAGCTTTTGTGATATTTTCTGATGACAATAGTACTCAGAGTAAGACCCCATAGCATAACCCCCCCCCATTCAAGACAATTAGAGTTATCTAAATATAAGATGTTCTCATCTTGAATCTATTATTTATTGCAATTTATTTACATTTAAAATTATATGAGAAAAACAGCTTTGATGATTTTTTGCCATATTCTATTGAAGAGAAGATAAAAGATATAGAATCTAAGAAGCTTTTTTCCCTTCTGGTTGTGTTATTCTGCACAGAGTCGCGCCGCCAGAATCATCTGCTGGGCCAGATATTGCGCTGCGTGTAACCCGGTGATTTACACACACAGGGAGCCTATTCTCCAGCAGGCTCATGTCCAACTAGGGCCTGTGTGCTAAGTACAGAGAGGCCCAACCGCTGCCAGAAACATCACGTTAAATATACAGAGCTTGGCGCAGAAAATGACAGTGTCTGAGAAACAGCAAACTGCCGTATTATCATTATCCGAACCTGGAGCCAGGAACCTAACAATCCACTCACAGGCGTCTCTATCCACATAAAGGAGAGGTATTAGTGAGCAAGAAGATAGATAGATAGATAGATAGATAGATAGATAGATAGAGTGAGAGATAGAGAGAGAGAGAGAGATAGATAGATAGACAGATAGAAAGATAGATAGATAGATAGATAGATAGATAGATAGATAGAGTGAGAGATAGAGAGAGAGAGATAGATAGATAGATAGACAGATAGAAAGATAGATAGATAGATAGATAGATAGATAGAGTGAGAGATAGAGAGAGAGAGAGAGATAGATAGAGAGAGAGATAGATAGATAGATAGATAGACAGATAGAAAGATAGATAGATAGATAGAGTGAGAGATATATATAGAGAGAGAGAGATAGAGAGAGAGAGAGATAGATAGATAGATAGATAGATAGAGTGAGAGATATATATAGAGAGAGAGAGATAGAGAGAGAGAGAGATAGATAGATAGATAGAGTGAGAGATAGAGAGAGATAGATAGAGTGAGAGATAGAGAGATAGATAGAGAGATAGATAGATAGATAGATAGGTACTATCATATATAGGTAGATAGATTGCTTGATTGTTTCTATCTATCTATTTATCAATCAAGCAATCTATCTACCTATATATGATAGTACCTATCTATCTATCTATCTATCTATCTATCTATCTATCTATCTATCTATCTATCTATCTATCTATCTATCTATCTATCTCTCTATCTATATCTCTCTCTATCTATCTATCTATCTATCTATCTATCTATTTATCTATGTGTCTACCTATGTATCTATTTCTATGTATCTGAATGTGTATATCTATCTATCTATTTATCAATCTGATAGATAGATAGACAGACACTATCATATAGATAGATATATAGACATTCAACCTTATTAAATTCCAGCCTTGTAGATAAGAGGCTTCTACTTAAACCCTACGTGCTGCAAATTTTGAAAAGTTACAACGCTATTAAATTAGCCCGGCTGCGAGCAACGTGTGAGCTACACAGCAGGGCCATCCGTGTGAACATGGAGAAAATCTACATGAGGAGTGAGAGCCTGCAAGATGATCTTGCAAGCTCCTACACCTCATCAATTGCTGCGGGGGTCCTGAACGGGACCTCCGCGGCAGTCCTACATATAAGCCCTGCCATGGGGGGTACTCCAACTACCCCCCGGCACCTAAAATGACCCCTGCTCTATGCGGGGGGTCCCCATCGGGAACCCCTAAGTGACCTGTATTAACCACTTGCTGCAGGGGTCCATAGGGACCCCCGCAGCCCCCCCCCCCCACATTAACCCCTTGCACCGGTATAGATCAGGCCCCCGCTGCATTTGTGTAGTGTAGTGTTTGCACTTAGTGTCATGAGGGTCCTGGAGGACCCTCATGGCACTTATGGGGTTAATAATAGGCTTCTAATTGTCATATGAGGGTCTTCATAGACCCTTATGAGACTGGGTTAACTAGAGGCTTATGGGAGTCTGTATAGACCCCCATAAGGGATGGGGTTAGATGGAGGCTTATGGGGGTCTGTATAGACCCTCATAAGTGATGGGATTAAATAGGGTTAGATTGGCTTAAATAGGCCTAGTTAGAGTTATTAGGTCCAGATAGGTTTAAATAGTCCCAATTAGGGTTAGATTGGCCCAGTTAGGGTTAGATAGGGTTTAGTATGGGTTAATGGGGTATAGTTAGGGTTAATAGTGTAGTGTAGTGCTTAGACTTTGTAATGAGGGTCCTGGAGAACCCTCATGGCACTTGTAACCTAGGGGTTAATAGTATCCTATAGGGGTCTATATAGACCCCTATTGGATTGAGGGGGTAATTATAGTCTCATGGGGCTCTGTATACATTTATATTTTCCGTCCCCATACAATGTACAGTGAGTGTTGGTGCTCTGATGATAAAGTGTAATGAATGTCCCAACTGTGCATTATAAATAGGCTCCGCGCGCGAGGGAAATCCGTTGGTTTAGTTGTGTAAATCGCCATTGTAGATTGGTAATATTATTAATGTGTTACGCGTCTCGCATGTATTTTCCGTATTTTGTAATAGTGTATTTTGTTCTTTCCTGTGTGAAAATGCTACGCGTTTGGCGTGGTCCGGGGTCTTGTAGCCTCGTTTTAATATTTTTCGGCGCCCATTTTTTTTCTCGCTTAGGCGACTTTCTTGTTATGAAAGTCGTTGAAATCGCATTTAAATCGCGTTGTACCTCACTCCCAAATGTCTAAGTCCCGCGTTTGTCAAGTGCTTGAAGGCTAATCCAATTGCGCATTTACTAACTGTTTTGTGGATAAGTCCAGCGTGTTTAATTAATTAATTTAATTGCCTTAACAGCTCGCCTTGCTACGAGGGGCTCGTAGGCGATGAGCGCCTTCGTCGCTCATCGCCTAAGTGCTACGCATTAATGGCTCGCTTCGCTTTGCGAGGCTCACAGTAATGAGCGCCTTTGGCACTCATCGCCTAAGTGCTATGCGTTAACGGCTCGCCTTGCTTTGCAAGTCGAGCCATTAAGGCGTAGGCCCTCATCGCTTGCAAGCCTCGCAAAGCGCTCATCGCCTAACTCGTACCCACCACGCAAAGTGTGACGACGTCTCGCAGTTTGACAACTATTATATGTGATGTTCTAGAATGAATCCAAATGGGATGATCCCACGTATGTCAATCTGTAGATTTTTTATCTTAAATGATGTCAAATACAGAAGATCTGAGGAATTGAGCGGTTACCCTAATCTACTGTATTTAGAGAAGTCTGCTCTGCTCCGCACTCCTAGGTTTTGCCGGTAGATAGTATTGGTGATAACATGTTGTACTTTGGCCAGTACTTGGATGGTTTGCTGATGCTCCCACTTCTAGTTCCTGTTTTCGGTTCTCCGTTGGTCTTTGTACCTGGACTGGTCTAATCTGTCAGATTTAGTTCCTCCTTGAAGTAACAAAGCAAAACCAAAACTGTAACAAACATAGAAAGTGGAAAGGAATCAAAGGAATCGGCTTGGTCCTGCCAGGCTGGGCACCTACTATTTGTCTGTGGTCAGGTCACTTCTAGCTGGGGTTGGCTTTACAATAAGGGAAGTGGGCAACGCTTTAGGGCCCCTCGGACCTCAGCATTGTGTGAAGCTAGACAAGTGCCAAATCCATTTTTGCATGAATTCATGTGTTTTCAATGCCTAATTTGTCTTCTGTACCATGTATACAGTGCAGTACCTCTTTGTGTAATACCCTCTATATGTAGAACCCTCTGTGATGGATACTCGCTATACCTGCAGCCACATTAAGTTCCCTGAACGTGTAAAACCATATCGCGTAACGTAGCCCGCAAGCCTTGAAGCTATTAAATTGGCCCCGTAAAGCAACCCGCCAACGACTTGCAGCTTAAGGGCAAAAAAAGGCTGCGGAACGTGGAAATATGAACTGCGCGCCGGCAAATCCTTTGATCTGTCAAGCCCGTAACTGATACATTTCCAATCATGCTATTATATTGCACTGGCGTTCAACCCCGTAACCCACAAATGGAGCCAACGGTTCTAGAGGACCTGCAAGGGGTATATAGTCCTATCCGTCGCACTGTAAATGCAAATATACACACACTACTGTACTAATAATTAAAGGGAGAGTGATGTTAGGCATTGGAATTAATAGCTCAACATTGTCAAGCTCGCAAATCTGCAATATAAAGTACTTTATTTTCAGTTTAATTTCCGTGTTATATCGATCCGGCAATCAATGTGTTAATACATATAATGGAACTCGCATGGACTACAATATACTATTTACTGATTTATTAATATTGCATTATTTCTGGAATGTGGGTCCGATCGTAACCCGTAATTGAAACCCGTAAGTCTTTGAAATCTAACCTCCATTTTTCAGTGACGTAATGATGACGATCTTTTTCACCATTGGCTCCGTCTAAACCTGTAACCACGGGTTTGACTAATTGATCATGTTCAAGGTCGCACATGCAACGTGCGCAAGAATGGGTTACTGGCTTGCATCACTGGCACTTAACTCACGGCATGGTTCAATTTAATAGCTCTGTAACGCAGCCAAATTTCAAGTCCGCAGCCTTTGCGTGTGTGCCGATGCCGCTACAGGCTTTGAATTTAATGGGGCTGTTGGACTTATACCTCAGAGTGTAGTGCTGTCCACTATAATAATTGACAAAAAGTAACGTCTGTGCAGCGCTTACTGTGCAGGCGTCAGACATTGTCATTAAATAGGGGATGCGCGCAAGCCAACGTGAGTGCCGGGACCTGCGCTCTCTTTTCCAGTCCAGCTTTGATCACCTGACTCGCTGCCTGACATCCGAAATCGGGTGCAAGTGTTTCCGAGTGCAAGCCCGTAGCTTCTGCTCACCATCAGCCAATGGGAGTTGAGACCGTCATCATGATGGTACTCAAAGCTGCAAGTGCTCTCACAGCCTCCCTAAATGAAACCATGCTGCAGGGGTCCTGATTGGGACACCAGCAGTGTCTCCACGTGATGATGGGGTCCCTACTGAGATCCCCGTAAGGTCCCCACATTTACCACTTGCTGCGTGCCAACATTAACCCCATGCTGGGACCCCCACATCATGTGGGTCATTGGGGTCTCATGTAGGAGTGTGTGTGTGGGGGTGTTAGGTGCACTGGGGACATTCAGGGGACCATACGTAAGAGCTTATAAAGCCCTTGCCAGTCCTCCTGAGCACAAGCAGGACCTTGTCCCGCATTTGCGCTTTGCGAGCTGGGATACTTTTGCGGAGTGGGAGGAATCGGCCAATTTTATAGGGATTTGCGAATTTTGGCTTGCGAAAGTGACAGATCAAAGGCTTCAGAGTGGTGCAGGCTCAGAGTTGCATGGCCGCCATTTTTGCAGGGCCGTCACTCGGGACCCGATCCGAGGATGCAAAATAGAGGTAATTGAACAGGGAATTTGCCTGCGAGATCCACTTGTGATCTCGGAGCTGAAATCCGTAGCAATTGAATGAGGCTGAGAATCAGCAGAAAAAAGTAAAAGGAGCCAGGTGGTAAAGAATAATTGCATATAAAAGCTTCAAAGAAAAATAAGGTTTGGTTATTTCTCTGCACTGATTGCAATCTCTGATGTTGCTATTTTCTGGATAACGTTATCTGATTTCTTGAGCCACTCATCCTCACATACTCATTGGAGCCAGACACTTCACTTGTTTGCTCGGTTATTAAGCTGAGAGGTATCATTAGGCTAAGAGCCTTGCGTGTATGAGCCGGCGTTACCTGCCAGGACTCTGAGCCAGCACTGCAAGTCATTCGCTGGATTTTAGCCTTAATTCCAGTCAGTGTATTTATTTGATAGTTTATTATATAATATACCACAACAATAATTTAGCTTCAGGTAATCAAAAGAGTGATAGAAGCCCCCCACATACACTCTGGTTAAATCCCCCTAGCTATTACTGAATTACATTATTATTTACTTACTATTCTGACAGCTGGTTCATATTTGAATGTCTAAAAATAATTAAAAAAAAACGTATTTCCTGCTCAGGTTTCCCAGGAGTACAGTTATTACACTGCACTCTGGGAAACTGGGCGGGTATATGCAAATGAGTCCACAATGCATTTTCACTCTTAAATACAAAAACACTTTATATATGGCTCAGTCTAGGGATTTGATTGCTGTGTTACCCAGCTGTAAGCACAGCACAGGATGGATTATGCACAAACCAGGATACCTACCCACAGACAGTACAATATCTATCTATCTATCTATCTATCTATCTATCTATCCATCCATCCATCCATCCATCCATCCATCCATCCATCCTTGCTGGGTCCAGCTCTTGTACTAGTATTGCAAAGTATTTCCTGCTCAGGTTTCCCAGGACTACAGTTATTACACTGCACTCTGGGAAACTGGGCGGGTATATGCAAATGAGTCCACAATGCATTTTCACTCTTAAATACAAAAACACTTTATATATGGCTCAGTCTAGGGATTTGCTTGCTGTGTTACACAGCTGTAAGCACAGCACAGGATGGATTATGCACAAACCAGGATACCTACCCACAGACAGTACAATATCTATCTATCTATCTATCTATCTATCTATCTATCTATCTATCTATCTATCTATCTATCTATCTATCCATCCATCCATCCTTGCTGGGTCCAGCTCTTGTACTAGTATTGTAAAGTATTTCCTGCTCAGGTTTCCCAGGACTACAGTTATTACACTGCACTCTGGGAAACTGGGCGGGTATATGCAAATGAGTCCAAAATGCATTTTCACTCTTAAATCCAAAACACTTTATACATGGCTCAGTTTAGGGATTTGCTTACACAGCTAGATTATGCACAAACCAGGATACCTACCCACAGACAGTACACTATCTATATCTATCTATCCATCCATCCATCCATCCATCCATCCTTCCTTGCTGGGTCCAGCTCTTGTACTATAGCGGTGCAGTTCAGGGCTGTCCTGTCCTGTGACCCCTCCTGAGCGTGCACTCATCTCCAGATAAGGACTTTTCCTGGCACCTGACCAAGTAATTCTTTCAGTTCGTATTGTTCAGCAGGAAACAAACAAGGAACAAGGCCCTGGGTGGGCACGGGTGGACATGTAAAAATAGCCCCTCGCTCCTTCCTTGTCCCCTCCCTCCGACCCTGGAGAGACGCTGGGCCGCACTGGCCTGGCCCTCACCGTAGATAACGCTATCAGTATCTGCTTTGTATACATTTCCAGGTGGCCCTGTGATCCCAAGTTACACCCGCCCGAAAATAATAATACACCACTCATGACAATAATAGGACACCCAGCACTTAAAGGTGCAGTAGCACAAGTAAGATATACAACATAAAAATGGACAGACTGTGCAACAGTTAGGAAAACAAATAAGATAGTTATCAACAGAAAAAGAGGGTCCTTGTGGATTAACTCCTGGTTCAGGGATTCTGGATGTGGGTGGTCGGGTGAGGAGTGTTTTACCGAGCGCTGCATTTACCTTCAAACCACGACAGCGTTATCTAGCGGCCACTTGTAGTTTTGCTGCTCACTCTGCGTGGCGTAGTCTTAATCCACAAGGTCCAAAAAGAGACATACTAATGTTACTCTATAGATCTATAGTTAGACCCCATCTATTATTATTATTGTTTATTTGTAACGCGCCATCGTATTGCATCGCGCTACACATGGGTTAAGTACAGGGCAAAAATAATATTAACACATAACAAAAGATGGAGGCCCTGTCTTTCAGCTTAGAACCCAGTGTCCATAGATCTTTCCCCAAAGCGCTGTGCAAGACTGAAAACTCATCTATAGAGTTTGGAGGAGTTTTAGGAGGGAGATAGATACATTGTGCATCTTAAGTGAGGTTTTGACGTATTTGAGGCAGAGAGATAGTCTAGTGGAGCGAGGCAAGGAGTTCCATAGAGTAGGGGCTGCACGAGAAAAGTCCTGAAGACGGGAGTGAGAGGAGGTGATAACAGAGGAGGAAAGAAGAAGGTCAATATCAAAGCAAAGACGGCGGGTGGGGGGATATTTGAAGATGAGAGCAGAGATATAAGGGGGTGGATTGCTGCTTTCTTATTCTGGAGGCTACGGGAAGCGACTGATAGAGAGGATCTGCAGACACTGAGCGTTTAGTACGGTAGATGAGTCTCGCAGAGGCGTCATTATGGACTGGAGTGGGGACAGACGGGTGATGGGCATGCCAGCAAGAAGAGAGTGGCAGTAGTCAAGACGAGAAATGATGAGAGAATGTATTAGGGTCTTAGTTATGTCTTGTGTAAGGTAGTGACAGACTTTGGAAATGTTTCTTAAATTGAAAAGACAAGATTTTGTTAGTGACTGTAAAGGAGGAATGAAAGAGAGGGCAGGGTCCAGTAGAACCCCAAGACAACGGGCCTGGGAGGTGGGAGTGATGATGGAGTTGACAGTGAGAGCGCTGTGAGGAATTGACGCTGTAGTAGATACTGTGTCCAGTTCTGCATCTCCAAAAAGAATATTAAAGGGCCACTGTAGTGCATTTACAAAAGCTCCTATGTGATTTTTTTTCTCAGCTTTTTTGCTGTGAGTTTCCCCCTGAAGCAGAGCTGCATATGTCCTCCTACCTGTGTCTATCAGGGGCGTGGCCAGCTCTGCCTGTGTGCTGGACTGTTGTAAGCAGGCTGGGGTGATGTCACTGGCCCTGCCCTATGACATCTTTAGCTCTGTCCCACTGCATACATAGAGGTAACAGCTCTATTGTAACATGCGTGCAGCTGCCCCATAGTCCCCGCCCAGTGACAGTGCATGAGCCATCATTGCCCCACCATTAGTATATTAGCTGCTCTAATGTGCTAATTAGGATTACAGTCTGCTTGTCTGTCTCTGTAGGGAACAAAATAGATACCCCCAATGTTATCTGTCAGTTAGACCCCTTTCTCCCCTTATCAAGTACTCACTGAGCTGTACACACATTAGCATATTGAGCTGCACATTAGCACACTAGCAGCAAATTAGCATACTGAGTCGCATATTAGCATTCTGAGTTGCACATTAGCATACTTAGCTACACATTGGCATACTGAGCCACACATTAGTATACTGAGAGGCACATTAGTATACTGGATCTGCACATTAGCATGCTGAGCCACCACACATTAGCATAGTGAGCCGCACATTAATATACTGAGCCACACATTAGTATACTGGACCCACACATTAGCATACTGAGCCACACATTAGTATACTGGACCCACACATTAGCATACTGAGCCACACATTAGTATACTGAGAGGCACATTAGTATACTGAATCTGCACATTAGCATGCTGAGCCACCACACATTAGCATAGTGAGCCGCACATTAATATACTGAGCCACACATTAGTATACTGGACCCACACATTAGCATACTGAGCCACACATTAGTATACTGGACCCACACATTAGCATACTGAGCCACACATTAGTATACTGAGAGGCACATTAGTATACTGAATCTGCACATTAGCATGCTGAGCCACCACACATTAGCATAGTGAGCCGCACATTAGTATACTGAGCCACACATTAGTATACTGAGCCGCATATTACCATACTGAACCGTACATTAGTATACTGAGTCGCACATCAGCATACTGAGCTGCACATTACCATACTGAGCTCTATATTAGCATACGGAGCCGCACATTAGTATACTGCACTGCACATTAGCATACTGCTACGCACATTAGCATACTGAGCTGTATATTAGCATACTGAGCTGCATATTAGCACACTGAGCCGCACATTAGTGTACAGGAGCTGCACATTAGTATGCCGAGCCACAACATCAATTCTAAATATTTCAGAAATTATTTTTTGTACAGGAAAACTGCTAGTATAATGTATAGCCAGTTTTATTGCTCTTTAAAATTAAATCGGTTTCCTGTTGGGGTACCAGAGCATACCTGGATGCTCTGAGCATACCTGGATTAAGCATAAGTCTATCCTGTGTTTTATTTGAGCAATTCTATTTAGGTAGATCTAATGGCCAGACTAGATTGACATTTTGGTTCCTATCTGTGGTCAAACCTGCTCACACGCTGCTCCTCAAACGCTGCTCACTATCAGAGTGAACTCTCCTCACATCCCACTATCAGATACGTTCACTCCTCATACGCTGCTCACTATCAGATACGTTCACTCCTCATACGCTGCTCACTATCAGATACGTTCACTCCTCATACGCTGCTCACTATCAGATACGTTCACTCCTCATACGCTGCTTACTATCAGATACGTTCACTCCTCATACGCTGCTCACTATCAGATACGCTCACTCCTCATACGCTGCTCACTATCAGATACACTCACTCCTCATACGCTGCTCACTATCAGATACACTCACTCCTCATACGCTGCTTACTATCAGATACGTTCACTCCTCATACGCTGCTCACTATCAGATACGCTCACTCCTCATACGCTGCTCACTATCAGATACACTCACTCCTCATACGCTGCTTACTATCAGATACGTTCACTCCTCATACGCTGCTCACTATCAGATACGCTCACTCCTCATACGCTGCTCACTATCAGAGAGAACTCTCCTCACATGCCACTATCAGATACTCTCACTCCTCATACGCGGTTCACTATCAGATACGCTCACTCGTCACATGCTGCTCACTATCAGATACGTTCACTCCTCATACGCTGCTCACTATCAGATACGTTCACTCCTCATACGCTGCTCGCTATCAGATACGTTCACTCCTCATACGCTGCTCACTATCAGAAACGTTCACTCCTCATACGCTGCTCACTATCAGATACGTTCACTTCTCATACGCTGCTCACTATCAGATACGCTCACTCCTCATACGCTGCTCACTATCAGATACACTCACTCCTCACACGCTGCTAACTATCAGATACTCTCACTCCTCATACGCGGTTCACTATCAGATACGTTCACTCCTCATACGCTGCTCACTATCAGAGAGAACTCTCTCCTCACATGCCACTATCAGATACGCTCACTCCTCATACGCTGCTCACTATCAGAGAGAACTCTCCTCACATGCCACTATCAGATACACTCACTCCTCATACGCTGCTCACTATCAGATACGTTCACTCCTCATACGCTGCTCACTATCAGATACGTTCACTCCTCATACGCTGCTCACAATCAGAGAGAACTCTCCTCACATGCCACTATCAGATACGCTCACTCCTCACACGCTGCTCACTATCAGAGAGAACTCTCCTCACATGCCACTATCAGATACGCTCACTCCTCATACGCTGCTCACTATCAGAGAGAACTCTCCTCACATGCCACTATCAGATACACTCACTCCTCATACGCTGCTCACTATCAGATACGTTCACTCCTCATACGCTGCTCACTATCAGATACGTTCACTCCTCATACGCTGCTCACAATCAGAGAGAACTCTCCTCACATGCCACTATCAGATACGCTCACTCCTCACACGCTGCTCACTATCAGATACGCTCACTCCTCACACGCTGCTCACTATCAGAGAGAACTCTCTCCTCACATGCCACTATCAGATACGCCCACTCCTCATACGCTGCTCACTATCAGAGTGAACTCTCACCTCACACCCCTTTTGGATACACTCACTCTTCACACACTCTATGCACACTCTTTCTCTGTGATGATTACACTAGGAGGAAGACGAATTAGATCCATGCAAATTTGGATGGTTATGCCATGAAAGGGCGGGGGGGGGGGGGGGGGGGGGGCAAATCCTGAGTCCCACACATGAGGTCGATAAAAAAGTAAAAAATACATGTATATGATCAAATGAGGGATCAGATCAGCTCTCTTTAGGGTAAGTATCTGCCATCCTCATCTATTAAATTAGGATTCCGCAGTTACTGTCAGTAGCAGAGGGGCCCTGCCATGTTGTGTGCTCTGCACCTGCTGCACCAGCAGTAGCTTCACCACTGGTATTTGTATCCCTATGGAATATGTTGGATCCCTACAAATAAAATATAATAATAAAAATCAGGTGTGGAAACTCCCTGGAGCCTGTGAGCCAAGACTCCTAAAATGTGTACTGCTGGCTCCTAAATATCTTACCAAAATATAATGCATCTCTATAAAGGGCTTCCTTCCAGGCTCCTAGAACACAGCCTGTCTGGCTCCTAAAAAATCTTCTTGGCTCCTAAGTTTTAGACATTATTGTCTGACCCCTGATAATAATAATAATAATGCTCATAGAATGGATACAGAGCTTTGTCTACCCCAAGGTTTATTACTTAGGTGTCTTCAGCACACTGTACTTCATCTCTGAAGCTTTCTGCAATTATTTCTATATAAGATACTACTGTAGATACACTTTTCTCCAAGACACTGATTTGACCCACTATAAAAAACATGTAGATAACTTTATAGTGTGGTTAAAGCTCAGATATTGTGTCCATGTCATGAGATGGCAGGACTCCCTAGAGAAGACCGGATGCTGGGAAAGATTGAAGGCATGCGAAGAGGGGGATAGCAGAGGCGGAGATGAGTAGATGAGGTCATTGAAGCAATGAGCATGAGCTTGAGGGCAGTGGCTGACAGATGAACCTGGTGAACTGCAGTCCATAGGGTCAGAGAGTCAAAATACTACTATAGTACAGTGAATGCTAGCTCCTAAGACCTAGGAGTCTTGCAGCAGATTGTTCTGCCCGGCTGGTGAAAGCATCATAACATGGGCATTTGTATATATTCTGCCTGGCACGTGGCGAGGCACTGTGGGAATGAAGTAGGTTCAGTGGTTGCACCCTCTGGATCACCATCAGCCTGGCTATCTGCCATACTATGTAGGTAAATGAGGACATGTTGGCTTGGTGCCTTATTTATGTTTAGACTGAATGTGATTGGATGAGATGAGTCACTCATTTGCATAATGGAATGCCAGTGTGTGCTCGGAGGTTATTAGAATAACATAGGAATTACGCAAATACTGTCATCTAATAAAGGCCAGCTTCCTCTTCAGTCCCATGGCTTGACTGAACACACCAGAAGCCCTATCTCTAAAATAACCCATAGAATAAAGGTGAGAGGCTTCCCATGTGGTCCACTTTCTGATCTTTGAAGTGGGAGTGCATGCCCACCTTAACCAACAGAGTTAAACAACTCTTTAGTCAATTAAGAGTGACTGCTCCTGTTCTTTCAGGAGTTCTCCCAGTCAGAGTTGCCTTTACCTCTTGATGACCTCATAAAGGGTGGAGACAAGCAGCTCAACTCAATCTTTAGAAGTTAGTGTTTGAAAGTAAGTTTAATATTGAGCATTGCTTTAAAAAAATCATTGAATGTGTATTTTGATCAATGCATAATTCAGGGGTGCAGAAGATCGGTACAGGAGGGTCACACACAGGCCTGGACTTGAGGATATACCTGCTGTGCACAGGTGAGTCGCTTCTCCAGTCATCCTGAACACAGAAAGAAAATCCTCAAATCCAGGCCGGTGTGTGGCCCTCCAGGACCGAACTTGTGCACCCCTGGCCTAATTAAAACCTCTGGCTCTTGTAAGGGCATTACATTGGAACTTGAACACACAACAACTACTCCCTATAAGTGACCAGGCAATATATTCCACTTGAAGGGCCTCATATTTGGCTCCTGAGTCTTTAAAAGGGACTCACTGTGCTTTAAATCTTTTTTTACCCAAAGCAAAACTGGAAAGAGGTAGAAGTGAATTAGTTGATGATAGAGCTATAGATAATAAGATGTAAATTATTTGCTAGTTTTAGAGAAATATGATTGTTTGTGTTTTGTGCTCTCCCATTTCTAGGACAAGCTGGAGGCCTCATGTGAATTTACTAAGGGCCGCATGTGGCCCTTAGGCTGCCCCGTTACCCACCATTGCTATAACCCCCCATATGTTAACATAACATAGAAAACACTGCTGTATTAAATATAGATCCTTGGTTTTCCCCCTAGAAGATCCAGTGCCTGCTTTGAAAGTAAGTTAGAGGGGTGTAAAATATTTTTTTTCCATTTTATAGTTTTCTTTTGTAATGACCACTCATAGCACCAGACCCTTATTGGAAGGAGCTTGGGGGATAGTTATAGGCTTCCCACTCCAACAAAGCGGAGTGGCTGTAATGAGGGACACCATTGGGCTAGTGGTAGATAAGGTTAGTTTATTTGAGGGAGGGTTAAAGCCCCAACTCAATGGCCTAGTTTTGGCTAAGTACACACACATTCTGGACACACATGGTGGACTGGACTGAATACATACACGGGGCATATACACTGCATAATAGACCGGACTGAGCGCTCACTGACACGTACACTGGACACTTAAGTGCTCTTGGAAGAATACTGCAGCCAACCCCTTTGATTGAATCCTTACATACACTCTGATAAAATCCTCAAAGCTATTTACTTACTATTGAGGAGATATCGATCAGAGGACTCTGAAAATGTGGACTTATGGTCACCCTAAATAAAGAGCTATCTTTCACACTAGATAAATAAATAGTACATTTGTGTTGACATCTGAATGTCTAAAAATAAGTAAAAAAAAACATATTTCTTACTAAGAATTCAGAGAAATACAGTTATTGCATTGCTCTCTGGCAAATGGGCGGGGACATGTAAATGAGTCCACAATACATTTTCACTCTGTTATGCAATACCATTTTAAACTCCTTATAGCATATGCTTGCTGTATATGACAGCATTGAAGTATTGCATAGGATGGATTATGCACAAGTTAGGAAAATAAATAATATAGGTTTTTACTCATTTACTTAAGTTTCTATTCTTAAATTCTTCTAAATTAAAGAAGTAAAGAGAACATTAAAAATCTCAAACTATAAATGGAAAAAATAAATGTTAATAAAGCCCCTGGTCCTGATGGAATGCATCCAAGGGTACTGAGGGAACTGGGTTCTGTAATAGCCAAACCATTATATCTAATTTTTCAAGATTCACTCAACACAGGGTCTCTTCCAGATGACTGGAGAAAAGCTGATGTGATACCTATATTTAAAAAGGGAGCAAGAGCAAATACAGGGAATTATAAACCAGTGAGCCTCACTTCTGTAGTGGGGAAGCTTTTAGAGGGGTTAATAATGGATAATATACAAGAATATATCTATTTGAACAGGATTAGAAGAAGGAGTCAACATGGATTTATGAGGGATAGGTCATGTTAAACAAATCTAATTAGTTTCTATGAGGAGGTTAGTAGGAACCTGGATCAAGGCAACTCAGTGGATGTAGTCTTTTGAGATTTTGCAAAGGCTTTTGATACAGTGCCACATGGGAGACTGTTGTGCAATCTAAGAGATACAGGAATTGCAGTACATATCTGCTCATGGATTTAGAGCTGGCTAAAAGACAGGAAGCAAAGGGTTGTTGTAAATGGAACATACTCCGATTGGACTAATGTGGTAAGTGTTGTTCCTCAGGGTTCAGTATTATGTCCTCTCCTTTTTAAAATATTTATTAATGACTTAGAGGTAGGATTGGAGTGTGGTGTATCCATTTTAGCTGATTACACAAAGTTGTGCAAGGTAATTAAATCAGATAGTGATGTGCTTTCCCTCCAAAGGGATTTACATAAAATTGATGAACGGGCATCTAAATGGCAGATGAGATTTAATACGAATACATGTAAAGTTATGCATCTGGGAAGGAAAAATAGCCATGCAATTTATAATCTTAATGGATCAAATCTAGGTGTATCAGATATTGAAAGGGATTTGGGAGTGCTTGTGGACAACCACCTAGGTAACAGTGCTCAAAGCCAAGCAGCAGCTGCAAAGGCAAATAAAATATTAGCATGTATTAAGAAGGGTATAGAAGCAAGGGAAGCAAATATAATTCTGCCACTATACAAATCTCTAGTACGCCCTCATTTGGAATATGATAGACAATTTTGGGCACCACTTCATAAAAAGGATATTTTAGAGCTGGAAAAGGTACAAAGGAGGGCAACAAAACTAATAAGGGGAATGGAGAGGCTAAGTTATGAACAAAGACTAACCAAATTAAACTTATTTTCTCTAGAAAAAATGGCGTCTAAGAGTAGATATGATTACCCTATATAAATACATCCAGGGTCAGTATAAAGATTTGTCAAGGGAGCTTTTTGTGCCAAGAGGTTTTCAACTGACAAGAGGACATCCCTTGAGGTTAGAAGTAAAAAGATTCCACCTTAAAGAAAGAAAATGGTCCTTCACAGTAAGCGTGGTTAATCTGTGGAATTCTCTACCAGAGGAGGTGGTGACAGCGGATTCGATAGATAACTTTAAAAGGGGACTGGATTTATTTCTATTAAAAAGAGTTTTTCAAGGTTATTATGGAAAATTAGAGAGACAGTATTGATCCAGGGAGAAATCCGATCGCCAGTATCTGGGGTCAGGAATTAATTTAAAAAATATATATTTTTTTCCCTTTGAGACGATTGACTAAGTCTCACTTGTTTTTTTTTCTGTTTGCCTTCCTCTGGATTAATTAATAATTAAAAATGAAATAAAAATAAATAAATAAATAATTGGTTAAAAATGAATTAACAACTAATTAATTAATATTTAATCCGCATATTGCAGATCAGAAGAGATCTTAAAAGGTTGAACTTGATGGACTGAAAGTCTTTTTCAACCTTAATTACTATGTAACTATGTAACTATGTAATTTATATCACTTTACTTTCCTTGACTCATTCTTGGGAGCTGCTCATCGGTCCTGCTCCTGGTCAATGATGTAAGAGTTGTAATTAGTTACATAGCATATTATTATTATTATAATTAAGTGCCTGAATCTGTTCTCATTAATTAGCACAGCTGTCCTTCTGTACGGATTAACTGATCTATGTTATATACAATTACCCTTTGTTCCAAAGTAATTGACTTCCGCTAACCCGTCATAACTAGGGATTTGTGAAATACTTTATATAAAAGTCTCAGCACATTTTATTATCAATTGCATTTGTTTTTGATAAGTGCAAATCTCATAGAAATGTCTTGTGTGCATTCCAGGAATAGAATTGCTGATAGACTGATCTAGTCTGCCCATTATATCTACCTACAAAGCTCAAGTTTAATTAAATGACCACTGAAGTCATATATTTAAATATGATATTTTGAAGATCTACCCATCATGGAGTGGCCTGGTAAACTAAAGAGAACACTGGCAAATGTATCTGCCACATTCCCGTTATGCAGATATCAAGTTTCTGTGTATTCAAAGTATCGTCCAACTGCAGAAAGTAGATCACTGAGAATTAAAATGGTAGATTCCAGTATCCATTATAATATTTGTTAATGCATTGTGTGCAGGCGCACATAGGCGTTACTGTTGGGAAATTTGGATCAAAATTGAACGCGTAGCTTCCGCGCATGCTACATATTTGCACATGTGCGACAGTTAGACACACAGTGCATGTGCATGTGCAGCTCGCAGCAACGCATGTGCAGCTCGCGACTGTTGCCGCCAGCGGCAGAGAAGGAGGAGGGAGACACAGGGGAGAGCGGGAGGAAGACACAGGGGAGGGGAGAGGGGTGAGGAAGACACAGGGGATTTTAGGGGGGAAGAGACACAGAGGAAGGGAGGGGGGAAGAGACACAGAGGAAGGGAGGGGGGAAGAGACACAGAGGAGGAGGAGGGAAGAGACACAGGGGAGAGGGAAGAGACACAGGGGAGGGGGAAGAGACACAGGGGAGGGGGAGGAAGACATGGGGAGGAAGACACAGGGGAGAGGGGGAAGAAAGGGAGGGGAGAGGGGGGAATACACAGGGGAGTGGGGGGGGACACAGGGATGGGGAGAGGGGGAAGAGACACAGGGGAGGGGAGAGGTGGGGGAAGACACAGGGGAAAGGGGGCGGAAGAGACACAGGGAGAGGGGGGAAGAGACACGGGGGAGGGGAGAGACATGGAAGGGGAGAGGGGGGAAGAGACACGGTGGAGGGGAGAAAGGGGAAGAGACACAGGGGAGGGGAAGAGACACAGAGGAGGGTGGGGAAGAGACACAGGGGAGGGGAGGAGACACAAGGGAGGGAAGAGACACAGGGGAGGGGAGAGGACAACACAGGGAAGGGAAGAGGGGGGACACAGGGGAAGGGGAAAATACATAGGGGGGAAAGACATAAGAGAGGGGAGAAGAGAAACATGGGAAGGGAGAGGTGGGAAGAGGAGACACAGGGGAGAGGGGTAAGACTCCCAGAGGAGGGGAGGGGAGGAAGAAACACAGAGGAGGGGAAAGGGGGAAGAGATACAGGGGAGGGGAGAGGGGGAAGAGACACAGGGGAGGGGGAAGAGCCACAGAGGGGTGGAGGAGACACAGGGGAGAGGGGTAAGACTCACAGGGGAGGGGAGGAAGAAACACAGAGGAGGGGAGAGGGGGAAGAGACACAGGGTATGGGAGAGGGGGAAGAGACACAGGGGAGGGGAGATGGGGAAGAGACACAGGGCAGGGGGAAGAGCCACAGAGGAGTGAGGGGAAAGAGACACAGGGGAGGGGAGAGGGGGAAGAGACACAGGCGAGGGGAGAGGTTAAGGGAAACTCAGGGGAGAGGGGGAGGAAGACATGGGGAAGGGATAGGAAGACACAGGGAGGGGAGAGGGGGAAGAGACACAGGCGAGGGGAGAGGGGAAGGGAAACTCAGGGGAGAGGGGGAGGAAGACATGGGGAAGGGATAGGAAGACACAGGGGAGGGGAGAGGGGGAGGAAGACACAGGGGAGAGGGGAGGAAGACAGCGGAGGGGAGGAAGACACAGGGGAGGGGAGGAAAGATACAGGAGGAGAGAGGTGGGTAAATACACAGGGGAGTGGGGGTAAAGATACAGGGATGGGAAGAGGGGGAAGAGACACAGGGGAAGGGAGAGGTGGGGTAAAAGACACAGGGGAGGGGAGAGGTGGGGAAGAGACACAGGGTAGAAGAGACACAGGGCAGAGGAGGCAAAAGACACAGGAGAGGGGGCGGAAGAGACACAAGTTAGAGGGGGAAGAGACACAGGGGAGGGGATAGACACGGGAGGGGAGAGGGGGGAAGAGACATGAGGGAAAGAGACACAGGTGGGAGGAGGAGACACAGGGGAGAGGGGTAAGACTCCCAGATGAGGGGAGGGGAGGAAGAAACACAGAGGAGGGGAGAGGGGGAAGAGACACAGGGGAGGGGAGAGGGGGGAGAGACACAGGGGAGGAGAGATGGGGGAAGAGACACAAGGGAGGGGGAAGAGATACAGAGGGGTGAGGGGTGGAGGAGACACAGTGGAGAGGGGTAAGACTCACAGAGAAGGGGAGGGGAGGAAGAAACACAGAGGAGGGGAGAGGGGGAAGAGACACGGGAGGGGAGAGGGGGAAGAGACACAGGGGAGGGGTGAGGGGGAAGAGACACAGGGGAGGGGAGAGGGGGAAGAGACACAGGCGAGGGGAGAGGGGAGGAAGACTCTGGGGAGAGGGGGAGGAAGACACAGGGGAGGGGAGGGGGGGAAAGACACAGGTGGAGAGAGGTGGGTAAATACACAGGGGAGTGAGGGGAATGATACAGGGATGGGAAGAGGGGGAAGAGACACAGGGGAAGGGAGAGGTGGGGGTAAAATACACAGGGGAGGGTAGAGGTGGGGAAAAGACACAGGGGTGAGAGGGCAGAAGAGACACAGGGTAGAAGAGACACAGGGCAGAGGAGGCAAAAGACACAGGAGAGGGGGCGGAAGAGACACAAGTTAGAGGGGGGAAGAGACACAGGGGAGGGGATAGACACGGGAGGGGAGAGGGGGGAAGAGACATGAGGGAAAGAGACAGAGGTGGGAGGAGAAGACACAGGGGAGAGGGGTAAGACTCCCAGATGAGGGGAGGGGAGGAAGAAACACAGAGGAGGGGAGAGGGGGAAGAGACACAGGGGAGGGGAGAGGGGGGAGAGACACAGGGGAGGGGAGATGGGGGAAGAGACACAAGGGAGGGGGAAGAGATACAGAGGGGTGAGGGGTGGAGGAGACACAGGGGAGAGGGGTAAGACTCACAGAGAAGGGGAGGGGAGGAAGAAACACAGAGGAGGGGAGAGGAGACACAGGGGAGAGGGGTAAGACTCACAGAGAAGGGGAGGGGAGGAAGAAACACAGAGGAGGGGAGAGGGGGAAGAGACACGGGAGGGGAGAGGGGGAAGAGACACAGGGGAGGGGTGAGGGGGAAGAGACACAGGGGAGGGGAGAGGGGGAAGAGACACAGGCGAGGGGAGAGGGGAGGAAGACTCAGGGGAGAGGGGGAGGAAGACATGGGGAAGGGATAGGAAGACACAGGGGAAGGGGAGAGGGGGGAAGAGACACGGGGGAGGGGAGAAAGGGGAAGAGACAAGGGTGGGAAGAGACACAGGGGAGGGGAAGAGACACAGAGGAGGGTGGGGAAGAGACACAGGGGAGGGGAGGAGACACAAGGGAGGGAAGAGACACAGGGGAGGGGAGAGGACAACACAGGGAAGGGAAGAGGGGGGACACAGGGGAAGGGGAAAATACATAGGGGGGAAAGACATAAGAGAGGGGAGAAGAGAAACATGGGAAGGGAGAGGTGGGAAGAGGAGACACAGGGGAGAGGGGTAAGACTCCCAGAGGAGGGGAGGGGAGGAAGAAACACAGAGGAGGGGAAAGGGGGAAGAGATACAGGAGAGGGGGAAGAGACACAGGGGAGGGGGAAGAGCCACAGAGGGGTGGAGGAGACACAGGGGAGAGGGGTAAGACTCACAGAGAAGGGGAGGGGAGGAAGAAACACAGAGGAGGGGAGAGGGGGAAGAGACACAGGGTATGGGAGAGGGGGAAAAGACACAGGGGAGGGGAGATGGGGGAAGAGACACAGGGCAGGGGGAAGAGCCACAGAGGAGTGAGGGGAAAGAGACACAGGGGAGGGGAGAGGGGGAAGAGACACAGGCGAGGGGAGAGGGGAAGGGAAACTCAGGGGAGAGGGGGAGGAAGACATGGGGAAGGGATAGGAAGACACAGGGAGGGGAGAGGGGGAAGAGACACAGGCGAGGGGAGAGGGGAAGGGAAACTCAGGGGAGAGGGGGAGGAAGACATGGGGAAGGGATAGGAAGACACAGGGGAGGGGCGAGGGGGAGGAAGACACAGGGGAGAGGGGAGGAAGACAGCAGAGTGGAGGAAGACACAGGGGAGGGGAGGGGAGGAAAGATACAGGAGGAGAGAGGTGGGTAAATACACAGGGGAGTGGGGGTAAAGATACAGGGATGGGAAGAGGGGGAAGAGACACAGGGGAAGGGAGAGGTGGGGTAAAAGACACAGGGGAGGGGAGAGGTGGGGAAAAGACACAGGGGTGAGAGGGCAGAAGAGACACAGGGTAGAAGAGACACAGGGCAGAGGAGGCAAAAGACACAGGAGAGGGGGTGGAAGAGACACAAGTTAGAGGAGGGAAGAGACACAGGGGAGGGGATAGACACGGGAGGGGAGAGGGGGGAAGAGACATGAGGGAAAGAGACAGAGGTGGGAGGAGGAGACACAGGGGAGAGGGGTAAGACTCCCAGATGAGGGGAGGGGAGGAAGAAACACAGAGGAGGGGAGAGGGGGAAGAGACACAGGGGAGGGGAGAGGGGGGAGAGACACAGGGGAGGGGAGATGGGGGAAGAGACACAAGGGAGGGGGAAGAGATACAGAGGGGTGAGGGGTGGAGGAGACACAGGGGAGAGGGGTAAGACTCACAGAGAAGGGGAGGGGAGGAAGAAACACAGAGGAGGGGAGAGGGGGAAGAGACACGGGAGGGGAGAAGGGGAAGAGACACAGGGGAGGGGTGAGGGGGAAGAGACACAGGGGAGGGGAGAGGGGGAAGAGACACAGGCGAGGGGAGAGGGGAGGAAGACTCAGGGGAGAGGGGGAGGAAGACATGGGGAAGGGATAGGAAGACACAGGGGAGGGGAGAGGGGGAGGAAGACACAGGGGAGAGGGGAGGAAGACAGCGGAGGGGAGGAAGACACAGGGGAGGGGAGGGGGGGAAAGACACAGGTGGAGAGAGGTGGGTAAATACACAGGGGAGTGAGGGGAATGATACAGGGATGGGAAGAGGGGGAAGAGACACAGGGGAAGGGAGAGGTGGGGGTAAAATACACAGGGGAGGGTAGAGGTGGGGAAAAGACACAGGGGTGAGAGGGCAGAAGAGACACAGGGTAGAAGAGACACAGGGCAGAGGAGGCAAAAGACACAGGAGAGGGGGCGGAAGAGACACAAGTTAGAGGGGGGAAGAGACACAGGGGAGGGGATAGACACGGGAGGGGAGAGGGGGGAAGAGACATGAGGGAAAGAGACACAGGTGGGAGGAGGAGACACAGGGGAGAGGGGTAAGACTCCCAGATGAGGGGAGGGGAGGAAGAAACACAGAGGAGGGGAGAGGGGGAAGAGACACCGGGGAGGGGAGAGGGGGGAGAGACACAGGGGAGGGGAGATGGGGGAAGAGACACAAGGGAGGGGGAGGAGATACAGAGGGGTGAGGGGTGGAGGAGACACAGGGGAGAGGGCTAAGACTCACAGAGAAGGGGAGGGGAGGAAGAAACACAGAGGAGGGGAGAGGGGGAAGAGACACGGGAGGGGAGAGGGGGGAGAGACACAGGGGAGGGGAGATGGGGGAAGAGACACAAGGGAGGGGGAAGAGATACAGAGGGGTGAGGGGTGGAGGAGACACAGGGGAGAGGGGTAAGACTCACAGAGAAGGGGAGGGGAGGAAGAAACACAGAGGAGGGAAGAGGGGGAAGAGACACGGGAGGGGAGAGGGGGAAGAGACACGGGAGGGGTGACGGGTAAGAGACACAGGGAGGGGAGAGGGGGAAGAGACACAGGCGAGGGGAGAGGGGAAGGGAAACTCAGGGGAGAGGGGGAGGAAGACATGGGGAAGGGATAGGAAGACACAGGGGAGGGGAGAGGGGGAGGAAGACACAGGGGAGAGGGGAGGAAGACCGCAGAGGGGAGGAAGACACAGGGGAGGGGAGGGGAGGAAAGATACAGGAGGAGAGAGGTGGGTAAATACACAGGGGAGTGGGGGTAAAGATACAGGGATGGGAAGAGGGGGAAGAGACACAGGGGAAGGGAGAGGTGGGGTAAAAGACACAGGGGAGGGGAGAGGTGGGGAAAAGACACAGGGGTGAGAGGGCAGAAGAGACACAGGGTAGAAGAGACACAGGGCAGAGGAGGCAAAAGACACAGGAGAGGGGGCGGAAGAGACACAAGTTAGAGGGGGGAAGAGACACAGGGGAGGGGATAGACACAGGAGGGGAGAGGGGGGAAGAGACATGAGTGAAAGAGACAGAGGTGGGAGGAGGAGACACAGGGGAGAGGGGTAAGACTCCCAGATGAGGGGAGGGGAGGAAGAAACACAGAGGAGGGGAGAGGGGGAAGAGACACAGGGGAGGGGAGAGGGGGGAGAGACACGGGGGAGGGGAGATGGGGGAAGAGACACAAGGGAGGGGGAAGAGATACAGAGGGGTGAGGGGTGGAGGAGACACAGGGGAGAGGGGTAAGACTCACAGAGAAGGGGAGGGGAGGAAGAAACACAGAGGAGGGGAGAGGAGACACAGGGGAGAGGGGTAAGACTCACAGAGAAGGGGAGGGGAGAAAGACACATAGAGGAGGGGAGACGGGGAAGAGACACGGGAGGGGAGAGGGGGAAGAGACACAGGGGAGGGGTGAGGGGGAAGAGACACAGGGGAGGGGAGAGGGGGAAGAGACACAGGCGAGGGGAGAGGGGAGGAAGACTCAGGGGAGAGGGGGAGGAAGACATGGGGAAGGGATAGGAAGACACAGGGGAAGGGGAGAGGGGGGAAGAGACACGGGGGAGGGGAGAGGGGGAAGAGACAAGGGTGGGAAGAGACACAGGGGAGGGGAAGAGACACAGAGGAGGGTGGGTAGGAGACACAGGGGAGGGGAGGAGACACAAGGGAGGGAAGAGACACAGGGGAGGGGAGAGGACAATACAGGGAAGGGAAGAGGGGGGACACAGGGGAAGGGGAAAATACATAGGGGGGAAAGACATAAGAGAGGGGAGAAGAG
Organism: Discoglossus pictus; assembly: GCA_027410445.1. Lineage (NCBI taxonomy): Eukaryota > Metazoa > Chordata > Amphibia > Anura > Alytidae > Discoglossus > Discoglossus pictus. The sequence goes on from CM050164.1 coordinate 18,771,228, forward strand.
AAACATGGGAAGGGAGAGGTGGGAAGAGGAGACACAGGGGAGAGGGGTAAGACTCCCAGAGGAGGGGAGGGGAGGAAGAAACACAGAGGAGGGGAAAGGGGGAAGAGATACAGGGGAGGGGAGAGGGGGAAGAGACACAGGGGAGGGGGAAGAGCCACAGAGGGGTGGAGGAGACACAGGGGAGAGGGGTAAGACTCACAGAGAAGGGGAGGGGAGGAAGAAACACAGAGGAGGGGAGAGGGGGAAGAGACACAGGGTATGGGAGAGGGGGAAGAGACACAGGGGAGGGGAGATGGGGGAAGAGACACAGGGCAGGGGGAAGATCCACAGAGGAGTGAGGGGAAAGAGACACAGGGGAGGGGAGAGGGGAAGAGACACAGGCGAGGGGAGAGGGAAGGGAAACACAGAGGAGGGAAGAGGGGGAGGAAGACATGGGGAAGGGATAGGAAGACACAGGGAGGGGAGAGGGGGAAGAGACACAGGAGAGGGGAAGGGAAACTCAGGGAAGAGGGGGAGGAAGACATGGGGAAGGGATAGGAAGACACAGGGAGGGGAGAGGGGGAGGAAGACACAGGGGAGAGGGGAGGGAAGACAGCGGAGGGGAGGAAGACACAGGGGAGGGGAGGGGAGGAAAAGATACAGGAGGAGAGAGGTGGGTAAATACACAGGGAGTGGGGGTAAAGATAACAGGGATGGGAAGAGGGGGAAGAGACACAGGGGAAGGGAGAGGGTGGGGTAAAAGACCACAGGGGAGGGGAGAGGTGGGGAAAAGACACAGGGGTGAGAGGGCAGAAGAGACACAGGGTAGAAGAGACACAGGGCAGAGGAGGCAAAAGACACAGGAGAGGGGGCGGAAGAGACACAAGTTAGAGGGGGGAAGAGACACAGGGAGGGGATAGACACGGGAGGGGAGAGGGGGGAAGAGACATGAGGGAAAGAGACACAGGTGGGAGGAGGAGACACAGGGGAGAGGGTAAGACTCCCAGATGAGGGGAGGGAGGGAGGAAGAAACACAGAGGAGGGGAGAGGGGGGAAGAGACACAGGGGAGGGGAGAGGGGGGAGAGACACAGGGGAGGGGAGATGGGGGAAGAGACACAATTGAGGGGGAAGAGATACAGAGGGGTGAGGGGTGGAGGAGACACAGGGGAGAGGGGTAAGACTCACAGAGAAGGGGAGGGGAGGAAGAAACACAGAGGAGGGGAGAGGGGGAAGAGACACGGGAGGGGAGAGGGGGGAAGAGACACAGGGGAGGGGTGAGGGGGAAGAGACACAGGGAGGGGAGAGGGGGAAGAGACACAGGCGAGGGGAGAGGGGAAGGGAAACTCAGGGGAGAGGGGGAGGAAGACATGGGGAAGGGATAGGAAGACACAGGGAGGGGAGAGGGGGAAGAGACACAGGCGAGGGGAGAGGGGAAGGGAAACTCAGGGGAGAGGGGGAGGAAGACATGGGGAAGGGATAGGAAGACACAGGGGAGGGGAGAGGGGGAGGAAGACACAGGGGAGAGGGGAGGAAGACAGCGGAGGGGAGGAAGACACAGGGGAGGGGAGGAAAGATACAGGAGGAGAGAGGTGGGTAAATACACAGGGGAGTGGGGGTAAAGATACAGGGATGGGAAGAGGGGGAAGAGACACAGGGGAAGGGAGAGGTGGGGTAAAAGACACAGGGGAGGGGAGAGGTGGGGAAAAGACACAGGGGTGAGAGGGCAGAAGAGACACAGGGTAGAAGAGACACAGGGCAGAGGAGGCAAAAGACACAGGAGAGGGGGCAGAAGAGACACAAGTTAGAGGGGGGAAGAGACACAGGGGAGGGGATAGACACGGGAGGGGAGAGGGGGGAAGAGACATGAGGGAAAGAGACACAGGTGGGAGGAGGAGACACAGTGGAGAGGGGTAAGACTCCCAGATGAGGGGAGGGGAGGAAGAAACACAGAGGAGGGGAGAGGGGGAAGAGACACAGGGGAGGGGAGAGGGGGGAGGGACACAGGGGAGGGGAAATGGGGGGAAGAGACACAAGGGAGGGGGAAGAGATACAGAGGGGTGAGGGGTGGAGGAGACACAGGGGAGAGGGGTAAGACTCACAGAGAAGGGGAGGGGAGGAAGAAACACAGAGGAGGGGAGAGGGGGAAGAGACACGGGAGGGGGAGAGGGGGAAGAGACACAGGGAGGGGTGAGGGGGAAGAGACAACAGGGGAGGGGAGAGGGGGAAGAGACACAGGCGAGGGGAGAGGGGAGGAAGACTCAGGGGAGAGGTGGAGGAAGACATGGGGAAGGGATAGGAAGACACAGGGGAGGGGAGAGGGGGAGGAAGACACAGGGGAGAGGGGAGGAAGACAGCGGAGGGGAGGAAGACACAGGGGAGGGGAGGGGGGGAAAAGACACAGGTGGAGAGAGGTGGGTAAATACACAGGGGAGTGAGGGGAATGATACAGGGATGGGAAGAGGGGGGAAGAGACACAGGGGAAGGGAGAGGTGGGGGTAAAATACACAGGGGAGGGTAGAGGTGGGGAAAAGACACAGGGGTGAGAGGGCAGAAGAGACACAGGTAGAAGAGACACAGGGCAGAGGAGGCAAAAGACACAGGAGAGGGGGCGGAAGAGACACAAGTTAGAGGGGGGAAGAGACACAGGGGAGGGGATAGACACGGGAGGGGAGAGGGGGGAAGAGACATGAGGGAAAGAGACACAGGTGGGAGGAGGAGACACAGGGGAGAGGGGTAAGACTCCCAGATGAGGGGAGGGGAGGAAGAAACACAGAGGAGGGGAGAGGGGGAAGAGACACAGGGGAGGGGAGATGGGGGAAGAGACACAAGGGAGGGGGAAGATATACAGAGGGGTGAGGGGTGGAGGAGACACAGGGGAGAGGGGTAAGACTCACAGAGAAGGGGAGGGGAGGAAGAAACACAGAGGAGGGGAGAGGGGGAAGAGACACGGGAGGGGAGAGGGGGAAGAGACACAGGGGAGGGGTGAGGGGGAAGAGACACAGGGAGGGGAGAGGGGGAAGAGACACAGGCGAGGGGAGAGGGGAAGGGAAACTCAGGGGAGAGGGGGAGGAAGACATGGGGAAGGGATAGGAAGACACAGGGGAGGGGAGAGGGGGAGGAAGACACAGGGGAGAGGGGAGGAAGACAGCAGAGGGGAGGAAGACACAGGGGAGGGGAGGGGAGGAAAGATACAGGAGGAGAGAGGTGGGTAAATACACAGGGGAGTGGGGGTAAAGATACAGGGATGGGAAGAGGGGGAAGAGACACAGGGGAAGGGAGAGGTGGGGTAAAAGACACAGGGGAGGGGAGAGGTGGGGAAGAGACACAGGGTAGAAGAGACACAGGGCAGAGGAGGCAAAAGACACAGGAGAGGGGGCGGAAGAGACACAAGTTAGAGGGGAAGAGACACAGGGGAGGGGATAGACACGGGAGGGGAGAGGGGGGAAGAGACATGAGGGAAAGAGACACAGGTGGGAGGAGGAGACACAGGGGAGAGGGGTAAGACTCCCAGATGAGGGGGAGGGGAGGAAGAAACACAGAGGAGGGGAGAGGGGGGAAGAGACACAGGGGAGGGGAGAGGGGGGAGAGACACAGGGGGAGGGGAGATGGGGGAAGAGACACAAGGGAGGGGGAAGAGATACAGAGGGGTGAGGGGTGGAGGAGACACAGGGGAGAGGGGTAAGACTCACAGAGAAGGGGAGGGGAGGAAGAAACACAGAGGAGGGGAGAGGGGGAAGAGACACGGGAGGGGAGAGGGGAAGAGACACAGGGGAGGGGTGAGGGGAAGAGACACAGGGGAGGGGAGAGGGGGAAGAGACACAGGCGAGGGGAGAGGGGAGGAAAGACTCAGGGGAGAGGGGGAGGAAGACATGGGGAAGGGATAGGAACACACAGGGGAGGGGAGAGGGGGAGGAAGACACAGGGGAGAGGGGAGGAAGACAGCGGAGGGGAGGAAGACACAGGGGAGGGGGGGGGGGGAAAGACACAGGTGGAGAGAGGTGGGTAAATACACAGGGGAGTGAGGGGAATGATACAGGGATGGGAAGAGGGGGAAGAGACACAGGGGAAGGGAGAGGTGGGGGTAAAATACACAGGGGAGGGTAGAGGTGGGGAAAAGACACAGGGGTGAGAGGGTAGAATAGACACAGGGCAGAGGAGGGAAAAGACACGGGAGAGGGGGCAGAAGAGACACAAGGTAGAGGGGGGAAGAGACACAGGGGAGGGGATAGCCACGGCAGGGGAGAGGGGGGAGGTACATGGAAGGGGAGAGGGGGGAAGAGACATGGGGGAAGAGACACAGGTGGGGCGGAGGAGACACAGGGGAGAGGGGTAAGACTCCCAGAGGAGGGGAGGGCGGGAAGAATCTTAGAGGAGGGGAGAGGGGGAAGATACAGAGGGGAGAGGGGGAATGGACACAGGGGAGGGGAGATGGGGAAAGAGACACAGGGGAGAGGGGAAGAGCCACAGAGGGGTGAGGGGTGGAGGAGACACAGGGGAGAGGGGTAAGACTCACAGAGAAGGGGAGGGGAGGAAGAAACACAGGGGAGGGGAGAGGGGGGAAGAGACACAGTGGAGGTGGTATGGGGGAAGAGACACAGGGGAGGAGGAATACATGGAAGGGGAGAGGGGGGAAGAGACATGGGGGGAAGAGACACAGGTGAGGGGACGAGACACAGGGGAGGGTGAAGGGGGAGGGAAAGAAAAATAAAAAAGTATACCGTCAATTTTATACGGGCAATTTACTGGTTACATATAAAATGTAAAGGATGTGTTATTATTTGTAGACTAGTAAATTGCCCTTCAAAAATGTTGGGAGAATATTTTATGTGTCTCCCCCCCTCCCCTGTGTCTCATTCCCCCCTCTCCCTCCTGTGTCTCTTCCCTCCCCCTCCCCTGTGTCTCTTCCCTCCCGCTCTCCCTCCCCTGTGTCTCTTCACTCTCCCTCCCCTGCATCTCTTCCCTCCCCTGTGTCTCTTCCCCCTCTCCCTCACTCCCCTGTGTCTCTTCCCCCCTTGTCTCTTACCTCCCCCTCTCCATCCACCTCTCCCTCCCCTGTGTCTCTTCCCCCTCTCCTGTCTCTCTCCCCATGTCTCTCTCCCCATGTCTCTCTACCCCCATGTATCTCCCCCATCCTCTCCCCTGTCTCTCCCCATCTCTCCCCCTCGGCTAGCGTGGTGCATTGCGCATGCGCATCACATAGTGTGTAACACTCCCACCACGCAGCAGGAGTGTTACACACTATGACAACTATTATAAGTGATTATATGTGATTCAAAAACATTTTGCCTGTTTTTATCTGTAGTTCTTCACAAACGTGCAGCTAGAGGCCTGTTCTCATTCTGTAGTGACCCACTAGTAGGGTTCTGCACCAGGAGTAGTTCTGTCCAGTGGCAGAGCTAGTGAACGGAGGGCCCTGGTGTAAAAATAAATGACGGCACCAGTGCATTGCCTACACCAGCAGTAGCTCAAACTCTGGCTCCGTCACTGGTTCTTCAAAAGAATATATCTCAAATATATGACTACTAGTGACTTGCCCGTCAAAAATGACGGCAATAAAATGTGAAGGCTGGCAATGCTGTTTGCCACACAATGCAAGGCTCTCCCCCCTCTAACTTGCGGGCCTCGCAATGAGCGCCTTTGGCGCTCATTGCAAGGCTCTCCCACTGTCTACTTTACGGTCTTCTCAATGAACGCCTTCGGCTTTGTCGCTCATTGCAGGCCTTGTCCAACCCACCACTTTCATGCCTCGCAATGAGCACCTTCAGGGCTCATTGCGAGCTCCGCGATAAACATCTTTGGCGCTCATTGCGAGGCCTTTGGCGCTCATTGCAAACCTCTCCCCACTCTCTGATCCCTGTCTCTGTTTCCCCCACTTCCTACCATGTGTCTGTTTCCCCAACTCTCCCTCCCCCCTCTCCCTTCCGCTCTCATTGCAGCCTAAGTCCCACGTGCCTCAACTGCTTGCTTTGCGAGGCTCGCAGTTCAATGAGCGCCTTTGGCGCTCATTGCAGCCTAAGTCCCACATGCCTCGCTTTGCGAGGCTCGAGGTTCAATGAGCTCCTTTGGCGCTCATTGTAGCCTAAGTCCCACGTGCCTCAACTGCTCGCCTAGCTTTGTGAACCTCAGAGTTGCAGCTCTATGGGCCTCAATGTGACCAACATCCTTGAACTGACAACTATATATATGTGATAATCCCCCATTAATAAATATGGAAGCATGGCTTATATCCAGTCCCCAGATACATGCTACACATGTAGATATTTGGAGAGCACTTTTTCCACATGAGTGTGGGAGTCCCTGTGGGATCAGAGGAAGTCTCCCAGATAAGAGGGGACAGTAGGAAGACCGATTGTGATTACATTCCTGGGATATTGTGCTGTACTTGGGAAGGAGAACACAAATAAGACATCACATGGACAAGTGACAGCTTCGGATATTTATTGTAAGAGAAATTACAGACACACGCATGGCGAACTAATCTCTCCAGGCAAGGAGCCATGGCGCAGGCTGTGTGCGGAGACAAGCTCATTAACCCCTCATTGCCACCAGGGACGGATACAGTGCAGGGCAATTCCTATGATTTAAATGTCCATATGGCACATTGGGGACATCTCAAAAACCAGCCAACAACAGCAGCTGTTAGGGACACTATGGCCATTTTTTTTAATAATTAAACCTGATAACTGGCAAACATTTTTAGAAATCTATGTTTTGCAATTTTTATTTATTTTCTGCGTAATTACTTTTTCTGATCTGATTCTGACTGCTGCTTACTCAGTAGGATGTATCCTTGTAAATGAATGAGCTATCCATTAGTCCCGTTCAACACAATGGCAGTTTTAGGTGAAATTCCAATTCTGCAAATTTAAGTCTCCTCCCAGAGGAAACCCAAATGTTAGATTCCACAACTGCATAATTGCATATAAAAGGTAATACATGAGATATTGCATTCTTTTTTTTATATATTCTAAAAACTTAACCTATTTGCAAGTGTAATTTCTCAAAATAATACATTTTAAATATATAACTTTCCCAGAGGAAAAAGGTTTTGTGTTACAGAGTCTAGTATAAGTGTGGTCTACCTATAATATTACTGTACCCAAATGGGAATTATTTTTATATAACTTTTTAGTGGATGTAGACCTTCAGATAGAAAGTGTATATAAATACATGTATTAAAAAGAACAAAACATCATTAGGCGGGGGCACTATCAGCATACCAGGACCTGACGCATACGTTTCGCGTTCAACTTCTGGCATCAGGGAAGACAGGTTTGTAATTGTTTAATCAGGATATTTTCACATGCACATTTATGAAATTTTTGTTTTGCTTTTACAATTTCTGTTGTGCTGTGATAATAGAGACTAGCTTCCAACACTGGAATAGAAGTCATTACATTTAAGATTTATATTGGCACACCTGCACTTTAATGAAAGTGGGTGCACTTAAGAGGAATATAATATATATTACTTTATTTATTCTTGTGATTTTGTATATAAATTATGCATATTAGTCAATGTGATCTATTGTACTCATTTTGCTCTTACTGATTATATCCTGAGTACTAATATATTTACATAACAATATATAGGATACAAATATTGCTAGCATATATCTGCAACATCAGTAGTTACAGTTATTTATTTTATGTTTTTTTTTTTTACAAAGTTTAATCTTAATTTTTCATTTTAACATGTTCCAATAAAATATTTCCTTTTATATTTGTTGTCTATATCCTTAAGACATATTATTATCTGCAAGGGTTCACAAATAGTAGTGTAAAAGTAAAATAAAAGTGCTCTTTTGTTCTTTTTAATAAATATATACTTTTAGCAGTCCTTTAAATTAGAATCTTAGAGGTTTTTATCACTAACAAACTATCCAGGCCTCTCTGAGGACCCATCTCCACATCTCATTGACAATACACCATGAAGACCATCACCAAACCCGATTGGTTTCCATGAACAACCTGACATTGCCATGATTTCTAGTCAGACTTTGGCACATTGTACTGTTGGAGTGAGCTCAGAGAGTCACTGGCCGATAGATGTGCCTGGCGTGCTGTGGTCCATAGGGTCACGGAGAGTTGGACAAGATTGAACGACTAAACAACATCTATTTCAGCAGCAAAGCCAAATCTCACTTTATTCTCTTAATAGTGAGTTACCCAAAACAGCTTGGATAGAAAATTCAACGGCATTTTCTCATCAAAGTTCACCCCGAGCCCATCCACCCCCCCCTCCATCAAGTACAAAATGTCTCTGCACATCTAATAGTCAATCTTCCTTGCACAACTCACTCCTCTGCCCTCCATGCCCAGCTCTGATTGCTTCACATTTACTTTTTGTTGTTTACTCATGTCTGACTCTCCAATGAGACCTCATCACACCAGGTACATCTGTCAGCCATTGCCCTTCTGTGATCTATCAAGCTCATGTTCATTGCTTCAATGACCTCATCTATCCATTTCTGCCTCTGTCGCCCCCTTCTTTGTGTGCCTTCAATCTCTCCCAGCATCAGAGTCTTCTCTTCTTGTCTTCTAATGATATGGACATAATATGTGAAGTTTAACCACATGATCAAACCAGCCATCCTATCTACTACCATTTCCTGACCCTGGTCTATAAATCCATCCATAGCCTTGCCCCTTCATGTATTGCCTCTCCAACTCCCACAGCCTCCAAACCTGCACACATTCCGCATCTCTCTTTCTTTCTCTTTGAGCCTCTCCACAGCCTCCAAACCTGCACACATTCCGCATCTCTCTTTCTTTCTCCTTGAGCCTCTCCCACAGCCTCCAAACCTGCACACATTCCGCATCTCTCTCTCTTTCTCTTTGAGCCTCTCCCACATCCTCCAAACCGGCACACATTCCGCATCTCTCTTTCTCCTTGAGCCTCTCCCACAGCCTCCAAACCTGCACCACATTCCGCATCTCTCTTTCTTTCTCCTTGAGCCTCTCCCACTCCCACAGCCTCCAAAACCTGCACATATTCCGCATCTCTCTTTCTTTCTTCCTTGAGCCTCTCCCACTCCCACAGCCTCCAAACCTGCACACATTCCGCATCTCTCTTTCTTTCTCTTTAAGGCCTCTCCCACAGCCTCCAAACCTGCACATATTCCGCATCTCTCTTTCTCCTTAAGCCTCTCCCACAGCCTCCAAACCTGCACATATTCTGCATATCTCTTTCTCCTTGAGCCTCTCCCACAGCCTCCAAACCTGCACACATTCCGCATCTCTCTTTCTTTCTCTTTGAGCCTCTCCCACAGCCTCCAAACCTGCACATATTCCGCATCCTCTCTCTCTTTCTCCTTGAGCCTCTCCCACAGCCTCCAAACCTGCACACATTCCGCATCTCTCTTTCTTTCTCTTTGAGCCTCTCCCACAGCCTCCAAACCTGCACATATTCCGCATCTCTCTTTCTCCTTGAGCCTCTCCCACTCCCACAGCCTCCAAACCTGCACACATTCCACATCTCTCTTTCTTTCTCCTTGAGCCTCTCCCACTCCCACAGCCTCCAAACCTGCACATATTCCGCATCTCTCTTTCTTTCTCCTTGAGCCTCTCCCACTCCCACAGCCTCCAAACCTGCACACATTCCGCATCTCTCTTTCTTTCTCTTTAAGGCCTCTCCCACAGCCTCCAAACCTGCACATATTCTGCATCTCTCTTTCTTTCTCTTTGAGCCTCTCCCACAACCTCCAAACCTGCACATATTCGCATCTCTCTTTCTTTCTCCTTGAGCCTCTCCCACAGCCTCCAAACCTGCACATATTCTGCATCTCTCTTTCTTTCTCTTTGAGCCTCTCCCACAGCCTCCAAACCTGCACATATTCTGCATCTCTCTCTCTTTCTCTTTGAGCCTCTCTCACAACCTCCAAACCTGCACATATTCTGCATCTCTCTCTCTTTCTCCTTGAGCCTCTCCCACAGCCTCCAAACCTGCACATATTCCGCATCTCTCTTTCTTTCTCTTTGAGCCTCTCCCACAACCTCCAAACCTGCACACATTTCGCATCTCTCTTTCTTTCTCCTTGAGCCTCTCCCACAGCCTCCAAACCTGCACACATTCCGCATCTCTCTTTCTTTCTCTTTGAGCCTCTCCCACAACCTCCAAACCTGCACATATTCTGCATCTCTCTTTCTTTCTCTTTGAGCCTCTCCCACAGCCTCCAAACCTGCACATATTCTGCATCTCTCTCTCTTTCTCTTTGAGCCTCTCCCACAACCTCCAAACCTGCACATATTCTGCATCTCTCTCTCTTTCTCCTTGAGCCTCTCCCACAGCCTCCAAACCTGCACATATTCCGCATCTCTCTTTCTTTCTCTTTGAGCCTCTCCCACAGCCTCCAAACCTGCACATATTCCGCATCTCTCTTCTTTCTCCTTGAGCCTCTCCCACAGCCTCCAACCTGCACATATTCCTGCATCTCTCTCTCTTTCCTCCTTGAGCCTCTCCCACTCCCACAACCTCCAAAACCTTGCACATATTCTGCATCTCTCTCTCTTTCTCCTTGAGCCTCTCCCACAGCCTCCAAACCTGCACATATTCCCGCATCTCTCTTTCTTTTCTCCTTGAGCCTCTCCCACTCCCACAGCCTCCAAACCTGCACATATTCCGCATCTCTCTTTCTTTCTCTTTGAGCCTCTCCCACAGCCTCCAAACCTGCACATATTCTGCATCTCTCTTTCTTTCTCTTTGAGCCTCTCCCACAGCCTCCAAACCTGCACACATTCCTCATCTCTCTCTCTTTCTCCTTGAGCCTCTCCCACAGCCTCCAAACCTGCACACATTCCGCATCTCTCTTTCTTTCTCCTTGAGCCTCTCCCACAGCCTCCAAACCTGCACATATTCCGCATCTCTCTTTCTTTCTCCTTGAGCCTCTCCCACTCCCACAGCCTCCAAACCTGCACACATTCCGCATCTCTCTTTCTCCTTGAGCCACTCCCACAGCCTCCAAACCTGCACACATTCCGCATCTCTCTTTCTTTCTCTTTAAGGCCTCTCCACAGCCTCCAAACCTGCACATATTCTGCATATCTCTTTCTCCTTGAGCCTCTCCCACAGCCTCCAAAACCTGCACATATTCTGCAATCTCTCTTTCTTTCTCCTTGAGCCTCTCCCACTCCCACAGCCTCCACACCTGCACATATTCTGCATCTCTCTCTCTTTCTCTTTGAGCCTCTCCCACAGCCTCCAAACCTGCACATATTCTGCATCTCTCTTTCTTTCTCCTTGAGCCTCTCCCACTCCCACAGCCTCCAAACCTGCACATATTCCGCATCTCTCTTTCTTTCTCCTTGAGCCTCTCCACTCCCACAACACCTCCAAACCTGCACATAATCCGCATCTCTCTTTCTTTCTCCTTGAGCCTCTCCCACTCCCACAGCCTCCAAACCTGCACACATTCCGCATCTCTCTTCTCCTTGAGCCTCTCCCACAGCCTCCAAACCTGCACATATTCCGCATCTCTCTTTCTTTCTCTTTGAGCCTCTCCCACAACCTCCAAACCTGCACATATTCCGCATCTCTCTTTCTTCTCTTTGAGCCTCTCCCACAGCCTCCAAACCTGCACACATTCCGCATCTCTCTTTCTTTCTCTTTGAGCCTCTCCACAGCCTCCAAACCTGCACATATTCCGCATCTCTCTTTCTTTCTCTTTGAGCCTCTCCCACAACCTCCAAACCTGCACATATTCCGCATCTCTCTTTCTTTCTCTTTGAGCCTCTCCCACAGCCTCCAAACCTGCACATATTCTGCATCTCTCTTTCTTCTCCTTGAGCCTCTCCCACAACCTCCAAACCTGCACATATTCCGCATCTCTCTTTCTTTCTCTTTGAGCCTCTCCCACAGCCTCCAAACCTGCACATATTCCGCATCTCTCTTTCTTTCTCTTTGAGCCTCTCCCACAGCCTCCAAACCTGCACATATTCTGCATCTCTCTCTCTTTCTCTTTGAGCCTCTCCCACAACCTCCAAACCTGCACACATTCCGCATCTCTCTTTCTTTCTCCTTGAGCCTCTCCCACAGCCTCCAAACCTGCACATAATCCGCATCTCTCTTTCTTTCTCTTTGAGCCTCTCCCACAACCTCCAAACCTGCACATATTCCGCATCTCTCTCTCTTTCTCCTTGAGCCTCTCCCACAGCCTCCAAACCTGCACACATTCCGCATCTCTCTTTCTTTCTCCTTGAGCCTCTCCCACAGCCTCCAAACCTGCACATATTCCGCATCTCTCTTTCTTTCTCCTTGAGCCTCTCCCACTCCCACAGCCTCCAAACCTGCACACATTCCGCATCTCTCTTTCTCCTTGAGCCACTCCCACAGCCTCCAAACCTGCACACATTCCGCATCTCTCTTTCTTTCTCTTTAAGGCCTCTCCCACAGCCTCCAAACCTGCACATATTCTGCATATCTCTTTCTCCTTGAGCCTCTCCCACAGCCTCCAAACCTGCACATATTCTGCATCTCTCTTTCTTTCTCCTTGAGCCTCTCCCACTCCCACAGCCTCCAAACCTGCACATATTCTGCATCTCTCTCTCTTTCTCTTTGAGCCTCTCCCACAGCCTCCAAACCTGCACATATTCTGCATCTCTCTTTCTTTCTCCTTGAGCCTCTCCCACTCCCACAGCCTCCAAACCTGCACATATTCCGCATCTATCTTTCTTTCTCCTTGAGCCTCTCCCACTCCCACAACCTCCAAACCTGCACATATTCCGCATCTCTCTTTCTTTCTCCTTGAGCCTCTCCCACTCCCACAGCCTCCAAACCTGCACACATTCCGCATCTCTCTTTCTCCTTGAGCCTCTCCCACAGCCTCCAAACCTGCACATATTCCGCATCTCTCTTTCTTTCTCTTTGAGCCTCTCCCACAACCTCCAAACCTGCACATATTCCGCATCTCTCTTTCTTTCTCTTTGAGCCTCTCCCACAGCCTCCAAACCTGCACACATTCCGCATCTCTCTTTCTTTCTCTTTGAGCCTCTCCCACAGCCTCCAAACCTGCACATATTCCGCATCTCTCTTTCTTTCTCTTTGAGCCTCTCCCACAACCTCCAAACCTGCACATATTCCGCATCTCTCTTTCTTTCTCTTTGAGCCTCTCCCACAGCCTCCAAACCTGCACATATTCTGCATCTCTCTTTCTTTCTCCTTGAGCCTCTCCCACAACCTCCAAACCTGCACATATTCCGCATCTCTCTTTCTTTCTCTTTGAGCCTCTCCCACAGCCTCCAAACCTGCACATATTCCGCATCTCTCTTTCTTTCTCTTTGAGCCTCTCCCACAGCCTCCAAACCTGCACATATTCTGCATCTCTCTTTCTTTCTCCTTGAGCCTCTCCCACTCCCACAGCCTCCAAACCAGCACATATTCCGCATCTCTCTTTCTCTTTGAGCCTCTCCCACAACCTCCAAACCTGCACACATTCCGCATCTCTCTTTCTTTCTCCTTGAGCCTCTCCCACAGCCTCCAAACCTGCACATAATCCGCATCTCTCTTTCTTTCTCTTTGAGCCTCTCCCACAACCTCCAAACCTGCACATATTCCGCATCTCTCTCTCTTTCTCCTTGAGCCTCTCCCACAGCCTCCAAACCTGCACACATTCCGCATCTCTCTTTCTTTCTCTTTGAGCCTCTCCCACAGCCTCCAAACCTGCACACATTCCGCATCTCTCTTTATTTCTCTTTGAGCCTCTCCCACAGCCTCCAAACCTGCACACATTCCGCATCTCTCTTTCTCCTTGAGCCACTCCCACAGCCTCCAAACCTGCACACATTCCGCATCTCTCTTTCTTTCTCTTTGAGCCTCTCCCACTCCCACAGCCTCCAAACCTGCACACATTCCGCATCTCTCTTTCTTTCTCCTTGAGCCTCTCCCACAGCCTCCAAACCTGCACACATTCCGCATCTCTCTTTCTTTCTCATTGAGCCTCTCCCACAGCCTCCAAACCTGCACACATTCCGCATCTCTCTTTCTCCTTGAGCCTCTCCCACTCCCACAGCCTCCAAACCTGCACATATTCCGCATCTCTCTTTCTTTCTCCTTGAGCCTCTTCCACAGCCTCCAAACCTGCACATATTCTGCATCTCTCTTTCTTTCTCCTTGAGCCTCTTCCACAGCCTCCAAACCTGCACATATTCTGCATCTCTCTTTCTTTCTCTTTCGATCCCTGATCCAACTTAAACAATATCTTCCTACCTCCCAGTCTCTCGGCTTTATCTCTGGCACCCATGACCCTGATCTTGCATCAGACTCGTTGTATAATTTCTGCAACAAAACCCAGCCCTCCATTTGATGCTCCGTAATATGGATGGATAGATGAGGTCATTGAAGCAACAAACATGAGCTTGAAGGAGAAGAGCCTGTTTTGCCTGTCCATAGGGTCTCGGCTCTATAGTAACATCTGAGCGACTAAACAACATTTATTTTTCTTTAAATGTACTGCTTTATACCCCAAAACAATGCTGTAGTATTGTTATAACGATATAAAACACCCTTGATAAATAATAACACGTTACAATTCTCAGACCATTTGATATTGTACCGGAAACAATAAAAAAAAAAAAAGTCAAATGAAATAGTAAGATTGTTATGGTACAGGGTATTGATATCCGCTGTATAACCAGTAAGGAAATAAAAGATCCTTCAGGCTTTCTCATGCTCCATTGTATTTCTTAGACACCGGATGTCCTCAGCTGATAGTTTGGACACTACTGGACACTTGCATCTACTGACCATGTTATGAACCTTGCTTGTGAGCAATTAATAAGATTACCTGTACAAGGTGTTCACTACTGCTCAATTATAAGTATTGCTACTTTTATACAGCAAAGTGCAGGCCAACAGCAACTTCCTTCTGAACATTTTTTTAAAAATCAGAATTAACATTGTAGGGACTCGTTCAGTACTTAGTTGCAGTAATTACAAATCTAGCAAATGAAATACTGGATAAAAGGAGTCTGCAAATTAATTAGAAGTGCTATTAAATGGAATATTACACAGTATGTTGGTACATCCTCATGTTTCTGGTTTTATATGATACAATATATTCAGAATATAATATACAGGACTTTCTTAATAGTAACCTTGAAACAGCTCTATGTGGGTAGGATTCCTGGCTTGCGTTTAATCCATCCTGGGCTTTGCCAACAACTGTGTAATACAGTATATGCTTAAAGGAAGCCATGTTTAAATGGTTACGGATTACAAGTGAAGCCTTTGTGGGCACATTTGCATGTCCCTGCCCAGGTTCCCAGAATGCAGTGCAATAACTGTATTTCTCGGAATTCTGAGCATGAGACAAGTGTTGTAACTTGTTTTAGACATTCAAATGTGAATACAAATGTACTGTATATATATATACTAGAGACTTGTTCGTCAAAAAAGACGGGGCAATAAAATTGTAAGGCAGGTAATGCTGTTTGCCACAGACAGTCTGAGATCCTTCGGCGCTCATTGCGAGCCTCTCAGTTGGTGTATTTTTTGTTATCAGAAGCGCTTTTGCGCTCATTGTAAGGTCCACGCTCATTGTAAGGTCCTTGTGAGGTGCGCGGTGAAGGGCTTTGTCATTTATTGTGATAATGTGGTGTTTTTTTTTTTTGTAGATGTATTTTTTCATTATAATTAATTAATTAATTAATGAAATCATAACTTAATATACTTTGCCTATTTGTAATTAATATATGCAGCAAGCAATGTGCTGAAGAGCTGACAATCTGTTTTGATATTCCTGCAGTATACAATGTAGATTGTTGAGCTGAGGTGTAAGTGTCAGCAATGGGTGCAGTGTAAATAGGCTGCGTGCGCGAGGGGAAGCCGTTTGTGTAGCTATGGTACGCAGGTGTGCATGATTTTGCATCCTTGCTAATAGTGTATTTTGTACCTTGTACAGGGTTGTGTAAAAGTCGTAGGTGTTTGGCTGTGTTTTGCGGGTTTAGGGGTCCTGAAGCCTCGTTTTTTGGCGGCCATTTTTTCTGTTGCTTAGGGTATTTTCGAGTGTTTAAACTCTGTAAATTGGACTTAAATTTTGTGGAAGCTGATTCCCAGATGTCCTGGGTGTCCCCCCTTGCTGTGTGTAATGTTTATTTTTTATTTGTGTGTGTATTGTGTATCTTTTTAATGTTTTTCGCTGTGCGCGGTTCAGCTGTTAAGTTTGTATTTTTGCGAGTTCGTAATTTTTTTCTTCTTAATTTTTTGAATGTTTGTCCACTGACAAAGAAATGATCAGTCTATACTTTTAATGGTCGGTGTATTTTAACAGTGAGACAGAATAATAACCCCCCCCCCCCTCAATAAAAACGCATGTCAAAAAAGTTAAACATTTATTTGCAGGTCAATGAGGGAAATAAGTATTTGACCCCTTCCACTTAGTACTTGGTGGAAAAACCCTGTTGGCAATCACAGAGGTCAGATGTTTCTTGTAGTTGGCCACCAGGTTTGCACACATCTCAGGAGGGATTTTGTCCCACTCCTCTTTACAGATCCTCTCCAAGTCATTAAGGTTTTGAGACTGATGTTTGGCAACTCGAACCTTCAGCTCCCTCCACAGATTTGCTATGGGATTAAGGTCTGGAGACTGGCTAGGCTGGGTAAAAGTGTTGTGGTCAGATGAGACCAAAATCAAGCTCTTTGGCATCAACTCAAGTGAATGCTGCCTATGACCCCAAGAACATCATCCCCACCGTCAAACATGGAGGGGGAAACATTATGCTTTGGGGGTGTTTTTCTGCTAAGGGGACAGGACAACTGCACCGCATCAAAGGGACGATGGACGGGGCGTCAAATCTTGGGTCAGAACCTCCTTCCCTCAGCCAGGGCATTGAAAATGGGTTGTGAATGGGTATTCCAGCATGACAATGACCCAAATCACACAGCCAACGCAACAAAAGAGTGGCTCATCTTAATGTGCTTCTTCTTGAGCCACTCCTTTGTTGCCTTGGCTGTGTGTTTTGGGTCATTGTCATGTTGGAATACCCATCCACGACCCATTATCAATGCCCTGGCTGAGGGAAGAAGGTTTTCACCCAAGAGTTGACGGTACATGGCCCCATCCATCGTCCCTTTGAGGCAGTTGTCCTGTCCCATTAGCAGAAAAACACCCCAAAGCATAATGTTTCCACCTCCATGTTTAACGGTGGGGATGATGTTCTTGGGGTTATAGGCAGCTTTCCTACTATTATAAACATGGTAAGTTGAGTTGATGGCAGACAGCTTTCTGTGGGTGAAAGTGTTGTGGTCTCATCTGACCACAACACTTTCACCCAGTTCTCCTCTGAATCATTCAGATGTTCATTGGCAATCTTCAGACGGCCTGTACATGTGCCTTTCTTGAGTCTTTCACGGCGCAGTGTGTTACCAATTATTTCTTGGTGACTATGGTCCCAGCTGCCTTGAGATCATTAACAACATCCTCCCGTGTAGTTCTGGGCTGATACCTCACCGTTCTCATGATCATTGAAACTCCTCGAGGTGAGATCTTGCATGGAGCATCAGACCGAGGGAGACTGGCAGTTATTTTGTGTTTCTTCCATTTGCCAATAATCGCACCAACTGTTGTCACCTTCTCACCAAGCTGCTTGGCGATGGTCTTGTCGCCCATTCCACCCTTGTGTAGGTCTGACATCCTTAGACAGCTCGTCGGTCTTGTCCATGGGGAGAGTTCAGAATCTGATTGATTGATTGCTTCTGTGGACAGGTGTCTTTTATACAGGTAACGAGCTGAGATTAGGAGCACTCCCTTTAAGAGAGTGCTCCTAATCTCAGCTCGTTACCTGTATAAAAGACACCTGGGAGCCAGAAATCTTGCTGATTGATAGGGGATCAAATACTTATTTCCCTCACTGACCTGCAAATCAATTTATAATTTTTTTGCCATGTGTTTTTCTTGTTTTTTTTGTTTTTTTGTTATTCTGTCTTTCACTCTAAAAATACACGACCATTACAATTATAGACTGATCACTTCTTTGTCAGTGGACAAACTTTCAAAATCAGAAGGGGCTCAAATACTCCCCCCCCCCCACTGTAAGTCTGTGTATATAAGTATGTTCGTATATATATTTGTGGCTCGGTGTTGGCCTGCGCTCTCCATACGTTGCTGTATACGGGGTGTGGTGAGCATGGTGTGAGCAGAACTCGCAGAAGGACCATAAATAACAGAATAACATTGTGACTCAATAGAAGCAGAACAAATGACACCATGTCTCCAAAACACAGCGATCTGGCTGCTACTGACCCTGGAGTCCTTGGTATTTTTAGGCTGTCCTTTCCATTGCACAGACGTCCCAGCTGGTCTCTCAAGGTACGTCCCAAAAACCTCAATATGGGGTGGTGTGAGGCTCTATAGTGACATCTTGTGGTCGTAAGTGGAAAGACAGCATGATCTGTTTCACACAACCATTTAATGTAGAAATAGATTTGATAGTGGATGAAAATCAAAAAGGCCCATCTGGTCTATCCATTCTATCTACTTAAAACTTTGCTTTAATTACGCCTCAGGATTTTGTTGTTGTTTGATTGTTCAGTTATGTCCGACTATCCATGATCCAACTGACCACAGCACGCTAGGGGCATCTATCATTATGGGGCTCATCCAGTGCCATATTGGTTATGCTTCTCAGATTTTATTGAGCAAAGATGCAGGAGTAGGTTGCCAGGTCCACGATTTGTCTGATCTTTCTAATATGACCTGCCCATCTTGGGTGACCCTACATGCACAAGCCCCATAATCTTATCACAGACATGCTTAAAGTCCTCAACTGTATTTAACCATAACACTACCACTGGAAAGCTGATCCTTTTGTTGTTGTTGTTGTTTAGTAGTTCAGTCGTGTCCGGCTTTCAGTGACCATATGGAACGCAGCACGCCAGGCACATCTATCTGCCACAATTGTTCCTCTTATCTACAAGCCTTTCTTTAAAGCAACACTTTTCAACCTTACTCCTTACTGTTCCACCTTCCAGCTTCAAATCAGGACCTCCTATTCTTGCATTAGTTTTTTACTGGAAGATATTTCCCATCTGAACTTTATGAAATCTTTAATGTATCTGGACTCCATTATATGGTAACTATATTATTCTCCTTGTCTTTCAGGAGATTTCTCCTATTCCTATCTTATTCTAGAAAGCCCATGTGAACTTCAGAAGAGAAGAATATTTCAATGAAGAAGAAATTCAAGAACAAGAGATCATGGTTAGCGGAAAAAAGATTTCTGAGAAATGTACAGAGCAACTTCTTTACAAAGACTAGTAGGTAATACGGTGAATTAATGTATTAATACTTGGAATATAAATAACACTAAAACATAAAAATAATAGATCAGATGTGTCCTTTTATGAAAGTTTTGCAATTCAATATGAATCATCTTAAGATCTTGAGTCTTTGCACATCTGCCCCATAGTAAGACATAGTAATGGAGAGGTTCTCCAAGAGTCACCAACACTTCACTCTTTAGTATACCTGGCCCATGAAACCTTAAAAAGAGCTTTTATTGTTTTTGTAAATCACTTTATTTAATAAATAATTAAAGGACCACCATGATAAATTCTTTCTATATCATCTTTTGAAAAATTTAACTTTATAATGGGCAAAATGTTTTAAGAAAGTAAAAAAAATAAACACAGTATTTACATTTCTGTCTTTTTCTACATAATTATTCTTTACTACAGGGATCCATTTTCTTTTCTCTGCTGATTCTGTCTGTAGATGCATCCCAAGGGTTGTCCTTATAAACGTATTAGCTTTTCATTAGTCCTATTGAACACTGGTAGTTGTAGTTGCCACATTCTCATTGTGCAAATAGAAACTTTGATCTGGCAAAGAATAAATCACACAAAGTATCTGCATCATAGTCTGAAGCTGATCAGAGACACAGAGAAAGCTCAGATTGTATGACTCGGCAGTAGCTTATCTCAACACAGCTTCATTCACTATACTAACTGGACACAAGAAATACCCCAATGGCTGAGTGGCCTAGTCTTCACCCTCATTATCTATACAGCTTCTAGTGGGGAGGCTTTGGTGGCTCTGCAGTCAA
Source organism: Discoglossus pictus (assembly GCA_027410445.1). Classification (NCBI taxonomy): domain Eukaryota; kingdom Metazoa; phylum Chordata; class Amphibia; order Anura; family Alytidae; genus Discoglossus; species Discoglossus pictus. Next base: position 18,791,244 of record CM050164.1, read on the forward strand.
TAAATAAGACCTATAACTAAGTCAATAATTGATCAATTTAAAGAATAATAATGTCCAAATTATTTTCGCGCACAGGAGTTTTGACATCCAATATATTCCTACCTAATTCTGGATATAAAGCCATTCATCTTATTTTGGTAATCTTCAACTTGTGAGATCAGAAAGATTCCTTACGCAGAGACCTTGGAAGTATGAAAGGCAGAGTTAGATTTTATTGTGGCTAAACTGAATGAAATTCATTGTTGCTGGGAGAGATCAAGATATTTGTGCTTATGGCTAAGAAATTAAATGACTTTGTACTAGGGATCAAGCTATTTATGGCTGGATGGGTTATGTTGATTGTGGTTGATGGGGATCATAAAGATTGTGGTTGGGGTGATAGCGATGATTTCCGTTGGAGGGATCAAGCTGATTGGGGCTGGGTGGTTTATGTTGATTGTGGTTGATGGGGATAATGAAGGTTGTGGTTGATAGGGTGATAGTGTTGTGGAAATAATACAAATATCCTTACATTTTTCAGTGTATATATATATATATATATATATATATATATATATCACATATATAGTTGTGAGCATACGAGTTGTTGCTAACGCTTGCGGGCTCGCGTAGCAACTGCGACTCTCGCAAACTTTACGTCGTAACTCAAACAACATACGAGACACGTTACCAACCATTACGACCTCGCAAAAACGGCTGCAACCCGCGGACATCAAAAAATGAAAAACACAATAAATACACACAACACATACATAAAAAGAGGGAGCATCCAGGACCTCAAAAAATGAAGTTACACCTTAATTTAACTAAAAAAAAGAGTTTAGACACTACAAAATTCTCAGAAAAAATTACCGCCGAACAAAACGAAAACGAGGCTACAGCACTCTAAACACGCAAAACACCACCAGAAACATGCAAAACACCACAAAACACATATTCCGCTACAGACGCATACCACACATTGCCGCCATTTTAGAACAATGCGGAAGTACACAGCTACGCTAATGGTTTGGTCTCGCGCACGCACACTATTACACTGCACACATTCATCAAGCTTACACAGCAGCTCCACACCACTAATGCTGCAGCAACATCAAAACAGATTGCCAGCTCTTCAACACAATGCTTCCTGCATATATTACTTCACAATAGGTAAAGTATATTAATTTATTAATGTATTATTTATTTGATTATTATACACCAAACAGAATTAGCTTACAATTTCATTGCCGTCATTTTTTGACGGGCAGTTCGCTAGTATATATATATATATATATATATATATATATATATATATATAACAATTATCTTTTTTTTTCAGTAAGTGTGATATTTGGCTAAGATGTAAGCTGTGAACCAGTATTTTCCATTTTGTCAGATATAAGTTATGAAATAGTTAAGTCTGCATGACCCATGACTTAGCAGTTTCAGCTAGAGACAGTAACCAATTTTATAGCATAAACAATGTGTCCTAAGAATTTAAACCCAAGGTCTAATACACGATTATTGACTATGCAGAGGTGTACCATATAAATGATATATGCGCACAGATCTTGTCAAAGTATGTGTTATATTTTGATTGGATCTGCTAATGTAAATAGACTTTCATTGGTTGTTAGTGGGTAGTACCATGTTGCTAGATGGGGGAGGATGGATTGTCTCATTGTCTTTATGTAAACAATATAAAGCTGTGTGTTTTTCTGTTTTTAGTCAGTCAGTGGGTCAGTAGCAGCCATTTTGGATCTTTTGCTACTGATCCACGTTTTTGTCTAAATAAACTCTAATAATGAGAAAAATACCAGAGGACTCTGTTTTTTGTTATCATTACTGGGTTTCGGAGTAAAAAGTGGTATGTGAGTATATTTTTCCCCCCAGAACAATAGTGTTGATTTCCATTGGAAGGGATCAAGCTAACTATGGCTGGATGGATTATGTTGATTATGGTTGATATGGATCATTAAGATTGTTTCTGGGGTGATAGTGATGATTTCCATTGGATGGATCAAGTTTATTGTGGCTGGGTAGTTTATGTTGATTGTGGTTGATGGGGATATAGCAGGTTGTGGTTGGGGTGATAGTTTTCAGTTTTGTTTGTGAGATCAAGCGGATTGTAGCTGGGTGGATTATGTTGATTGTGGTTGAGGGGGATCCTGAAAATTGTTACTGGGATGATAGTGTTCATTTCTGTTGGGGGGATCAAGTTGCTTGTAGCCACTTGACAGTGGTTGAGGGCAGTGGCGGAGCTAGTGAATGGAGGGCCCTGATGCAAAAAAGAGTTTGGGGCCCCCTCCCCAGGTAGGAGGGGCAAACATTTTCTTTACCACCTCCCCGGGCCCCCATCTGGTATCATATATACATATTATATGTATGTATGTGTATGTATAAAATATATATAATTATATAATAATAAATATCTCAAACAAGGCTTTATTTATGTTTTTCATATATATATATACCGGTATATATATATATATATATATATATATATATATATATATATATATATATATATATTTATATATATATTTATATATATATATATATATATATATATATATATATATATATATATCTCAATCATTAAGTATATGTGAGCATTAGAGGAAGAGAAGCTTATTTCTCACTCAGTTTTCACAGATAGACAGTGATTGTACTGCACTCTGAGCCACTGGGCGGGGACATGCAAATGAGAAGACAATGTTGCTCTTTACATGCAAAATACCATTATATACATATTTCCTTTTGAGCATATGCTTGCTGTATTACACAGCTTCAAGCAAAGTACAGGAATGCACAATTCTGTTTGTTAATCATAGTCTGGATGCAGGGGGTGAAAAAATAGCCCCTCGCTATGATGAGCGCTATATTACACAGTGCTTACATAGGGTTGTGATGAGTGCTATACTACCCAGTGAGTACATAGGGTTGTGATGAGTGCTATACTACCCAGTGTGTATATATAGGGTTATGATGAGTGCTATATTACCAAGTGTGTACATAGGGTTGTGATGAGTGCTATACTACCCAGTGTATATATAGGGTTATGATAAGTGCTATACTACCCATTGTGTGTATAGGGTTGTGATGAGTGCTATACTACCCAGTGTATATATAGGGTTATGATGAGTGCTATACTATCCAGTGTATATATAGGGTTGAGATGAGTGCTATACTACCCAGTGAGTACATAGGGTTGTGATGAGTGCTATACTACCCAGTGTGTATATAGGGTTGTGATGAGTGCTATACTACCCAGTGTATATATAGGGTTATGATGAGTGCTATACTACCCAGGGTGTATATAGGGTTGTGATGAGTGCTATACTACCCAGTGAGTACATAGGGTTGTGATGAGTGCTATACTACCCAGCGTGTATATAGGGTTGTGATGAGTGCTATACTACCCAGTGTATATATAGGGTTGTGATGAGTGCTATACTACCCAGTGTATATATAGGGTTATGATGAGTGCTATACTACCCAGTGTATATATAGGGTTGTGATGAGTGCTATACTACCCAGTGTATAAATAGGGTTATGATGAGTGCTATACTACCCAGTGTATATATAGGGTTGTGATGAGTGCTATACTACCCAGTGAGTACATAGGGTTGTGATGAGTGCTATACTACCCAGTGTGTATATAGGGTTGTGATGAGTGCTATACTACCCAGTGTATATATAGGGTTATGATGAGTGCTATACTACCCAGGGTGTATATAGGGTTGTGATGAGTGCTATACTACCCAGTGAGTACAAAGGGTTGTGATGAGTGCTATACTACCCAGTGTGTATATAGGGTTGTGATGAGTGCTATACTACCCAGTGTGTATATATAGGGTTATGATGAGTGCTATACTACCCAGGGTGTATATAGGGTTGTGATGAGTGCTATACTACCCAGTGAGTACAAAGGGTTGTGATGAGTGCTATACTACCCAGTGTGTATATAGGGTTGTGATGAGTGCTATACTACCCAGGGTGTATATAGGGTTATGATTAGTGCTATACTACCCAGTGTGTGTATAGGGCTGTGATGAGTGCTATACTACGCAGTGTGTTTCTATAGGGCTATGATAATTGCTATACTACCCTCTGTGTTTATATAGGGCTGTGATAAGTGCTATACTAAGCAGTGTGTTTATATAGGGCTATGATGAGTGCTATACTACCCAGTGTGTATATAGAGTTGTGATGACTGCTATACTACCCTCTGTGTTTATATAGGGCTATGATAAGTGCTATACTACCCTCTGTGTTTATATAGGGCTATGATAAGTGCTATACTACCCTCTGTGTTTATATAGGGCTATGATAAGTGCTATACTTTCTTGCTCTACAGGGTCACTGCTACTTGAAAAAATTGTCAATGCAGAAAAAAGACAGCACTAGGGCCCCTCTCAGGCCAGGACTCTGGTGCATTGCACCGACTTCACCGACGGTAGCTCCGCCACTTGTTGAGGGCAGGTAGTGGATTGTATTTGAGGGAGGTTGATATGATTTTGGACAAAGGATAGAGTTTATTCTGTTTAAGGGGGATCAATTTTTTTGTGGCTAGAAAATTAGAGGGTAAAAGTATTCAAATCTAATGAGGGAAGTTGGAAAGAAAGAGACACAGTAAGACGTGAAAGAATAAAAAGATAACAAATTAATGAAAAGGATACTGTCTGCATGGAAGAAAAGGGTAATGGAATGATAGTGGAGCAAAAATAAGGATTGAAATGAGGAATTATAAAATATCAGATGGGGAATAACAGGACATACAAATGGAGAGCTAGATACAACTTTAAAGGGCCACTGCATTTCAAGATTTTTTTACCAAAGAAGGTTTCAAGAATGTACCAAACTGACAATATTAGTAGCTGTGTAATCCATGGACATAAAACATTTTTGGGGAAAAATCATAATTTATGAGTTTATGTGTTCAGGAATCCATTTTGTGTTTGTTGCATTAAATCCTGAGAGCTGGATGATGAGTGTGTGAAGGCAGAGGTGTGGGAGGCAGGATGTGGGAGGAGGAAACAGAAGTCCAGAACCTTTGTTTCATAACTGGATATCATCACACCCCACCCCTATTACTGGCACAGAAAGAGACTCCTTGCATCATTCAATGCAACCATAGCTCTCCAGAAATGTAAACACCTCTCTCACATATGCAACTCCAACTAATGTATCATGGATCTCTACAGGATCCTACAGACGCATCAAAAAAATTTTTTTTTCTGATTACAAGCTAGCTTTATGAGTGTTTTCCTGATTAATTATGCTCTTAGTCTGACTTACAGTTTCAAACATGTATATTTTTTATTGTACAGCGGTCCTTTAACGGTAAAAAGGCGAAGATCATGTCAAACACCAATCTCAGTTTCAGGCAAATAGATGGGGAAGAAGTGGAGGCAGTGACTGATTTTCTTTTCCTGGGCGCCAAGATCTGTGCAGGTGGTGACTACAACCATGAAATTAAAGGACGTTTGCTTCTGGGGAGGAAAGCTATAGCTAAAGCTACAAGCTATTAAAAAGAAAAGATATTAAATTATCAACAAAGGTTGGCATAGTTCGAACTCTGGTATTCCAGTAGTAACATACGGATGTGAGAGCTGGACCATAAAGAAGGCTGGACGCCAGATAATTATTGAATTGTGGTGTTGGAGAAAAACTGCTTAGAATCCCTTGGACTGCAAGAAGATCCAATAAATCAGTACTACAGGAAATTAAGAAATACTGTTCACTAGAAGGTATGAACATGAGGCTGAAGCTCAAATATAAAGACAGAATTTCCTAGAGAAGAATCTAATGCTGGGAAAATTGAATTCTGACGAAGAAGGGGGCGGCAGAGGTGGAAATGGATAGTTGAGATCAATGAAGAAATTTATATGAGCTTGAGGGATCTCAGAGTATTAGTGGCCGGACCGATGTGCCTGGCATGCTGTGGTCCATAGGGTTATGGAGAGTTGGACACAACTAAACAACAACATGTGAAGAATCATAGTTGGGCTGGGCAAATGTGTTGGGAGAGTGTCAGGACTGTTACATTTGTACTGGAATAGGCCGAAGGCGCTCCTTGCCAGCAACTGCGGACCTTGCAAAATTTATGGACTTACGACAAACAAATACAAGATGCGGGACTTACAAAAAAAACATTACAACTTTGCAAAAATACGACCTTACCGACCGAAACTCGCGCACATGAAATCATTAAAAACTCAATAAATACACACAACAAATACATAAAAAGCTTACCCACAGCAAGGGGGGGCACCCAGGACCTTCGAAAACTGAAGTTACACCTCAGTTTCACTTGAAATACAAGAGTTTAGACACCCAAAAATCCCCTAAGCGAGAGAAAAAATGGCCGCAAAAAAAAACAAAAACAAGGCTACAGGACTCTAAAGACGCAAAACACCACCAAACACCTACAGATTTTCCGAAAAAGATGGACGCCATCCAAGAACAAGGACGCCAAATCGGCCACAGACGTGTACCACACATTAGGCGCCATTTTACGACACTAACTTACACAATGCGGAAGTACAAAGGTACCCTAACGGATCTGGCTCGCGCACGCACACTATTTACACTACAAACTGCACACATTACTGCGACAGCCCTCAAAACACACATTCTATGCTGCAGCTCATCAAAACAGATTGCCAGCTCTTCTGCACAATGCTTCCTGCATATATTACTTCAAAATAGGTAAAGTATATTCATGTATTATTTTATTAATTATTTCATTAGCATTAGCAAAAAAAAACTATGCTCATAGCACACAAACAACCAACAACCTCACAATGAGTGCCGAAGGCGCTAAGCGCGAGGCTCGCAATGAGCGCCGAAGCATCTTACCGCCTTTACAATCCTATTGCCGTCATTTTTTTACTGGCAAGTCGCTAGTAACATAAGAATTACTAGTGTGAAAGATCACACAGTACAGTCCTATAGGGGGAAGTGATTGGTTCCCACTGACGATCTTAGTCTGCTAACTACAAGTTCTTTGTTTTAAAATATTTGTTTTTATCTCTTAATATTCAATGATTAAGATATATATCATATACAAACTGTAATATACTCCTAAGAAAGCTTTTTAGGATTGTGTTTCCCTTTAAGTGAACATTAAACCTGCACCTGAGTGCGTACGTTTCCAATTAAAATGCAATCAGCGCACTGGTTGTGACCCTCATTAACCACGGGTCTCTTTCCTATTCAGATTACCTTTTATGGCTGACGCAGCCGTTAGCAAAGACATGTAAATGGAATTAGAAGATAAGGAACTGGTAATTAGATTTGAATTGTGAGCATTTTAACAATAATAATGTGAGAATTAGAACAGGGTGTGATCTGCTTTAGTATTATCATTTCTGCTTTAGGCTTCTGGTCTTAAATAACATTTAATAACATTTAATTTGTCTGCCATTAAAATGATGGGCAAGTAAAGTCAAGTAAAAGGAAAATATATTTTGTGAATATTAAGTGTATTACACAAAATGTTATTCAAACATACCTATTATTATTAATATTATACTTTATTTGTAGAGCGCCAGCAGATTCTTTGGCTCTCGGGGTACAATAAACATGTGGACAACATCTGACATATTTGAACACAGTATAAGTATGACTGGAAGGAATGATCCTGAGGCCGAAGCTCAAATATTTTTGATATATAACGAGAAGACAGGATTTCCTGGAGAAGAATCTGATGCTGGGATAGATTGAAGGCACAAGAAGAAGGGGACGGCAGAGGCGGAGATGGATAGATGAGGTCATTGAAGAAATGAACATGAACTTGATGGAGCTCAGAGGGGCAGTGGCTGAGAGATGTGCCTGGTGTGCTGCAGGGTCACTGAGACTCAGAAACGACTGAATGACAAAACAACAACAACAAAAGGATGATAACAGCACATTGGTACAGGAGGAGATAAGGATCCTGTTGGCAGGAGAGCTTACAATCTAAGAGGTCATTCATTACCTGATCAGTATCTAGGATCCAGTTGAGTGGAAGTTTCACCTGTACATCCCAGGACAGCATGTTGCTTGGTCAAATTTTTCAACACACTGACAGAGACTGACATCCTATTCTTTTTTTACTAATTATTTTTAAGTACTTTATCTGGTTCTAGTCCGCTCTAGAACCAGATAAAATACTTTAAAATAATTACTCCGCTGATCTGAGTTCTTTTTAAACAGTATCAAACCAAAAAGTGACCATTTCCTGGGACACAGACATCTTCTAATGTTGTTAGTGTGTTGCAAACCTCAAAAATAAACAACTGGGAATTAGGAAAAATGTGTTAATGGAATAAATAACGCTGCATAAATTAAAAGAAAATAACCGCTGAGCAAATGATAGTATATAACAAAAATATATATAATCTAGGAAAACTAGATCAATAAAAATGAAATAAATAGATCTATGACCCAAAAAGGGGTTCCTCCTTACTGGAAGGCCTAACAAAAATTAGATTTCCTTGTGCAAAAAGCTATTTACAAAAGTATAATTGGTATATTATTACAATATGAGAACTCAACTGCTGTCATCAACAACATATATATTTATTGTTTCATTTGGAAATTTAGAATTATTGGGGCATCCAAGCCAAAGTAAATATTCACTGTGTTATTGTCAACATCAGAATCACATTAGAGTCTGTGATGCTCTGTGTTTGAGCTTTGGACACAACTGGGATATTTTAACAGGATACCAATTATAGTTTTGTGTATATATATTTGCATGGGGAAATCAGCCAGATCTTGTGGTTCTAATTTCTGTTATGCCTTCCAGGAAGGAGGTACCCCCCTTTGGGGTTCATAGCTCTATTTGTTTCATCCTTTCCCTGGATCATCTATATTTTGCCACATACTATAATTTGCTCATTTGTTCTTTTCTTTTTATTTATGAAACATTGCTTATTCCATTATTAAGGTTTCCTAATTCCCAATTGTATTTATTATATTTACTATTATATTAACTATTATACATTTTGGTTATTTTCACTATACTTCATAAAGATGCACATGTTCTCCTAACCTTCAGTGGTCCTCCAACATGCTATTCTTCAACCTTATTCTTATATTTAAATGAAGAAAATATTTAATAGAAATTGTCACATGATCTTAGTTGCAAATTATATAAAACATTTCACACATTTTCTGGCACTGAAAGAGTTATTGCTATTGTCTTGGAAACTAAGGCTCGGATACACCTAGAAGTAAGGAATTGGTTTCTTTTATTTCTGAGCTTTATTTTCTCGATCATAGCCAGCCTTTTATCTGATGCTGTTAGATGCATCTTACATATGACTTGAAGACTCGTCTCAGCTCTACAAGTACATCCACTCAAGGTCACCGTGCCACCTCCAGGCTGATTATTTGTTTGCAGTTGAGGAGAGAGTTTTTGTGGGTAAAGACTTTCTCACAACTTCTCTCCTCTTATACTGGGGCTGAAAACGCAAAATACGATTTTTGTACAACGGGTTTATATGCATGTTAAAGGGATTTGGACGGTTTCCTGTTTTTAATATTAAATACACAACCTAGTGTTTGATTCCATATCTAAACATCATTTTATTAACAAGTGCTTAAAAACTTAGTGAAACCCTCCAAATAGTTCCTGCAAAGCTCCACCCCTAGCAGCTCTTACACACAGTATTTCTATTGATACTAGACGTTCAGAGATTGTTTCTCAATATCATTTTATTTAATGCTACTGTATATTTCATGTTAGATTCAATTAAGTTTACTTTACTTAATATTTTAAAGCACAATCTTTTAAATGAATGAGAAAAAATTTGTGTTCTACGTCCCTTTACAAATATTTTGTTAACAAAATGTTCTAACTATCGTGGTTAATAACCAGACAATATCATACAGCAAAATATTACTGTATGCAAGAACAGGCGCTTTAAGGCACAGTCTCTCTTCCTTGTTCATAGTGTAAATATAGGTCCACAATTCAATAGAAGTACGAAAAAAATAGCCCTAAGCAGTAACACTTAATCCACGCCACTAACATTTAACACAAGGCAGTAACACCACCCCAGACCGTAACACTCAAGCACCAGGCCTATAAACTACACAGGGGGAAAGGCTTGCAATGAGTTCCGAAGGTACATCATTCCCAGCCTTAACATTTTATTTCTGTAATTTTTGACGGGAAAGTAACTGATATATATATATAATACAGTAGACTCTCAGTTATCTGGCACCCATGAGGATTGGTATATGACGGATAAATGTAGTTTCTGGTTGTTTGAGAGTTACATATAATAGAGGCCTTGATTAGCTGCACATAGGATGCTCTGCTAAGTATATTTGTCAGTGATGGCTGTTCTAGCAGCAGCAGCTTTCACTCCTCACTTACACACAAGGTATGTTCGGCTGGAGGGTGCAATGCTGACCACGGGAAATGTAACACCAACACTGCCCTGGCTCAGTCACTCATGCCCGCGGAATGTAACGCCAACACTGCACTGGCTCAGTCACTCATGCCCAGGGAATGTAACCCCAACACTGCCGTGGCTCATTCACTCATGCCCGGGGAATGTAACGCCCACACTGCCCTGGCTCAGTCACTCATAACCGGGGAATGTAACCCCAACACTGCACTGGCTCAGTCACTCATGCCCAGGGAATGTAACCCCAACACTGCCCTGGCTCAGTCACTCATGCCCGGGGAATGTAACGCCAACACTGCCCTGGCTCAGTCACTCATGCCCGGGGAATGTAACGCCAACACTGCCCTGGCTCAGTCACTCATGCCCAGGGAATGTAACTCCAACACTGCCCTGGCTCAGTCACTTATGCCCAGGGAATGTAACCCCAACACTGCCATGGCTCAGTCACTCATGCCCAGGGAATGTAACCCCAACACTGCCCTGGCTCAGTCACTCATGCCCGGGGGAATGTAACGCCAACAACTGCCATGGCTCAGTCACTCATGCCCGGGGAATGTAACCCCAACACTGCCCTGGCTCAGTCACTCATGCCTGGTAATGTAACGCCAACACTGCCCTGGCTCAGTCACAGATGCCCGGGGAATGTAACGCCAACACTGCCCTGGCTCAGTCACTCATGCCCGGGAATGTAACGTCAACACTGCCCTGGCTCAGTCACTCATGTCCAGGGAATGTAACCCCAACACTGCCCTGGCTCAGTCACTCATGCCCAGGGAATGTAACCCCAACACTGCCCTGGCTCATTCACTCATGCCCGGGGAATGTAACGCCCACACTGCCCTGGCTCAGTCACTCATGCCCGGGGAATGTAACCCCAACACTGCACTGGCTCAGTCACTCATACCCAGGGAATGTAACCCCAACACTGCCCTGGCTCAGTCACTCATGCCCGGGGAATGTAACGCCAACACTGCCCTGGCTCAGTCACTCATGCCCGGGGAATGTAACGCCAACACTGCCCTGGCTCAGTCACTCATGCCCAGGGAATGTAACTCCAACACTGCCCTGGCTCAGTCACTCATGCCCAGGGAATGTAACCCCAACACTGCCATGGCTAAGTCACTCATGCCCAGGGAATGTAACCCCAACACTGCCCTGGCTCAGTCACTCATGCCCGGGGAATGTAACGCCAACACTGCCATGGCTCAGTCACTCATGCCCAGGGAATGTAACCCCAACACTGCCCTGGCTCAGTCACTCATGCCTGGTAATGTAACGCCAACACTGCCCTGGCTCAGTCACAGATGCCCGGGGAATGTAACGCCAACACTGCCCTGGCTCAGTCACTCATGCCCGGGAATGTAACGTCAACACTGCCCTGGCTCAGTCACTCATGTCCAGGGAATGTAACCCCAACACTGCACTGGCTCAGTCACTCATGCCCGGGGAATGTAACGCCAACACTGCCCTGGCTCAGTCACTCATGCCCGGGAATGTAACGTCAACACTGCCCTGGCTCAGTCACTCATGTCCAGGGAATGTAACCCCAACACTGCACTGGCTCAGTCACTCATGCCCGGGGAATTTAACGCCAACACTGCCCTGGCTCAGTCACTCATGCCCAGGGAATGTAACTCCAACACTGCCCTGGCTCAGTCACTCATGCCCGGGGAATGTAACCCCAACACTGCCCTGGCTCAGTCACTCATGCCCAGGGAATGTAACCCCAACACTACCCTGGCTCAGTCACTCATGCCCAGGGAATGTAACCCCAACACTGCCCTGGCTCAGTTACTCATGCCCGGGGAATGTAACGCCAACACTGCCCTGGCTCAGTCACTCATGCCCGGGGAATGTAAGGCCAACACTGCCCTGGCTCAGTCACTCATGCCCAGGGACTGTAACGCCAACACTGCCCTGGCTCAGTCAATCATGCCTGGGGAATGTAACCCCAACACTGCCCTGTCTCAGTCACTCATGCCCGGGGAATGTAACCCCATTACTGCCCTGGCTCAGTCACTAATGCTAGGGGAATGTAACACCAACACTGCGCTGGCTCAGTCACTCATGCCCAGGGAATGTAACCCCAACACTGCCCTGGCTTAGTCACTCATGCCAGGGGAATGTAACCCCATTACTGCCCTGGCTCAGTCACTAATGCTAGGGGAATGTAACACCAACACTGCCCTGGCTCAGTCACTCATGCCCAGGGAATGTAGCCCCAACACTGCCCTGGCTCAGTCACTCATGCCCGGGGAATGTAAGGCCAACACTGCCCTGGCTCAGTCACTCATGCCCAGGGACTGTAACGCCAACACTGCCCTGGCTCAGTCAATCATGCCTGGGGAATGTAACCCCAACACTGCCCTGTCTCAGTCACTCATGCCCGGGGAATGTAACCCCATTACTGCCCTGGCTCAGTCACTAATGCTAGGGGAATGTAACACCAACACTGCGCTGGCTCAGTCACTCATGCCCAGGGAATGTAACCCCAACACTGCCCTGGCTTAGTCACTCATGCCCGGGGAATGTAACGCCAACATTGCCATGGCTCAGTCACTCATGCCCGGGGAATGTAACCCCAACACTGCCCTGGCTCAGTCACTCATGCCTGGTAATGTAACGCCAACACTGCCCTGGCTCAGTCACAGATGCCCGGGGAATGTAACGCCAACACTGCCCTGGCTCAGTCACTCATGCCCGGGAATGTAACGTCAACACTGCCCTGGCTCAGTCACTCATGTCCAGGGAATGTAACCCCAACACTGCACTGGCTCAGTCACTCATGCCCAGGGAATGTAACCCCAACACTGCCCTGGCTCATTCACTCATGCCCGGGGAATGTAACGCCCACACTGCCCTGGCTCAGTCACTCATGCCCGGGGAATGTAACCCCAACACTGCACTGGCTCAGTCACTCATGCCCAGGGAATGTAACCCCAACACTGCCCTGGCTCAGTCACTCATGCCCGGGGAATGTAACGCCAACACTGCCCTGGCTCAGTCACTCATGCCCGGGGAATGTAACGCCAAACACTGCCCTGATCAGTCACTCATGCCCAGGGAATGTAACTCCAACACTGCCCTGGCTCAGTCACTCATGCCCAGGGAATGTAACCCCAACACTGCCATGGCTCAGTCACTCATGCCCAGGGAATGTAACCCCAACACTGCCCTGGCTCAGTCACTCATGCCCGGGGAATGTCACGCCAACACTGCCATGGCTCAGGCACTCATGCCCAGGGAATGTAACCCCAACACTGCCCTGGCTCAGTCACTCATGCCTGGTAATGTAACGCCAACACTGCCCTGGCTCAGTCACAGATGCCCCGGGAATGTAACGTCAACACTGCCCTGGCTCAGTCACTCATGCCCAGGGAATGTAACCCCAACACTGCACTGGCTCAGTCACTCATGCCCGGGGAATTTAACGCCAACACTGCCCTGGCTCAGTCACTCATGCCCGGGGAATGTAACCCCAACACTGCCCTGGCTCAGTCACTCATGCCCAGGGAATGTAACCCCAACACTACCCTGGCTCAGTCACTCATGCCCAGGGAATGTAACCCCAACACTGCCCTGGCTCAGTTACTCATGCCCGGGGAATGTAACGCCAACACTGCCCTGGCTCAGTCACTCATGCCCGGGGAATGTAAAGGCCAACACTGCCCTGGCTCAGTCACTCATGCCCAGGGACTGTAACGCCAACACTGCCCTGGCTCAGTCAATCATGCCTGGGGAATGTAACCCCAACACTGCCCTTTCTCAGTCACTCATGCCCGGGGAATGTAACCCCATTACTGCCCTGGCTCAGTCACTAATGCTCGGGGAATGTAACACCAACACTGCGCTGGCTCAGTCACTCATGCCCAGGGAATGTAACCCCAACACTGCCCTGGCTTAGTCACTCATGCCAGGGGAATGTAACCCCATTACTGCCCTGGCTCAGTCACTAATGCTAGGGGAATGTAACACCAACACTGCCCTGGCTCAGTCACTCATGCCCAGGGAATGTAGCCCCAACACTGCCCTGGCTCAGTCACTCATGCCCGGGGAATGTAAGGCCAACACTGCCCTGGCTCAGTCACTCATACCCAGGGACTGTAACGCCAACACTGCCCTGGCTCAGTCAATCATGCCTGGGGAATGTAACCCCAACACTGCCCTGTCTCAGTCACTCATGCCCGGGGAATGTAACCCCATTACTGCCCTGGCTCAGTCACTAATGCTAGGGGAATGTAACACCAACACTGCGCTGGCTCAGTCACTCATGCCCAGGGAATGTAACCCCAACACTGCCCTGGCTTAGTCACTCATGCCCGGGGAATGTAACCCCATTACTGCCCTGGCTCAGTCACTAATGCTAGGGGAATGTAACACCAACACTGCCCTGGCTCAGTCAATCATGCCTGGGGAATGTAACCCCAACACTGCCCTGTCTCAGTCACTCATGCCCGGGGAATGTAACCCCATTACTGCCCTGGCTCAGTCACTAATGCTAGGGGAATGTAACACCAACACTGCCCTGGCTCAGTCACTCATGCCCGGGGAATGTAACTCCAACACTGCCCTGGCTCAGTCACTCATGCCCAGGGAATGTAACCCCAACACTGCACTGGCTCAGTCACTCATGCCCGGGGAATGTAACGCCAACACTGCCCTGGCTCAGTCACTCATGCCCGGGGAATGTAACGCCATCACTGCCCTGGCTCTGTCACTTATGCTCGGGAATGTAAAGCCAACACTGCGCTGGCTCAGTCACTCATGCCCAGGGAATGTAACGCCAACACTGCCCTGGCTCAGTCACTCATGCCCAGGGAATGTAACCCCAACACTGCACTGGCTCAGTCACTCATGCCCTGGGAATGTAACGCCAACACTGCCCTGGCTCAGTCAATCATGCCCAGGAAATGTAACGCCAACACTGCCCTGGCTCAGTCACTCATGCCCGGGAATGTAAAGCCAACACTGCGCTGGCTCAGTCACTCATGCCCAGGGAATGTAACGCCAACACTGCCTTGGCTCAGTCACTCATGCCCAGGGAATGTAACCCCAACACTGCACTGGCTCAGTCACTCATGCCCGGGGAATGTAACCCCAACACTGCACTGGCTCAGTCACTCATGCCCGGGGAATGTAACCTCAACACTGCACTGGCTCAGTCACTCATGCCCGGGGAATGTAACCCCAACACTGCCCTGGCTCAAGTCACTAATGCCATTGGAATGTAACACCAACACTGCCCTGGCTCAGTCACTCATGCCCGGGGAATGTAACCCCAACACTGCCCTGGCTCAGTCCCACATGCCCGGGGAATGGAACCTCAACACTGCCCTGGCTCAATCACTCATGTCCGGGGAATGTAAACCCCAACACTGCCCTGGCTCAGTCACTCATGCCCGGGGAATGTAACCCCAACAATGCACTGGCTCAGTCACTCATGCCCGGGGAATGTAACCCCAACGCTGCACTGGCTCATTCCCTCATGGCCGGGGAATGTAACGCCAACACTGCACTGGCTCAGTCACTCATGCCCGGGGAATGTAACCCCAACGCTGCACTGGCTCAATCACTCATGGCCGGGGAATGTAACGCCAACACTGCACTGGCTCAGTTACTCATGCCCTGGGAATGTAACGCCAACACTGCACTGGCTCACTCACCCATGCCCAGGGAATGTAACCCCAACACTGCCCTGGCTTAGTCACTCATGCCCGGGGAATGTAACCCCAACACTGCCCTGGCTCAGTCCCACATGCCCGGGGAATGTAACCCCAACACTGCGCTGGCTCAATCACTCATGTCCGAGGAATGTAACCCCAACACTGCCGTGGCTCAGTCACTCATGCTCGGGGAATGTAACCCCAAAACTGCACTGGCTCAGTCACTCATGCCCGGGGAATGTAACCCCAACGCTGCACTGGCGCAATCACTCATGCCCGGGGAATGTAACGCCAACACTGCACTGGCTCAATTACTCATGCCCTGGGAATGTAACGCTAACACTGCACTGGCTCACTCACTCATGCCCAGGGAATGTAACCCCAACACTGACCTGGCTCAGTCAGTCATGCCTGGGGAATGTAACAGCAAAAACACTGCACTGGCTCAGTCACTCATGCCCGGAGAATGTAACACCAACACTGCCCTGGCTCAGTCACTCATGCCCAGGGAATGTAACCCCAACATTGCCCTGGCTCAGTCACTCATGCCCGGGGAATGTAACCCCAACACTGCACTGGCTCAGTTACTCATGCCCGGGAATGTAACCCCAACACTGCACTGGCTCAGTCACTCATGCCCAGGAATGTAACGCCAACACTGCCCAGGCTCAGTCAGTCATGCCCGGGGAATGTAACCCCAACACTGCACTGGCTCAGTCACTCATGCCCGGGGAATGTAACGCCAACACTGCACTGGCTCAGTCCCTCATGCCCAGGGTATGTAACCCCAACACTGCCCTGGCTCAGTCACTCAAGCCCGGGAATGTAACCCCAACATTGCACTGGCTCAGTTACTCATGCCCGGGGAATGTAACCCCAACACTGCACTGGCTCAGTCCCTCATGCGCTGGGAATGTAACGCCAACACTGCCCTGGCTCAGTCACTCATGCCCGGGGAATGTAACCCCAACACTTCCCAGGCTCAGTCACTCATGCCCGGGGAATGTAACCCCAACACTGCCCTGGCTCAGTCACTCATGCCCGGGGAATGTAACCCCAACACGGCCCTGGCTCAGTCACTCATGCCTGTCTGCTTCTAGTTAAAACCTAATTGCAGGGACGCACAGTGGATGACATATAGGTGCCTGAAAGCATTTTGTGGCATGACATCCTGGCTCCTGGCATTTGATTGGCCCATGTAAAATTAAATTTGCATTTAAAGTACAGTAGTCAAATTGTTGCTTTAGTGTTCAGGTTAACTGAGAGTCTACTGTGTGTGTATATATATATATATATATATATATATATATATATATATATATATATACATACATATATAAATATACATATATATATACATATATATATACATATATATATATATATATATATATATATACATATATATAGATATATATATATATATATATATATATATATATAAAAATTGTGAGAAATTCAGTTATTACACTGCATTCTGTGAACCTGGGCAGGGGCATGCAAATGTGCCCACAAAGGCTTTGCTCTTGTAATCCATTACCATTTTAAACATGGCTTCCTATGCCTGCTGTATTACACAGCTTCGGTCCCTCCATTCACCAGCCCTGCCACTGATTTATCCTTTTATTATTTTTATGTATAATCTTTCTAGTATCATTTTAAGCTAACCTGCTATCACATATAATAGTTGTGGAAATTGCGAGTTGTCGCCACGCATTGTTAAAAGATACGGGCTTGCGCAATGAACGCTGAAGTTACGGATTTGACGGTGGCTGCAATGAGCAGAGAAGGCGCTCATTGCGAGGCCTGTACGTGATTGGCTTGATAGAGTTGCAATGGGCTCTGAAGGCGCTCATCACAAGGCCTGTATGTGACTGGCTTGACGGGGCTGCAATGGGCTCTGAAGGCGCTCATAGCGAGGACCGTACGTGACTGGCTTGAGGGAGGGAGAAGCAAAAGACAGCTTACGAGTTACAGGCTTCAAAAAAATTACGGCTTTAACGGCCGCCATTTTTTTTAAGCTTGTAACTCGGAAGCCGTCAGAAGACGCCATTTAATTAAAAAAATCACTTACAACCTTACACACAGCACATGGGAAGAGGCAGGGAGCCTGTAAGTGAGGTTGAAAGCTAATTTGATATTAAGTTGGCGTTTTTGGGAGGTCTGAAAACAGCTAAGCAAGGGTTAGGGTTAGGGTTAGAAAAAAAGCTGCTCATTGCGGGGCTCGTGGAAAGTAGAGGGGGGAGAGGCTTGCAATAAGGCGATCATCGCAAGGCCCGCAAGTTAGAGGAGAGGAGAGCCTCACATTGTGTGACAAACAGCATTGCCAGGCTTCAAATGTTATTGTTGTCATTTTTAACAGGCAAGTCACTAGTATAATATAAGGAGTTAAACATTTCTCTTACTGAGCTGCCAGAGCCCAGCTGCACTGTGCTCCTCTCACTATTATTGCCTGAGATGAAGGTGACAGTAACGCCATTAATGCCGTCTATGGAAAGCGCACTTTTCTGATGCTGAGACAATTGTTCTGTACTAATGTGCTGTGAGATAGAGATAGGAGTCCATGAATCACGGCCTGTCTCGGCGCTGACCCCTCCGTGCGACCTGTTAAGTATCACCCTCAGGCAGCATCAATATGCTCTGGATATTGTCCACATCCATCATAATATAAATTCTCCTTTATCACAGTCCCACATCCTCCCATAATCCAGGGGTATCTTGGCACAGTCAACAGCCATTAATTATACAGCCTAAGGGGTCACTGGTTGTGCTCTGTATTAGTGTACATCCTTTCAAGGGAAATTGAAGAAAAATGGTCCCTCTCTGAGTATGTGCGCATTGCAAAGTCACGCTATTGCCATATTTTACATGAAAAAAAAACAACACAATCGCTCCTATATTTACAGTATGCTCTTGAACAAATGAAATCATTTTTTCATGCATATAAAAGTGCAGCTTTAAACATTACCACAGCTTTGTTTTGCATGAAAAATATTATATAAAACTTTTTTAAATTTCATTGAAACTAACAGGAGCGGAGTATATGTATGTCTGTAGGTTTTATTGGCAGGCGTGTGTGACTCATACATCTACAGTATATTACTTACTGCTCATTGGCTGACAGGGACAAGCTACCAGGTAAGTTAAATATTTGAATCTGTGCTTTTTTCCTCTTGGAATCATTTGAAAAAAAGAGAGTGGTATATTATGATATATCCTCCTTCCGATGGAACAAAGGAAAATGCTTTCATCATCCATTAAAACAATTTGAATAATACAGTGTTTCATTTATTAACTATTTTATAAAATTATTATTTACTGTGAGCAGCCATTGCCAGCTTTGGGCTGCATGCTTGAGCTACTTTCTTATTATAAACTACAGAGATTTCCATTAGTCCTTTTTAAACCACTGGCACTAAGGAGTACCACATTTAAATACAAGCAAAAAAATAATTCTCACTGTCCTCTCTCCCATTTATAGAAGCAGATACGCAGAAACACAGATGGTGGCTCCCACTAGAGAATCATTATGCAGAATAGTTAACACATCAAGGCCGTTATCAAGTCTAGTTCTTCAATTACCAGAAACTAATTCTGTTGGTTCAACTCTTTACTGCAAAAATCCCTAAAGCATGGATCTACTTGAAGTCTAATAAAAAAAAAAAATGCCTTAAAGGGAGAGTACATTGTTAAAACAAGCCATAGGCCTTTAAAATTATTGGTTTGGAAACCCATTAGTCCAACTATATGAATATAAATAATTATGAATTATTATTTTTGTATTAATTATAGTTATGAATTACTACTTTCCTTCAATGTTCAAGTGATTGCCTCTAGGTGGCATTACAGATTCTACTGAACACAACATGGAGATACACTTCCCAGCCCCTCTAATATTTACAGTCTGGGAGGCTAGATGAATAGAGGTAAGGGCAATATGGCAGCCCTGTAGACGTGAGTAAAGAGAAATTGTAAAAATAATAATATATTCATAGCAACTTTATATAATTGGGCTAATAAGGGTTTCACTTTGCTAGATGCAAAAAATCTAAATAAAAAATTTAAAATAATATATATATATATATATATATATATATGTATATATGTACTAGCAACTTACCCATCAAAAAGGACGAGAGTAAAATTGTAAGCCTGGCAATGCTGTTTGTCACTCAATGCGAGGATATGGGCCCTCTGAGCCCCTTCTGCGCTCATCGCGAGCCTCTTCCCCCGTGTACTACCTTGGGTTAAGAGCTAGTGCCTTGGGTTAAGTGTTGCTGCCTTGGGTTAAGTCTTATTGGCTTCAGTTAAATGTTACTGCCTTGTATTAAGTATTACTGGTTTGCGTTAAGTCTAAGTACTTAGGGCTCATATTTATGTCCTTCTGTCTCTTTTTACTTCCTGCAGCCTCATTTTTGTCTTGTTTATGTTTTTTCGGCAGCCATTTTTTTCTTGCTTCAGCAATTTTCAATCGTGAAAAATGGCAAAATATTCCTCAAATTAACTTCCCTGGCTTTCCCTCTGTGCTGTGTGTGAGTGTGAAGTTAATTTGAGGTGTGTTTTTGCAGGTGTTTTAATTTCGGCGGTTTGGCCGTTAAAGTCTTATTTTTACGAGCCCCGCAGTCCATCTACGTGCTTCTGGTCCTAAGTCATACGGGCCGTAGTTTTGCGGCTGTCACTAAGTAATTGCAGCCTACTCTCGCGTGCCTCATCTGCTCGCCTCGCTTTGCAAGGCTCGCAGTGCAATGAGCGCCTTTGGTGCTCATTGAAGCCCAAGTCCTGCGCACCTCAACTGCTCGCCTCGTTTGGTGAGGCTCACAGTGCAATAAGCGCCTTCAGAGCTCATTGCAGCCTAAGTCCCGCATGCTGCAGCCATCAATGGCTCGCCTCGCAAAGCCTGACCAATGGCCTGTATATCCACAACTATTATATGTGATATATGTTCCCTGGTGGTCCAGTGATTAGGATTCAGGGTTTTCACCACTGCAACCTGGGTTTGATTCCAGTCAGGGAACCAAGAGGTCATACCACCCTGAAGCCATGGAGAGTTGGAACTGGATAGTACTTTGATGAGAGACCACCTAGGACTACCAGGAGCTGTATGCTGTGGCCCACTGGAGAAGGAACTGGAAATCTTGTGAATTATAGACCAGTGAGCCTTACTTCTGTAGTGGGAAAGCGTTTAGAAGAGTTAATAAGGGATAATATACAAGAATATGAACCTCATTAAATTAATCCGTTCCGGCGATCCGGGCTCGGAAATGGAGATGCCCTCCAAGCTTTTGATCTTTCACTTACGCAAGGCTAAAATCACAAATCGCTATACAATTGCTCTGATTCCCCCTCGTTAACCACCCCGCCAAGGGCGCAAATGGCAAAAGTCGAAGTTAAGGGTACAAAGGAGGACTCGCAAGGGCTTTAAAAGCCTTTACATATGCTCCCACTAAATGCACCCACTTATAAATTAATCCCCAATGATGCAGGAGTCCCCATCGGGACCCCCGTAGTGTCCCCACATTTACCCTTGCTGTGGGGGTCTCGATCGCGACCCCCACAGCATTTAAAAAATTTAATTTTCTGCTTTGCGCCACCTAACATTAACCCTCCCTAAGCTGCGGGACACAATTGGGACCCCCCAGCATTTGAATTTGTAATTTCCCACTTTTCAGGTCCTTAAAGGTCCTTAAAGGACCCGCTCTACAATTGTCATTAACCCCTGTCTAAAATAAACCCCATCACTCATGGGGATCTATACAGAACCCCATGAGCCTCTAATTAACGCCATCAGTCCCATAAGGGTCTATATAGACCCTTACTGGACAATAATTAACCCTGACATTAACACTATAAGTGCCATGAAGGTCCTCCAGGACCCTCATGACACTAAGTCTAAGAACTACCCTACACTACACTATTATCCACACCAATAAACTGATAAATCTAAATAAACCCTCTCTAAGTAATTAACCCCCTATCACTAATTAACCCTATCACTAACCACGTAACACTATCTAGACCCAGTTATCCCTATCTAGTCCTATTGAACCCTAACTGTACCTAATTTTCCCTAACTGTACCCAATAAACCCTACCTGGATCTAATTACCCTAACTGTAACTAATTCCCCCTAAAAGGACCTGATTACCCCTAAATGTGCCCAATAAATCCTAACTGGACCTAATTACCCCTAACTGGACATAATTACCCTTAACTTTACCCAATAAACCCGATCTATACCTAATTACCCCTAACTGTACCTAATTACCCCTAACTGTACCTAATTACCCTTAACTGGACCCAATAAACCCTAGCTGTACCTAATTACCCACAACTGGACCTACTTATGCCTAACTAGACCCAATAAATCCTAACTGGACCTAATTATCCCTAACTGGACCTAATTACCCTTTACTGTACCCAATAAACCCTAACTAGACCTAATTACCCCTAACTGTACCCAATAAACTCTAACTTTACCTAATTACCCCTAACTGGACCTAATTACCACTGTACTCAATAAACCCTAACTGGACCTAATTACCCCTAACTGGACCGAGTTACCACTAACTGGACCTAATTAGCCCTAACTGGACCAAATTACCCCTTACTGGATCAAATTACACCTAACTGTACCCAATAAACCCTAACTATACCTAATTACCCCTAACTGTACCTAATTACCCCTAACTGTACCCAATGAACCCTAAATGTACCTATTATCCCTAACCATACCCAATAAACCCTAACTGTACCTAATTACACCTAACTGGAAATAATTACCCTTAACTTTACCCAATAAATCCTAGCTATACCTAAGTACCCCTAACTGTACCTAATTATCCCTAATTGTACCCAATAAACACTAACTGTACCTAATTACCCCTAACTGTACCGAATTACCCTTAACTGGACCCAATAAATCATAACTGGACCTAATTATCCCTAACTGGACTTAATTACCCCTTACTGTACCCAATAAACCCTAACTGGCCCATATTACCCCTAACTGGCCCATATTACCCCTAACTGTACCCAATTAACCCTAACTGGACCTAATTACCCCTAACTGGACCTAATTACCCCTAACTGTACCAAATGAGCCCTAACTGTACCTAATTACCAGTAACTGTACCTAATTATCCCTAACCGTACCCAATAAAACCTAACTGTACCTAATTACCCGTAACTGGACCTAATTAGCCCTAACCGTACCCAATAAAACCTAACTGTACCTAATTACTCCTAACTGGACCTAATTAGCCCTAACTGGACCAAATTACCCCTAACTGTACCTTATTACCCCAACTGTACCCAATAAACCCTAGCTGTACCTAATTACCCAAACTCAACCTAATTACCCCTAACTGCACCCAATAAATCCTAACTGGACCTAATTATCCATCACTGAACCTAATTACCCCTTACTGTACCCAATAAACCTTAACTGTACCTAATTACCCCTAACTGAACCAAATTACCGCTAACTGAACCCAATAAACCCTAACTATACCTAATTACCCCTAACTGGACCTAATTACCCCTAACTGTACCCAATAAACCCTAAATGTACCTATTATCCCTAAGCATACCCAATAAACCCTAACTGTACCTAAATACCCCTAACTGGACCTAATTACCCCTAACTGTACCCAATAAACCCTAACTGTACCTAATTACCCATAACTGGCACTAATTATCCCAACTCTACCCAATAAACCCAAACTGTACCTAACTACCTCTAACTGGACCTAATTATCCATAACTGTACGAAATAAACCCTATCTGGACCTAATTACCCCTAAATGGACCTAATTATCCATAACTGAACCCAATAAACCATAACTGTACCTAATTAACCCTAACTGTACCCAGTTGCCCCTAACTGGATCCAATAAACCCCTACCCTTTTAACCTCTACCCTATTAACCCCTATCCTACGCTATTAATCCCAACCCTACATTTTTAACTCCTACCTTACCATATTAACCCATATCCTACCCTATTAACCCTATCCTACATTATTGACCCCTGCCCTACATTATTAACCCCTTTCCTACCCTATTAACCCCTATCCAACCCTATTCACCCCTATCCTACCATATTAAACCCTACCCTACATTAAAGCCTACCCTACCCTCTTAACCATACCCTATTAACTCCTACCCTACATTATTAACCCCTACCCTATTAACCCCTACTCTACCCTCTTAACCCCTACCTTACATGATTAACCCTACCACATTAACCTCTATCCTACCCTATTAACTCCTAGCCTACATTATTAACCCCTACACTACCCTATTAACCCCTACCCTACATTATTAACCCCTACACTACCCTGTTACCCCTATGCTACATTATTAACCCTTACCCTACATTATTAACCCCTATCCTACCCTATTAACCTCTACCCTACCCTACCCAGTTAACTCCTACCCTACATTATTAACCCCTACCCTACCCTACCCTATTAACCTGTACCCTTCCCTATTAACCCTTACCCTACATTATCAACCTGTACCCTACCCTATTAACCCCAACCCTACCCTATTAACACCTACCCTACATTATTAACCCTACCCTATTAACCTCTATCCTACCGTATTAACCCCTACCCTACATTATTAACCCCTACCCTATTAACCCCTACCCTACATTATTAACCCCTATCCTACTCTATTAACCCTTTCACTACCTACCTACCCCTCTAATAAAATCCCTAACACCCCACTAAGTATAAAAAATAAAAACACCCACATTACAGAAAATAAAACCCCCCACTAAGTACAAAAAAAAACAACAACTACTAATTGCATGAAAATAAAAATGCAATACAGAAAAATAAAAAAAGATTACAGAAAATAAAAACCATTATCAAAATAAAAAAGACTTACAACACTTAAAAAATAAAGGGTTAATGAGTCTACACTAACCTGGCCAAAATGCCCCTCCAGCACTGATCCCGATGCCCTGGGCCAGGAAAGGCCCCTCCTTCCGGACATCCTATAAAAAAACACTATTAAAATAAAAAATAAATTACAACCTTTAAAAAATAAAGGGTTAATGAGTCTACTGACCTGGCCAAAATGCCCCTCCATTGGTGTCCATCGATGCCTTCACTCTTCTGGTCTACAAAGGCACCTCAATCAAAATCCTGACATTCTATAATATAAAATACTGCTACTAAACAAAGGTCCTCCCTTGAGGAGCTCCCCGCCGCAAATGAAGGTTCCCGCACATGCTCCGATCTAAAAGAAAAAATTGAGCATTCTTATTCGCTGAAATCACTGTCAATCTGATTTCAGCCAATCGGAATGCGATAAGAGGATGTATCCCATTCTGATAGAATGTGCAAAAGCTTTCAGCCAATCAGAATGGGATACAGGGGTGTATCCCATTCTGATTGGCTGAAAGCATTTGCGTGTTATGATTGGCTGAAATCACTGTCAATCTGATTTCAGCCAATCAGAATGCACAAATGCTTTCAGCCAGATTGGTTGAAATCAGATTGACAGTTATTTCAGCCAATTGTAACGAGAAAATGCTTTCAGCCAATCAGAATGATTAACAGTGATTTCAGCCAATCAGAAGGCACATTTTTTTTTTTTAGATCAAAACATTCAACGGAACCTTTATTAGCGGCTGGGAGCTCATCAAGGGAGGAGCTCCGTTAGTAGCAGTATTTATTTTTATAGAATGTTGCGATTTTGATGGAGGGGCCTTTCCTGCACCATACAGCATTATACAGTTAACCTCTTATAATGAGGTTGCTTCAGATTGTTTGAATTAAAATGTTATATTCTTGTAACTTTTTGGATACATTTTAAGAATGGATTAGTGATTTGATATTTTTAGCGAATGAGACATGTTGGGTGTTTTTGAAATCTCTAGCATCTGACAATATATATTTTTTTAGGTTTATGTACAGGGACAGATTGATTCCTTTAGGCATGACATTAGTATATTGTTTTTTTTTTTTCCAAGACAAGAAAAAGCCTTCTGCGCTTTTGTCATTTTATGACTTGCCCTGGCCAGTAATACATGGAGGGTTATACATATTTGTTATCGGTGCACTCAGGAGACTCAGGGCTTTTCTTATTAGCTATTGATTGGCTGTATTAAAAGTACCAAATGAAAGAACATTTTTTGTTATTTATTTTATTAATAGCTTTATAATTTTTTCAAATTATACATGTCATGCAAAAAATAACAAATATATCCGGAAACAGCTGAACTTTTACTAGAAAAGCAATTTATAATTTGCCATATGTAAATGCCAATCATTTCTCATACAAAAAACTTTTTCGAATGATTAAGCAGCTCAGGGCTCCCAAACAGATCATGCTTAAAGGTCTCATTACTGTATGTTGGAAAACAAGGAGAATGCCTAAAAAAGTCTGATTGAGCCTGAATAAGAGTATTATTTGGAAGGTAGAACTACACAGAGTATGTTCTAAGAAAAAACATACATTTTCATACCTCTGATCAATTCTTGAATATCCATGATACTTTGCTGAAGGTTGCACTTGTGAGATGGGCATTTACATTTATGCAGGAGCAGAGCTTGTATTTATGGTTACCAGTTGCCTGCCTCTGAGCATGTTTATGTGAAAGGGGTAAGTGTCAATGTATATAATAATCCCCCCCCCCTCTCGATTCCCTCCTGCTTTCATCCAGTGTTCAGTATATAACATGGTCTTTTAAATAAATGCAAGCAATTCATGGCCTACAGTGGCACTTCATATTGTGTTTCAGCCAAACATGCCCTTACCTCTTGATGACCTTCTCAGGGTGGAGGCAATCATCTTCAACAGTGAATTTAATATTGAATATTTCTATTATAGAATCATCAAATACAGGGCCCTTTATTATTTTGCAATGTGTTAATATTGTATTTTGCCTTGTACTTAACCCTTGTACATAGATATGGAATATGTTGGCACGTTAAAAATAAAGGTTAATAATAATAATAATAATAATAATAATAAATAGGGATTTTATTAATGGTCAAGCAAAACAACTAGCTCTTCTTGTTACGGCTTTAAGGTAGACATTAAACATCAAATCAAACTTGTGCAAGTCATCTCTCCAGCCTAATAAGCTTCAGCAGATCTAGCCCGTCTTATAAGACCATAATGAGTAATAACAAATTCAGATCAACCAGAAAGGTCAGCTGTTGAGAGTATGATGACTAATATAATTTAGTGACTAATTATGCCGTGTGATGCATGTAATGATTAGGCTATGCTGGATACCACATTTTTATAAGAATATAAAGAAATATAAATGGCAAAATCCATTGAAGTGCACGCCCGCCTCCTCTGCAGGTACACAGCTTTCATCTCAATGCTATATGTCTCCAGCAATTAGATTGTAGATGGGCGGTTGCAGACAAGCGTGCCCATCGCTCACATTCTGCATCCCTTTGATCAATGGGTGGTTAGTGCTTTGCTGCGGTGTCCAAGTGATTACCAATACCTAGCAGCCTGAGCATACGATTCCTCGCGCCTCAAGCCTTGAACAACGTATGGCTCCATTAAGTGGCTCCGAGGACCCCTCAGGACTCATTAGGGATAGGCTAGTGCTCGCTTTTGCTTCGCCGAGCCTCTTTTCCCTGATACCGGCAATCTGCTCCTGATTAATGGAGTCCGGGGGGAGAGCATTTCATGCTCAAATTTAATAAGGGTGTTTGTATCAAAGGCATCAAAAATGCTGAGTTTACTTTGATGTTCTTGTGTCTGAAAAGTGTCTGACTGCAAATTGCTGCTACACTTGTGGCAAATAAAGGTTTTATCAGGTTTTCTTGTTATTCCTGAAGATTCTTGATCTTATTTCTGAAAACATTTCTGCATTTGATTAGTTTTACAATATGTAAAAAATATTACAGTGTGACCATGTACAGGTCTATGATTATCTATCTATCTATCTATCTATCTATCTATCACATATCTATCTATTTATCTATATCTCTATCTATCTATCTATCTATCTATCTATCTATCTATCTATCTATCACATATCTATCTATCTACTGTATCTATCATCTCTCTCTCTCTCTCTCTCTCTCTCTCTCTCTCTATATAATATATATATATATATATATATATATATATACAGTATCACACATTATAATTGTCAAACTGCGATTCGTTGTCACCCTTGCGACGAATCGCAGTTTGACAATGATCTGATCGCAAAGGCAGTAGCCGCGCAGGCACAGAGCGCTGCGTGAGCCACGCATGCGCACAGTGCTGCACGAGCCGCGCATCCGCACAGTGCAGCGTGAGCGGCGTATGCTCAATGCGCGCCGGGATACGAGCATTTCGCATAGAGGAGGGGGGAAGAGACAAGGGAGGTAGAGGAGGGGGGAAGAGACACAGGGGAGTGAGAGGAGGGGGAAAAGACACACGGGCGTGAGAGAAGGGGGAAGAAACACAGGGGAGGAGGGAGAACAGGGGGGAAGATACACATGGGAGGGAAATGGGGGGGGGAAGACACGAAGAGGGGAACAGACACAGGGGGAAGGGGGGAAAGAGACACAGGGCCAGGGGGGGAACAGGCACAGAGGGAGAGGGGGGAAGAGGCACAGAGGGAGATGGGGGGAAGAGGCACAGAGGGAGAGGGGGAAAGAGACACAGGGGGGGGAGAGATACAGAGGGTGAGGGGGGGAAGAGACACAGAGGGAAAGGGGTGAAGAGGTACAGAGGAGAGAGGGGGGAAAGAGGCACAGAGGGGGGGAGACACAGAGGAAGGGGGTGAAGAGGTACAGGGAGAGGGGGGAAGAGGGCACAGAGGGAGAGGGGTGGGAAGACACACAGTGGGGAGAGACACAGAGGGTGAGGGGGGGACGAGAGAGAAAGGGAGGGAAGAGGCACAGAAAGAGGGGCCGGGGAAGAGACACAGGGGAGGGAGAGAAGGGAGGAAGAGACACAGGGGGAGTGAGAGGAGGGGGAAGAGACATAGGGGAGAGAGTGCAGGGGGGGAAGATATACAAGGGAGGGAAATGGAGACACGAGGAAGTATCACACATTATAATTGTCAAACTGCGATTCGTTGTCACCCTTGCGACGAA
The DNA here is from genome assembly GCA_027410445.1 of Discoglossus pictus. Classification (NCBI taxonomy): domain Eukaryota; kingdom Metazoa; phylum Chordata; class Amphibia; order Anura; family Alytidae; genus Discoglossus; species Discoglossus pictus. The sequence goes on from CM050164.1 coordinate 18,820,369, forward strand.
TCGCAGTTTTGACAATGATCTGATCGCAAAGGCAGTAGCCGCGCAGGCACAGAGCGCTGCGTGAGCCACGCATGCGCACAGTGCTGCATGAGCCGCGCATGCGCACAGTGCAGCGTGAGCGGCGTATGCTCAATGCGCGCCGGGACACGCGCATTTCGCATGCATGGTACATAAGGAGAGAAGAGCGGGAAAGGGAAGAGGCAAGAGGGAGAGGGTGGAAGAGACACAGAGGGGGGAGAGACAGAGGGAGAGGGGGGAAGAGGCACAGGGGGGGGAGAGACACAGAGGATGAGGGGGAAGAGACACAGAGGGGGAGAGACAGAGGGAGAGTGTGGAAGAGACACAGAGGGGGGAGAGACAGAGGGAGAGGGGGAAGAGACACAGGGGGGGAGAGACACAGAGGGTGAGGGGGAAGAGGCACAGAGGGAGAGTGGGAAGAGGCACAGAGGGAGAGGGGGAAGAGGCAAGAGGGAGAGGGTGGAAGAGACACAGAGGGGGGAGAGACAGAGGGAGAGGGGGGAAGTGACACAGAGAGAGGGGAAGTGACATGGGGGGAGAGACACAGAGGGAGGGGGGGAAGAGACATGGGGGGAAGAGACATGGGGGAGATGGGGGAAGAGGCACATGAGGGGAGGGGGGGAAGAGACACAGGGGAGGAGGAAAGAGACATGGGAGGGAGAGGTGGGAAAGAGACACATGGGAAGGGAAAGGAGGGGGGAAGAGAGACAAGGGAGGTAGAGGAGGGGGGGAAGAGACAAGGGAGGTAGAGGAGGGGGGGAAGAGACACAGGGGAGTGAGAGGAGGGGGAAAAGACACACGGGCGTGAGAGAGAAGGGGGAAGAAACACAGGGGAGGGAGAACAGGGGGAAGATACACATGGGAGGGAAATGGGGGGGGGAAGACACGAAGAGGGGGAACAGACACAGGGGGAAGGGGGAAAGAGACACAGGCCAGGGGGGAACAGGCACAGAGGGAGAGGGGGGGAAGAGGCACAGAGGGAGAGGGGGGAAGAGGCACAGAGGGAGAGGGGGAAGAGACACAGGGGGGGAGAGATACAGAGGGTGAGGGGGGAAGAGACACAGAGGGAAAGGGAAAGGGGTGAAGAGGTACAGAGAGAGGGGGGAAAGAGGCACAGAGGGGGGAGACACAGAGGAAGGGGTGGAGAGACACAGAGAGAGGCGGGGGAAGAGGCACAGAGGGAGAGGGGTGGAAGACACACAGTGGGGAGAGACACAGAGGGTGAGGGGGGAAGAGAGAGAAAGGGAGGAAGAGGCACAGAAAGAGGGGCCGGGAAGAGACACAGGGGAGGGAGAGGAGGGGGAAGAGACACAGGGGAGTGAGAGGAGGGGGAAGAGACATAGGGGAGAGAGTGCAGGGGGGAAGATATACAAGGGAGGGAAATGGAGACACGAGGAAGTATCACACATTATAATTGTCAAACTGCGATTCGTTGTCACCCTTGCGACGAATCGCAGTTTGACAATGATCTGATCGCAAAGGCAGTAGCCGCGCAGGCACAGAGCGCTGCGTGAGCCACGCATGCGCACAGTGCTGCATGAGCCGCGCATGCGCACAGTGCAGCGTGAGCGGCGTATGCTCAATGCGCGCCGGGACACGCGCATTTCGCATGCATGGTACATAAGGAGAGAAGAGCGGGAAAGGGAAGAGGCAAGAGGGAGAGGGTGGAAGAGACACAGAGGGGGGAGAGACAGAGGGAGAGGGGGGAAGAGGCACAGGGGGGGGGGGAGAGACACAGAGGATGAGGGGGAAGAGACACAGAGGGGGAGAGACAGAGGGAGAGTGTGGAAGAGACACAGAGGGGGGAGAGACAGAGGGAGAGGGGGAAGAGACACAGGGGGGGAGAGACACAGAGGGTGAGGGGGAAGAGGCACAGAGGGAGAGTGGGGAAGAGGCACAGAGGGAGAGGGGGAAGAGGCAAGAGGGAGAGGGTGGAAGAGACACAGAGGGGGGAGAGACAGAGGGAGAGGGGGGGAAGTGACACAGAGAGAGGGGAAGTGACATGGGGGGAGAGACACAGAGGGAGGGGGGGGAAGAGACATGGGGGGAAGAGACATGGGGGAGATGGGGGAAGAGGCACATGAGGGGAGGGGGGGAAGAGACACAGGGGAGGAGGAAAGAGACATGGGAGGGAGAGGTGGGAAAGAGACACATGGGAGGGAAAGGAGGGGGGAAGAGAGACAAGGGAGGTAGAGGAGGGGGGAAGAGACAAGGGAGGTAGAGGAGGGGGGAAGAGACACAGGGGAGTGAGAGGAGGGGGAAAAGACACACGGGCGTGAGAGAAGGGGGAAGAAACACAGGGGAGGGAGAACAGGGGGAAGATACACATGGGAGGGAAATGGGGGGGGGGGAAGACACGAAGAGGGGGAACAGACACAGGGGGAAGGGGGAAAGAGACACAGGCCAGGGGGGAACAGGCACAGAGGGAGAGGGGGGAAGAGGCACAGAGGGAGAGGGGGGAAGAGGCACAGAGGGAGAGGGGGAAGAGACACAGGGGGGGAGAGATACAGAGGGTGAGGGGGGAAGAGACACAGAGGGAAAGGGGTGAAGAGGTACAGAGAGAGGGGGGAAAGAGGCACAGAGGGGGGAGACACAGAGGAAGGGGTGGAGAGACACAGAGAGAGGCGGGGGAAGAGGCACAGAGGGAGAGGGGTGGAAGACACACAGTGGGGAGAGACACAGAGGGTGAGGGGGGAAGAGAGAGAAAGGGAGGAAGAGGCACAGAAAGAGGGGCCGGGAAGAGACACAGGGGAGGGAGAGGAGGGGGAAGAGACACAGGGGAGAGAGTGCAGGGGGGAAGATATACAAGGGAGGGAAATGGAGACACGAGGAAGGGGGGAACAGACACAGGGGGAGGGGAAAAGAGACACATGCCAGGGGGAGACACAGGGGGGGAAAGAGATGCATGGGAGGGAGAAGGGGAAAGAGACACAGGAGGGAAAGGGACACAGGGGGTGGGTTTAGAGACACGGGAGGGAGAGGGAGGTAAAAACACAGGGGGGCAGGCGATACAAGGGAGGGAGAGGAGGCGGAAGGAGACACAAGGGAGGGAGAGGAGGTGGGAAATAAGACACGAGGGAGGAAGTAGACAGGGGGAGAGACTCGTAATGAGCTCCAAAGGGGCTCATTGCAAGGCCTGTGATGAGCGCCAAAGGCGCTCATTGCAAGGCCAGTAAAGTAGAGGGTAAGAGGCTCCCATTGCCAGGCTTCACTTTTTATTGCCGTCATGTTTGAAGGGGCAAGTCGCTAGTATATATATATATATATATATATATATATATATATATATAGTACCTCTGTATTCACATTTTAATGTCTAAAAACAAGTTATTAAACTGCATTCTGGGAAGCTGATCTGGGACATGCAAATGTGCCCACAAATGCCATGCCTCTTCAATCCATAGCCATTTTCAAACATGGCTTCCTTTAAGCTTATGTCTGCTGTATTACACAACTTAAATGAAAGGGCAAAGTTGGATTTTACACAAGCCGAGAATCCTATCCATGTACAGCTGTTTCAAACGTACTGGTTATCATCAGCATTGAGCGGGATCTCAGCTTGTGTTGTGGACATTATGAGTAGGTATTTATAACTTGCCCATATCATCTCTCTGTGCAATCTGTCTCTGCACGCTCTCTCTGTCCTGTGTGTGCGTCTCCCTCTCCTGGCTCTCTCACTCCTTCCCTCTATGTCCTGTGTATGTCTCTATTTCTTTCCCCTCTCTCTCTTTGTCCTGTGTCTGTCCATCTCTCTCCTGTCTCTCTCTCTCTCTATGTCCTATGTCTGTCTGTCTCTGCTCTCTCTCTCTCTATGTCCCATGTCTTTCTCTCTCTCTCTCCTGTCTCTCTTTCTTCTCTCTCTCTTTGTTCTCTGTCTCTCTATCTATCTCCTGTCTCTCTCTCTCTATGTCCATGTCTGTCTCTCTCTCTCTCCCCTCTCTCTCTCTCTCTCTCTATGTCCCATGTCTCTCTCTTTTCTCTCTATATGTCCTGTGTGTCTCTCTCTCTCCTGTCTCTCTCTTTTCTCTCTCTATGTCCTGTGTCTGTCTTTCTCTCTCATGTCTTTCTCTATATCCCGTGTCTGTCTCTCTCTCTCCTGTCTCTCTCTCTTTATGTCCTGTGTCTGTTCATCTCACTCCTGTCTCTCTCTCTCTCTATGTCCTGTGTCTGTCTATCTCTCTCCTGTCTCTCTCTGTCCTGTGTCTGTCTATCTCTCTCCTGCCTCTATCTCTTCTCTCTCTATGTCCTGTGTCTGTCTTTCTCTCTCATGTCTTTCTCTATATCCCGTGTCTGTCTCTCTCTCTCCTGTCTCTCTCTCTTTGTCCTGTGTCTGTTCATCTCACTCCTGTCTCTCTCTTCTCTCTCTCTCTATGTCCTGTGTCTGTCTCTCTCTCTCTCTATGTCCTGTGTCTGTCTATCTTTCTCATGTCTCTCTCTCTCTCTCTCTTCTCTCTCTCTATGTCTCATGTCTTTTTCTCTCTCTCTCTCTGTCCTGTGTGTACGTCTCCCTCTCCTGGCTCTCTCCTTCCCTCTATGTCCTGTGTATGTCTCTCTCTCTTTCCTCTATCTCTCTTTGTCTTGTGTCTGTCTATCTCACTCCTGTCTCTCTCTCTCTTTATGTCCTGTGTCTGTCTCTCTCTCCTCTCTCTCTCTCTATTCTCTCTATATGTCCTGTGTGTCTCTCTCTCTCCTGTCTCTCTCTATGTCCCGTGTCTGTCTCTCTCTCTCCTGTCTCTCTCTATGTCCCGTGTCTGTCTCTCTCTCTCCTGTCTCTCTCTCTCTATGTCCCGTGTCTTTCTCTCTCTCTCTATGTCCTGTGTCTGTCTATCTCTCTCATGTCTCTCTCTGTCCTGTGTCTGTCTATCTCTCTCATGTTTCTCTCTCTCTCCATGACCTGTGTCTGTCTATCTATCTCTCTCATGTCTCTCTCTCTTTTCTCTCCCTCTATGTCCCGTGTCTTTCTCTCTCTCTCTATGTCCTGTGTCTGTCTATCTCTCTCATGTCTCTCTCTCTATGTCCTGTGTCTGTCTCTCTCTCCTCTCTCTCGCTATGTCCCATGTCTGTCTCTCTCCTCTCTCTCTCTCTTTCTCTCTCTATGTCCCCATGTCTCTCTCTTTTTTCTCTATATGTCCCGTGTCTCTCTCTCTCCTGTCTCTCTCATGTCTCTCTCTATGTCCCGTGTCTGTCTCTCTCTCTCCTGTCTCTCTCTCTCTTTTCTCTCTATATGTCCTATGTCTCTCTCTCTCTCTCTCTTGTCTCTCTATGTCCCATGTCTGTCTCTCTCTCTCTCTCTCTCCTGTCTCTCTCTCTCTCTCTCTCCTGTCTCTCTCTCTCTCTATGTCCTGTGTCAGCCTCTCTCTCTCTCTCTCTCTCTCTCTCTTGTCTCTCTCTATGTCCCATGTCTGTCTCTCTCTCTCCTGTCTCTCTCTCTATGTCCTGTGTCTGTGTATCTCTCTCCTGTCTCTCTCTCTCCTCTCTCTCTATGTCCTGTGTCTGTCTATATCTCTCATCTCTCTATATATATATGTCCTGTGTCTGTCTATCTCTCTCCTGTCTCTCTCTCTCTATGTCCCATGTCTCTCTCTTTTTTCTCTATATGTCCCGTGTCTCTCTCTCTCCTGTCTCTCTCATGTCTCTCTCTATGTCCCGTGTCTGTCTCTCTCTCTCCTGTCTCTCTCTCTCTTTTCTCTCTATATGTCCTATGTCTTTCTCTCTCTCTCTCTGTCCTGTGTGTACGTCTCCCTCTCCTGGCTCTCTCCTTCCCTCTATGTCCTGTGTATGTCTCTCTCTCTTTCCTCTATCTCTCTTTGTCTTGTGTCTGTCTATCTCACTCCTGTCTCTCTCTCTCTTTATGTCCTGTGTCTGTCTCTCTCTCCTCTCTCTCTCTCTATTCTCTCTATATGTCCTGTGTGTCTCTCTCTCTCCTGTCTCTCTCTATGTCCCGTGTCTGTCTCTCTCTCTCCTGTCTCTCTCTATGTCCCGTGTCTGTCTCTCTCTCTCCTGTCTCTCTCTCTCTATGTCCCGTGTCTTTCTCTCTCTCTCTATGTCCTGTGTCTGTCTATCTCTCTCATGTCTCTCTCTGTCCTGTGTCTGTCTATCTCTCTCATGTTTCTCTCTCTCTCCATGACCTGTGTCTGTCTATCTATCTCTCTCATGTCTCTCTCTCTTTTCTCTCCCTCTATGTCCCGTGTCTTTCTCTCTCTCTCTATGTCCTGTGTCTGTCTATCTCTCTCATGTCTCTCTCTCTATGTCCTGTGTCTGTCTCTCTCTCCTCTCTCTCGCTATGTCCCATGTCTGTCTCTCTCCTCTCTCTCTCTCTTTCTCTCTCTATGTCCCATGTCTCTCTCTTTTTTCTCTATATGTCCCGTGTCTCTCTCTCTCCTGTCTCTCTCATGTCTCTCTCTATGTCCCGTGTCTGTCTCTCTCTCTCCTGTCTCTCTCTCTCTTTTCTCTCTATATGTCCTATGTCTCTCTCTCTCTCTCTCTTGTCTCTCTATGTCCCATGTCTGTCTCTCTCTCTCTCTCTCTCCTGTCTCTCTCTCTCTCTCTCTCTCTCTCTCCTGTCTCTCTCTCTCTATGTCCTGTGTCAGCCTCTCTCTCTCTCTCTCTCTCTCTCTCTTGTCTCTCTCTATGTCCCATGTCTGTCTCTCTCTCTCCTGTCTCTCTCTCTCTCTCTCTCTCCTGTCTCTCTCTCTATGTCCTGTGTCTGTCTATCTCTCTCCTGTCTCTCTCTCTCCTCTCTCTCTATGTCCTGTGTCTGTCTATATCTCTCATCTCTCTCTATATATATGTCCTGTGTCTGTCTATCTCTCTCCTGTCTCTCTCTCTCTATGTCCTTTGTCTGTCTATCTCTCTACTGTCTCTCTCTCTCTCTATGTCCTGTGTCTGTCTATCTCTCTTCTGTCTCTCTCTCTCTCTATGTCGTGTGTCTGTCTATCTCTCTCCTGCCTCTATCTCTTCTCTCTCTATGTCCTGTGTCTGTCTATCTCTCTACTGTCTCTCTCTCTCTATGTCGTGTGTCTGTCTATCTCTCTCCTGCCTCTATCTCTTCTCTCTCTATGTCCTGTGTCTGTCTATATCTCTCATCGCTCTCTCTCTCTATATATATATACATATATATCCTGTGTCTGTCTATCTCTCTCCTGTCTCTCTCTCTCTCTCTCTCTCTCTCTATGTCCTGTGTCTGTCTCTCTCTCTCTCTCCTGTCTCTCTCTCTCTCCTCTCTCTCTCTCTCTCTTTGTCCAGTGTCTGACTCTCTCTCTCTCTCTCTCTCTCTCTCTCTCTCCTGTCTCTCTCTATCTCCTCTCTCTCTCTCTATGTCTGGTGTCTGTCTATCTCTCTCTCTCATGTCTCTCTCTCTATATGTCCTGTATCTGTATATCTCCCTCCTCCTCTCTCTATGTCCTGTGTCTGTCTCTCTCTCCCTCTCTTGTCTCTCTCTCTTTCCTCTCTCTCTTTGTCCTGTGTCTATCTCTCTCTCCCCTGCCTCTCTCTCTCTCTATGTCCTGTGTCTGTCTATATCTCTCATCTCTCATGTCTCTATCTGTCTATCTCTCTCCTGTCTCTCTCTCTCTATGCCCTGCGTCTGTCTATCTCTCTCATGTCTCTCTCTCTCTCCTCTCTCTCTGTCCTGTATCTGTCTCTCTCTCTCTCTGTATGTGTCCTGTGTCTGTCTCTCTCTCTCCTGTCTCTCTCTCTCTTTTCTCTCTTTCTGTCCTGTGTCTGTTTATCCCTCTCCTCTCTCTATCCTCCTCTCTCTCTCTCTCTCTCTCTCTCTCTCTCTATGTCCTGTGTCTGTCAGTCTCTCTCGTGTCTCTCTCTCTCTCTCTCTATGTCCTATGTCTGTCTCTCGTCTGTCTCTCTATGCCAGGTGTCTGTCTATCTCTCTCTCCTGTCTCCCTCTCTTTTCTCTCTCTATGTCCTGTGTCTGTTTCTCTCTGTGTCCTTTGTCTGTCTCTCTCCTCTCTCTCTTCTCTATATCTCTCTCTCTATCTATCTATCTATCTATCTATCTATCTATCTATCTATCTATCTATCTATCTATCTATCTCTCTCTCTCTCTCTCTCTCTTCTCTCTCTATGTCCTGTGTCTGATGTGCCTGGCTTGCAGCAAGTCGGACACGACTAAAGAACTTAACAACAAATATATATATATATATAGGAATAACGCATTTAATGCTATCCCTTTGAGCACTGATTCGTCCCCAGTAATTCCCTGCTTAGTGCTAAACCTCACGATAGCACAGAGTTTGAGCACAAATCCCCATTTATCCCTTTAAATTCCCGCTCAGCGCTCTCTGATTTTCCAAAGAGCTGTCTGAGCGCTATAGCGATAGAATACCCTGTTTAGAGCTGTTTCACATAACGCCCCTGCATGTGGGAACACACGTGGAGCGCTAAATGAGGTATATATATGTATATATATATATATATATATATATATATATATATATATATATATACCTTGTATTAAAGGCATGTGTACGTTTCCTGGGTTAGGAATGCATCCGATAAAGGAGAATCAGTAGTGTATGCCCCCAAAAAAATTGCATGAAAAAATACCAAAGTAATCATTTAAAAACTCACCCTGATGTTTGGTAAATCTTTTCAGTTTGCAAGCTGAGGCTTTTGTTGACACACCTGCTAAGATTAGCATAAAATTCATAATATGTTTTCGCCAATCAGGATAAAGCAAAGGTTACATGATAAATTTGTATCATAATCTGGGGTTCCTGTGCTGCAAAGCAGCCTGGGATATGTAGTCTCTCTCTATATATCCTTGTGCTCTTATTAAGCTGTGAGCTTAGACCACACCGAACCATGCAATTCCATCCTGCAGCAAGTACTTCCTTTGAAATGTCAAACTCTGTACCTGGCTCCTTCTCATGTGTGTACTTGGTCATGTAAGCTCCCTGTGGGTGTGCCAAGCTGGATTTAGCTCTCCTGCCTATAACTTTGTAAGTACACTGAACTTTTCTACATAACACATATTTTTCTGATAATCACTGCCTGTTTCTTGCCAAACATTTGAAACCCAGGAAACTTTTTACACCTTTAAATATTCATAAAACCGTTAAAAAAATGTAAAAATGTTTCTTTACAAGTTAATTCAGATGTTATGTAGTTGTAATTCTATCAGCAATAATTAGACAAAGCCACAGTATATAAGAAGTTACTGGCATTTTAATTACAAACGGGATGAGCAAGAGATCATAAAAGTCTTTGCATTTACACCAAAGCAATTAGTCCCTTTAAATGACCTACATGGTAATTGGATGTGTTTATTTATATGTTTGTTAATACGTTTCTTATTGATTTTCTTAGTAATAAAAATCACTGTAATTATAAGGTGGTGAAATCTAACTCTGAAGATATGTGCTCCACCCCTGCCAGACACGGTATAAATGCTACAACTGGCAGCTGGTTATCAAAACTGTCAGTTCCAGACTTATTACTGCATTTGTACACACAGAATATAGCACTGCCATATACCCACTCTATGTTTTTGGGTTACTGTGACTCCACAACGTTTCCAGTTATTACAGAAATGAAAAGTACATAATTAATTAAATAAGTAGATATAACTGCAATTGTTTGTTAAAAAAATGAGAAATGGAAGACACTTTAGATAGTTGATAGCTGAGCTTGAAAGTTAGATATTTAAAGCATTCATTGTGTACAAAGGACCTGACTCTGTAAGTCAAGAGATATTCATTTTCACAGCATGGGGTCATAAGGAAGGTGAGCATGCTCATATGAATACATTGTAATAGCCACAGAGACATTTAACTGTTAATTCTGTAGCATTTGTCATCCTTATCAACCCCCACTGTGAGAATTAACTAATGGAGACTTAGAATCAGGGATGGTCCTGTATAGATCATTGGGGCTTACAGTGCCACTTAATTAAGTTGTACCGTATTACAGTAAAGATCTCCTAAAAGCAAGCTGAAATATTTTTAGAATTTTTGAAATATGTACACTATTCAGTGAAAAATAAAAACAAATCTATGTTTACATGTTGATAAGTCTGCCCACTTGCTTTTGCATTTGTGCAGCCAATCAGGTTGCACAGATGTGTGTTCTATCCAAGTCAATGGTAAGACTTGTAGAGATCCATGCAGAGATCAAAATAAAAAAAGGAACCCTTAACAAATGTATCTGTGCAGCCATGGAATGCAGAACTCAACTAAGCTGGTCAGACTACAGGGGAAAATCTGCTATCAATCATTGTCTTCCCTATAGACAATCACCACACTCTCCTCGGCTATCTGTTCTTACTCATGCAACAGCCTGTAGGCAGGAAACACTTTGTATGTAAACAGACACTTTAGATTTTTTATCTGTTATTAGTGTCATTTAGAAAAAAAAGGTAATTTTGACATATAATTTTGTGCTCTATCACACTATGAATCACACTTATACTGTAGCGAGGTAAATGGCCCTTTAACATATCCAGATTTCAAGCTCAATTTGAAAGTTAATCATGGCACAATGAAAAAAAAATATTTTTGAAAATGTTGAGTCTGATTAACAGCATCTTAATCAGGGAAATATTTATAAAGCTAGATTTTATCAAAACACTCTGCCGGATCATGAAATATTCCATAAAACCTTGGTGGAAGTTGTGTGTGTGTAAGAGAGGGGTGTTCTATTGATGCACACTTTCTACCTCTGGGCATGTAAGGGGAGGGGTGTGTTTTCAATTTTAAACAGCCCCAATTATGCAACAAAGACTCCTGATGTCTCGCTGTTGCCTCCTCCTCCACCCCTTCCTCCACTGAAAAACATGCGCTCATGACCAAGCTCATGATGCAGCAAAGAAAAAACTCTCCGATATTCTTTAAAAATATTTTTATGCCCATGGCTTACACATCTGTTGATGCTGTACGTTTGTTACATACTTCACAAACAATTTTTGTTTTTCTCGAACTGCAGTGATGATCTTTAAGAGAGAACTCACTGCAGGGGCAGCTGGTGCATAGGGGCAAATGGGCATGCTCCCCCCAAAAAATTATCAATCACTTTAATATTGTATTTTAAATTTATATAGATAGTACAATGTAATTATATTTGTATATCAGCTGTCATGTCTTCTTTCATATGTTTTTGTTAAAAATATGCATCTATCACTTTAAATAAACCCTTTGTGTGCCTTCCCCATTGCCTGGTCTCTCTAGTTAGGGCTGTACTGCTATAGCATATTACTGTGTGAGTGTCAGGCTGTAACGCTCCAAACTGAGTTAATTTTAATTGACTCTGCTACAATTGTATCAATTTGGCTGACTGACAGCTTGCAGCATCAGCCAATCAGTGCTGCAGGCTGTCTGGTTGCTATGAACCTACCCTCTGACCGTACCCTCTGAATACCCCCAAGCCTAGAGAGTTATTGTTATGATATGACATCAGGAAGGCTTTATATAAAGCAAATGATCTCAAACACTCCCCCACTCTGTTCCTGCTCTTTTTACTGACTGGACTCTCCCCTGCTGTTCTCATCACCCAAGTAAGTTTGCACAGGCTGTGATACTGGAGTGGGTTGTCAGTTCCTTCTACCGGGGAACTGACTCGAGTTAGAACCCAGGTCAATAGCTGTGGAAGCACAGAGCTCTAACCCACTGCACCACCACTGCCGCACCAGCAATAACCCAATTCTTATATATATATATATAATATATTATATATATATATATATATATATATATATATATATATATATATATATATATATATATATATATATATATATATATATATATATATATATATATTAATATATATCTATAATATATATATATATGTATGTATATATATATATATGTATGTATATATATATATATGTATGTATGTATATTTATATATATGTATGTATGTATATATATATATGTATAATATATATATATATATATATGTATATATATATATATATAATGTATATATATATATATGTATATATATATATATATATATATGTATATATATATTATATATATATATATATACATATATATATATATATATATATATATATATATATATATATATATATATATATATATGTATTATCTGTCTCTGTACTCTGTATGGTCGGGCTTCTCTTGTTCACTAAATGCTATTCATATAGACACAGAGGAGGGAGGGGGGTGGGGAGACATGGGGGGAAGAAACATAGGGGAGTGAGATGGGGAGAGACACGGTGGGGGGAAGAAACACAGGGGAGGCATATGGGGGAAGATACACAGGTGAGGGAGATGGCGGAGAGACACCGAAGGGGGAGATGAGACACAGAGGAGGGGGGAGAGGGGGGAAGAGACACAGAGGAGGGGAAACGAGACACAGAGGAAGGGGGGAGAGGCTCACAATGAGCAATGAGCGCCAAAGGCGCTCATCGCAAGGCCAGTAAAGTAGAGAGGGGGAGAGGCTCACAATGAGCGCCAAAGGCGCTCATCGCAAGGCCAGTAAAGTAGAGGGGTGTATAGGGGGGAGAGGCTCGCAATGAGTGCCAAAGGTGTTCATTGCGAGGCCCGTGATGAGCACCAAAGGCGCTCATTGCGCGGCCAGTAAAGTAGAGGGGGTGGTAGAGGGGGTGGTAGAGGAGGGAAAAGCTCACAATGAGCGCCAAAGGCTCTCATTGCGAGGCTCGTGATGCGAGTCAAAGGAGCTCATCGCAAGGCCAGTAAAGTAAATGTGGGTTTTTAAATTCCGGTTTGGGCCTATATGGTCCTGCTTGGTGTAATGTGGGTTTTTAACGTCCTGTTTGGGCCTATATAGTCCCACTTAGTATTTTATGTTTTTTTTAGGTTAGGTTTAGGCCTATATAGTCCTGATTGGTGTAATGGGGGTTTTAAAGGTCTGGTTGTGCCCTATTTAGTCCTGCTTGGTATTTTATGTTTTTTTAGGTATGGTTTTGGCCTATATAATCCTGATTGGTGTAATGTGGGTTTTTAATGTCCCTTTGGAGCCTATATAGTCCCGCTTGGTATTTTAAGGTTTTTTTATGTACAGTTTTGTCCTATATAGTCCTGCTTGGTATAATGTGGGTTTTTAATTATGGTTGGGGCCTAATCTCGCTTGGTTTCATAAGCGTTTTTAAGTACGGTTGGGGTCTTGCACTCTCTGATTTGTTTGCTTGTTTTATATCACGCCCAGGTCCAAACACTCTGCGGCTACAGACTATTTTGGACTACTACACTTGAAGTAGGAGAGTCAACTGTTGGTGAGTGTCATTACATTCATGCAGAAGAGAAATTGTATTATTTGCATGAATCCCAAGATTCGAGAATTTTTAAATAGTATTAAAAAATTAGAAGGTGGAGTCATGGCGGCACGAGGGACGCAACTGCGTTCCCAACATCGCAAACGTTACGAACAATCTCGCAGTTCCGCAACTATATATGTGATTGATAGTTACTCAGTGCAATAGAACATGTCATAGCTGGCAATCTGCATGGTTTATGTTTAATGAGACCTGGTGTACATTTAATGTGAAGTGTCATATATTACATTTACAGCCTTTTTACTCATCAGTATTGATTTCATTATTGAGTATAATATTTTTCTGTTGCACATTTATTTATTTTTCAGTTTTATTAGACATGAAATAAAACTATTAAATCAATGATGCCAACTCAAACATGGTAAACTAGTGATGGGCTATCAACACATTTCCTAGAAAGTCTAATTGTCTAAAAAATTAGCTGAGAATGAAGTTGAGCTTCCAGAACATTTCCTTGGATGAGGGTACCGGGCCAGAAACCGACTTAAAGACTGCAGTTTCGCCGTTATATGGGCTCATCAGTGTGAGGCTGGTTCTGGCAAATGTGAAATGGAGCTGGACAGACATTAAAGTATTATGATAGCAACACAATCTATTGGGTCGCTGCATACTCTTACAAAAATGTTTGTTGTTTAATTGTTTAGTTGTGTCCGACTTCGTGATCCTATGAACCGCAGCACGCCAGGCACAGCTTTCAGCTACTGCTCCTCTAAACTCCATCAACATCACGATAATACAGACGAAATAGCAAACCTATAAAGGTACCATACCTTCTAAAAATGGTAGTCTTTTTTTCTGTCCTCTTACGCACAATGTCATTCTCCTTGCGCTTGTCAGGGCTCCTTTGTGATCAGGGCCAGTCCTCTTCTTCCCCTGCGCACAAATCCAATCCTGGCTGTTACTAGGGATCCCCTTTTATTCGACTGGGGGAAGAGGTATATATAATTATTATAGTCTACTCCTGGCACATAGGCTTTGAGCATGGATACATTTGCTATTGTTTGCGTTTCCTTTTTATGTTACTTTGTCTTTATATTACACTAGCGACTTGCCCGTCAAAAATGACGGGGCAAAAAATTGTAAGGCAGGTAATACTGTTTGCCACAGCCAGTAATTTTTGGGGGGTTTTGGCGCTCATCTCGTGGCTCACAATGAGTGCCTTTCGGCTCATTGCGAGCCTCTTGGTTGGTGTATTTTTTGTTATCAGAGGCGCTTTTGCTGTCATTGTGAGGTCGGCGCTGATCACCTTTATGCGCTTATTGCAAGGCTGTCCCCTGGTGTAGTTTGTGTCCTATGAGCAGTGTTGGCGCTTATTGAGAGGCGCGCGGTGAATGGCTTTTGCGTTTATTACGAGTGTTTTTTTGTGTGTATATGTCGTTGTTTATGCTAATTAAATAAGTAAGTAATTAATACATTCATATACTTTACCTATTCTTAATTAATATATGCAGGAAGCATTGTGCTGAAGAGCTGACGATCTGTTTTGATGTTCCTGCAGCATACAATGTAGATTTGCAGTGTTGTTGAGCTGAGGTGTAAGTGTCAGCAATGTGTGCAGTGTGTAGTGTAAATAGGCTGCGTGTGCGAGGGGAAGCCGTTAGTGTAGCTGTGGCGGCGATTGTGTTATGCTATGTGGTACGTGGGTGTGGATGATTTAGCATCCTTGCTAAAAGTGTATCTTGTACCTCGTATGCGTTTTTGGAAAAACTGTATGTGCTTGGTGGTGTTTTGCGACTTTAGGGGTTGTATAGCCTCGTTTTCGTTTTTTCGGCGGACATTTTTGCTCTCGCTTAGGGGATTTTCGAGTATCTAAAGTCGGTAAATTGGACTTAAATTGAGGTGTAACTTCACGTGCAGAGGTCCTGGGTGCACCCCCCCCCCCCCCCCCCCCCCTTGCTGTGGGTAAGGTTTTTATGCCATTTTTGTGTGTATTGATTATTATTTTAATGTTTTATGCTGCGCGCTGTTCGGCCGCTAAGGTCGTATTTTTGAGAGTTTGTAATGTTTTTTTTCCTAAGTCCCTCGTATTTTTTGTGTAAGTCCATATTTAGTTGTGTTAGATGTTTGTAATGTTTTTTTTCCTAAGTCCCTCGTATTTTTTTGTGTAAGTCCATATTTAGTTGTGTTAGATGTTTTTTTTTTCAAAGTCCCGCTGGGTGTTTGTAACCGCTTGTGAGGCACCATAGAGCCTCCACCTGCGGACCCTCTCTTTATTCCTTTATTTTGTTGATATTCTTTCTTTAATCTCTTCACCTTTCTGCTGGGTTCCCTACTCCTGTCCCCGGTGTGTCCTCCATACAATGTTGGTTTGCCAGGGTGGCAGATGGGACGGTTAGCCACCTCTAAGTGTGCTTTAGTGTCTTCTTGTCTAGCAACATTTTTTGGGCTATTTTGTGCTTCTTTTTTTTAAGGTTATGGTTTTATTGTATTATGATGCTGCCCTGTGTTTGTTGGCTTGCTCCCTATTCTCTCATATCACTGGTGAGTACAATTTTTATTTATTTCATGTTTTTTCTTTTTTCTATTTCCCATTATTCTCTATGGGAATTTTTCAATGGTTTGAATCAAGAAAGGCCAGGGTGCAAACAAGATCTTTCTCCCAACATAGAAATAACTAATTATTTTCTTCTAAGAATAGATTGATCTAAATTCTGGTCTTCCATACCTTCCTCTGGACCCCGACTGTTGTGGTTCTTCCACCCTTCCAACTGTTTGGACTTCAGCCTCATGGAACCCAATCATCATACATGATCTTACCATGAGATCAGGAGGATACGTGACATAGTATATATGCATAATAAATAAAATAAATATATAGCACATACACACCAGTCATCAACATTAAATACTAAACAGTTGATTATAATAACTAATTTATACAATAACAAGATGAACTCAAACTAAAAGACTTGTTAATTAATGAACTTCTAAAAACAATATATTGACTTAATATTAAAATGTTTTATCTTTCTTTACTCAAGATACTTAGGTGACTTAGATTCTATTTTTCTTGTTATCAGTTTAATCTAATTAATTAATTAAACAGATCTTTGTGCAGGGAGGAACCAAACCAAGCTTTACGGATGAGACAGGGCCCTAGGAGCCAATAGGAAATGCGAACGAATATTATAATGAGGGGAAAGTGTAGGAACAGCTGCCAGAACTACAGCTTCCAGGAACCTTTCGAGATGTATATAAAGTATTTTTTTTTTTTAAGTGCCAATTAATGTTGACATTTTATAATTTTGTAGTTCTTTTTGTGTTATACTGTCACTTTAAATGCTTCTAGGGAACTCAGCAAGGTTTTTTTTAAACCACTTGTGAGTGGTGTTTGGTACACGTAAATCTTTCTTCTGTTTTTGCAGTTATGGCAGTGCCCTGATTAGCGAGTGATCTGTAAAATCTTATTAGCATAGGGGTTGTCAGTGAGTAACTCGTAATTTATTGTCAGTGCAAAACTCAATGGAGATTTATGCCTTGCTTTTCATCTGTGTCGTGAAGTTCACTCGGAGCAGTGACCCGTAGCAGTTTGCTCACAATGTTTTATGGATGGGTGATTAGCATAGCTATGTAGGGTTTACTCTGTAGTTAGGGCACTCATGATTGCTTTTTCTGGGATTAGCATAGGAGCCTTTGATACTAATTCTCACATCAAATCAACTAATTAGTATTGAGGAGCTACACATCTACATAGAAACGCAGCACAAACAACATTGAATTTCTGAGGAATGATTCCGTTTAGGAGAAATAGCTAATTTAATTTATAATCAGTTCGTCATAAACTAAAAAAGTGATTTTGGGGTGATAGAGACACTTTAACTAAATTCTATAACAGATGTTAAATACTCATGAAATTGCACTTCATACGATCCTCAAATGATAAGATATAAATCCTCAGATTCCTATCTTCCAAATATAAAATTATATTGTATATAATTTAAAAAAATCTCAAAAATGAATGAAAAGATAAGAATGATTTGTTGTATAAATGTAATTATTCAAAAATATTATGTACTGTGCAACAAATGTGTTTATAGGTAAAGGAGAGATACACTCATTAATTCAGCTTTAATTTCAAATTTAATTTTATATCTGGACCTTTATAATAGTGTAAAAATAATAAGCTACTGTAAGAAATATCTTATTAGTTATTATACAATTAAATCCAAGACTAAATTATAATTTTAAATAATTAATATAAATATATTTTATGGATAAAAGGAAATTAATCCTTAATTACAAATACATTCTAAAACGAAAGGTTTCCATTAAGTTAAGGTACTAAAGTTTCACACTTCATCTGTATATGTAACTAAGTGGGATGGGAAGATACAGAGGCAGACAAAAAGACTCTAATACCAATTAGCACATTAAAGCAGCTAATTAATATGCAGTTGCTACTCATTTGCATGTAACCACATGGAATTTCCCAGGATTGATTCACTTTGGAAAACTATGGATAACTCAACATATAACCAGTTTGTCATGGTCTTTAAGAATAACCTAAACAAACAACTTGATTTTAAGGGTGACAGAGACCCTTCAAAATTCTATAATAGTCACTATATTTATATTTATAGACATATCATCTGTATGACTGGTACTATTTGTATATATCACATTTATAGTTGTCGTACCGCGAGTTGTCGTCACGCTTCACGAGGCGAGCAGTTGAGGAACGTGATATTTAGGCTGTAATAAGCGGCGAAGGCGCTCATTGCAGGGGTGGACACGCGGTGCTCATCCCGAGACACGCTTAGCTGCAAAGAGGCCTCATCGCGAGACCCCTGGACTCTGCAACGGATGCAAAATTATGGCCCGTAAGACTTAGGACCCGAAGCATGTAGACGGACTGCGGGGCTCGCAAAAATACGACTTTAACAGCCGAACCACCGAACTGGAAATACTTGCAAAAAGACACGAATATGCCTCAAATTTACTTCCAAACTCACATACAGCACAGGGGGAGAGCCAGGGAGCATGTGGGTGAGGTTGGAAGTTAATTTGAGGCATATTTTGCCTTTTTTCATGATCAAAAATCGACAAAGCGGAAAAAAAATGGCTGCCGAAAAAACGGAAACAAGACGAAAATGCGCCCGAAGGACGTAAATACAACCCCTAAGCACTAAGACTTAACGCAAAACAGTAACACTTAATACAAGGCAGTAACATTTAACTCAAGCCAGTAACACTTAATATGGGCAGTAACATTTACCAGAAGCCAGTAACACTTAACCCAAGGCAGTAGGCCCCTAAACTACACAGGCCTGTAAAACACACAGGGGGAGAGGCTCGCAATGAGCGCCGAGGGGTTTATTGCAAAGCAGGAAAGGTGCGGCTGGGTAAAAATGGCAATGAGCCATGAAGCCGCTCATCGAAGGGCTCGCTCATCGCGGGGCCTGTAAAGTAGCCGGGGGAAGAGACTCGCAATAAGCTCCAAAGGAGCTCAGCACAGGGTTCTCAATAAGCGCCGAAGGTGCTCAGAGGGGCCATATCCTCTCATTTGGTGGCAAACAGCATTGCCAGGCTTAAAAAAATGTTTCCGTCATTTTTGGTGGGCAAGTCGCTAGTTATATATATTTATCAATGATGCTTGGCGGGAATGTAGTGTATATAGGGTGTACATTACAGGTTAAGTTCCACGGTTTTATTTCTATAAAATGATTGTGTCACCTGCTGCAGTGAGCATTCCCAGTAGTCATCTATTCTAGGAGATAGGGCCTCTGGAAAGACATTGTGATGTTATACCTTGTTGTGGTGAAGGGGCTTGTGTGCTTCAATGAAGCTGTGAGCTATACTATGTAGTGTCACCCAAGGTGGGCAGATCATAGGAGAGAGGACAGACAAATTATAGTCCATTGGCGATGGAACTGGCAACCCACTCTAGTATCTTTGCCAAGATAACCTTATGGATAAGAATGACCATATGCATAATAATTGTGCCTTGTGTCCTGCGTGACATAGGCACATGGAGAGTTGGACATGACTGAAGGACTAACCAATAAGTGCCCATGTGGATTCTAATATATTGGTCAAACTTCTATATTTTTAAGAAGCAACTTCATAACTACCATTACAATGTCCCCAAAGGTGTTGAAAGATCAGGCTTCATTCTGGAACTAAATACAACATGTAATTTGTTTGGTTTTTGCACCATTGAGCAGCTATTTTTTGCCTATTTTCCATTACTACCCTCATATCAGAATGTTGCTATATGGTCTATAGAAAGTATTAATAATATTGCACCCCATTATTTTTTGCCCTTATCTCTACCATTTCTCAAAGGTGGAGGGCCCCGACGCATTGCACTGCCTGCGCCGGCGGTAGCTCTGCCAATGTATTTTAGAGCAATTTATTGCATCCAACCTACAACTCAAACAACTTACAGATATTGAGAGCAGCAATGTTATTTACTTTTGTATTAATTTGTTTAAATGCACACAACAATGTTCTCGACCTCCATACACTTTCTTCAATCATCAAAAACATATAAAAATCCACAAGGAGTAATTAGCAATGATTAATCTCGAACACAAAGATAAGAAGTAGAGGTTGCAGACAAAAAATTACAAACCTCAATGTTTATTTACTCTAAGAAAAGCTTTTTTCCTTAGAAATTATTCAAATAATAAAGTTAGTTTAAAATGGTATCTTATTTAGAAGCTTTGCTGAGTCTATTGTTATGTCTTGTGGATTTACTTTATTTTGAACATCACAATGTTTGGACTTTATATATATTTGATTATCTATGTTATTATTATTTATTCGGGCTGTGCATGTCCCACGTTGGCTTCTTATATTTAGATTTTTACAAGAACACAGAGCTTTGTTCATAATAAAATCTGTTTATTTGTTGATTGCGCCCATTTCTTTATCTTGCCATAAAACAGGAATTTTTACAGTCCCATCAACCAATGAAATTAGTTTGATAATTGAAATAAATTTGCATATAGATTACTTCCGTATCATTTTGATCAGCTACTTCTTTATATACTTGTTCTATCTTTTTCGTAGCATATCCATCCAATAAAGTTGAAAACATGAAATAAAGGAATGTGGAAGCTTTCTGGATTTTACTAGGTGTATAATATCCCTGTGTATCTATTTATTTTTATGTACTGTATTTTATTAAGCTCTGGTTTTGTTGCCAAAAACCAAACAAATAGTCTCTGTATGGGTCTGTCGTCGGCAGCGTATGCAGACACAGACTCTGTATTGCTGGAAGTGCAGTGTAGTCCTAGCCTATCAGAGATCATATCTCACCAGCATGTGGCAGAATGTTGCTGAGAGATGGTCATTGATTGGTTAGTAAGAGACACAGCACAGCAAGTACAGAAGAGTCAGTGTCTTCATGAGCTGCAGAAGGCTGACCCAAGCAGGGACTATTTGTTTTATTTAGGCAGTAAAACCAGAGCTTACAAGCATATATTAATAAAATAAAGTACATAAAAGTAAATAGATACACAGCGATATTATATACCTTCCTTTTGGTCCCTTGCGGCATCCATCATATTTTGATGAGGGTTATGTATGGGAGAGGGGTATTTACATTTCTGCACAAGCAGGGCTTGCATCTAGCAGGTGTGGGTTAGCGTTTGGTGTCAAGCTCCAAAAGATCCAATATCACCAGCTATCATGGAGTGTTAAAACCAGACAAGATGGAAATATCTATACATAAGACACTCTTCAAAAATAATTATATTTTATGTTTTTGATTTTACCAGCTGTCATGTTTGTTACATACTTCATCAGTATGTGCAGTTTTTCTTGAACTGCATTGCCCTATAAGAGTAGATTAGCCATCGCAAACTTGATAACATTTCCATCCATCTATAAAATAATTTAAGTTGATTAATGTTTCAGAGCAGAAATATATTGCTGGTTCTGAGGGTCTGTCAATGGATATAGAGCATATAATTGCTGAACATGTGACCTTTTCATTTGAGTATTGAAACGACACATAGGGTGAACCAGGTCACGATAGGCAAATGAGAGACAGAACAATGAGGCCATTGGTAAAGATTCGTGGGAGACCCTGGAGCCAAACTCGGAGGAACATCCACTCGGCTGACTCATAGAAAGTATTTCTGGGGACACTGGTGGGACAGCATTGAGGAAGATTTAATATTGTGCTGGAAAAAGATTGTAAGGGAGGAGAGTGGAAGTCTACAAGTTATAAATAAATCTAAATTGTACAGAAATTTTAGAAGTTACATTTGATTATCAAAAAGTGCAAGTGTATGGACATTAAAGGACCACTGAAGTCAACCAAACTGCTCAGATAGAAACAGAACGGTGAAAGTAAGTAAAAATGCACTTACAGTTTTTTTTTTTGTTTTTTTTTAATAATGCTTTTTTTCACCCATATACATCTTTTGTTTATATGGGGTTTTGGTGCTCCTTGTTGCCATCCTCCAGTGTCCTGCATTAGTAATGAATGGGGGGTATTAATCAGCTGTAGCCAATAATCTGTGTACTGCGTGGTCTAAAGCACTGGCTGTGACTAACAGCTCTGTCAGTTAGGCCCTTTCAGCATGTTAAAGACAGTGGTCATGTCACTGCTGGAGGTATTAATTCCTATATTTTTTTATATAGTAATATAATATACCTGTGTATTTATTTACTTTTTTGTACTTTATTTTATTAAAAAAGTGCATAAAAGCTCTGTTTTTTTTTTCTTCATAAAATCTTACCTATGGTTCCTAATTGGTTCACCCCTCTGCAGCTCAAGTAGACAGTGTACAATTTTGGGCACCACTTCATAAAAAGGACATTTTAGAGCTGGGAAAGGTAAAGAGAAGGGCAACAAAACTAATAAGGGGAATGGAGGGGCTCAGTTATGAAGAAAAACTAACCAAATTAAACATATTTTCTCTAGAAAAAAGGCATCTAAGAGGAGATATGATTACCTTATATAAATACATCCAGGATCAGTATAAAGATTTGTCGGGGGAGCTGTTTGTGCCAAGAGATTTTCAACTGACAAGAGGACATCCCTTGAGAAGTAAAAAGTTTTCACCTTAAAGAAAGAAAAGGATTCTTCACAGTAAGGGTGGTTAATCTGTGGAATTCACAACCAGAGGAGGTGGTGGCAGCGGATTCGATAGATAACTTTGAAAGGGGACTAGATTTATTTTTAAATAAAAAGGGCATTCAGGGTTATCCTGTATAAATAGAGAGGGAGTATTGATCCAGGGAAGAATCTGATCCCCAGTGGGGTCAGGAAGGAATTTTATATTTTTTTCCCTTTTGAGAAAATCAAAGTATCACTGGTGTTTTTTTCTGTTGCCTTCCTCTAATTAACAATTACTCAGCATATTATCTAAAAAGGTAGATGTCCTCTTTGTAACTATGTAACTATATGTCACTTTAAGATTTTTTATATAAGATTTGACAGTAGATATGAACTGTCATTATAAAAAAGCCACCATTGTAGCATGGGCATAGGAGCCCCCAGAAATCTGGGGGGATACATTTAAAGAAACAAATAAACTGTGGTCCTGAGTGGTACAATTCAACTCTACACCCAGGACAGGCAGCAGGGGTGGATAAACCTCTAATGCACTGGGGTCCTTCTCTGGGGGGCACCAGTACTGCAGTGCCCCTCAAAAACAATTTTTTTATTTTTTTTATTTCTTTAAACATTTTTTATATTTCTTTATTTTTTTATTTCTTTGTTTAAATTCTCAATGCCCCTGGGCTCTATCTAAATGTCTTTATGCTGCTTCATTCTTCATATAAATTATGGGTCAAAGCTTTCATGGGAAAGACATACTGCTCCTTAATCTGGTAATTCATGATTAAGTTTAATTTTGCTATTTTGTGTCCCCTGTTCATATAATCGGGGGGGGGGGGGGGGGACTTTATCCACTCCATCCCCCCAGTTCTGTTTGATTTAGATGTTGCCTCTGTTCCTGCTCTCTGCTTATTATAAAAATAATCTTTCTAAAATGTGTGATGTAGTTACAAGTAGCCTTTACATGCCGGCCTATGTTTACTAGACCCGTAAGCTTTCCCCTTTAATGCATTTCCCACTCTTTTCCAATTTGTGAGCATTAAATCTAGAATATACCAAACTACTGGCCAATCCAGCAACAGGAATCTTCCAGACTATATAAATTTTATTAGAATCTCTCATAACTATTACATCACCTATCATTGTCATTTTAGTTATTTCTTCCCCAATACTCCTTCTCCTTGTCTTTCATTTTCTTCACTAATCTGTCTTAAATTGGCTTTAATATATTGTTTTCTGTAAAGAGCAACTCAGCCTCCATTTTTTCTTATGGTGTTTTTTAAAACTAGTCAAAACGGAGTCCCATTTGTGCAATGCATTGTGTATACAGTATCTCATAAAAGTGAGTACACCCCTCACATTTTTGTACATATTTTATTATATCTTTTCATGTAACAACACTGAAGAAATTACACTTTGCTACAATGTAAGTGTATAGCCTCTGTGGGGTATCCTTAAACGGAAGGTGGGGGAGCGCAAGGTCTCTAACATCCACCAGCTCCGTGATGTCATGATGGAGGAGTGGAAGAGGACTCCAGTGGCAACCTGTGAAGCTCTGGTGAACTCCATGCCCATGAGGGTTAAGGCAGTGCTGGAAAATAATGGTGGCCACACAACATATTGACACTTTGGGCCCAATTTGGACATTTCCACTTAGGGGTGTACTCACTTTTGTTGCCAACAGTTTAGACATTAATGGCTGTGTGTTGGGTTATTTTGAGGGGACAGCACATTTACACTGTTATACAGGCTGTACACTTACTACTTTACATTGTGGCAGAGCGTCATGTCTTAAGTGTTGTCACATGGCAAAGATATATTTACAAAAATGTGAGGGGTGTACTCACTTTTGTGAGATACTGTATGGCCTCCAAATCTAAATTGTCTAAGGTCATTACTAAAAATCTTTGGGGAAGCTAATTTGCAAGACAATGAGCATTTGAAAGCATGGCACGAAGTACATTTTCAATTGTAGTCTGAATCTCCTCCCTTGTGGGCATGGCTTTAGGTCACAGATGTGAATGATGGCAGCATACACAGAGTATAGTGATAGAGGTGGTGGTTTCAGCCACCCTGTCAGTCTCTTAGAAGAAGTTGTGTAGATTTTATATGATTATTAAATTGAGGAGGATAAAATTACTTAAAACATTTTGTATAAAACAAAAAATATCCCTTTTAAGAATAAAAAAGAAAAAAGAAACTCCAGTATCTTTTTAAAAAATTGATATTCATTCAAAATTACACCATGGCTACAAAATATACAGACGGAATTTAAGAATTTATGAGTTGCAAAAAACTGAAACTTATTGAGCAGCAAATAACCAGCTAAATTCTGCTTGTTCCTGTATTTCTGAGTACAGTACGTACATCCCGGGATATGGATCAGCGACCTCTTTCTTGAATTGTTTAAAGTATATCTGCTTTGCTAATCGGCTTTTTTGCTTAACTTCCTTTTAGGCATTTGTTTAGTCTGGGATATGCTAATTAGTTTTAGTTTATCAATTTGGCTAAATTCTATAGTGCCTCGTTAGCACTATACATTCATTCTTTGCTTCAGACTGCAGAACAATGAAGCTGCTCACATTTTTCAAATTGAACTGGAATTATTCAGGGAATTAACATTTATTTTGCGGTGGGTGCTTACTTTCATTCATTTCGAAGTTTTTAGATTGACTCAGCAAATATTCCAGTTATTGTGAAATATGATAAAAGTACAGATATAATGAATGAGCGCATAGAGCTGAATAGGGTGAAGTATTGACACTAAAAACTATCTTATATTTTATATTATTATATTATATTATTGAGTCTGGATTTGCATCAATAATGACTAAGGCATCCAGAAAAAATGGAGTGAGTATGAACACTATAAATAAAAATAATGTGTCAAATAGCACTAAGCACCATAAAAAAAATATAGGGACAAAATATGTTAAAGAGATGGGTGTAATTGCTGTCATATAATTAAAGTGCTTTATATGAACACTCTATATAAAAATATTTAAAACAATAATAAAACGAAAAACATTAGCAGTACTGCTTAGGAAAACTATAGCCTCTAAACCTCTCCTTACAAACGCGTTTCGTAAATTAACTTCATCAGGATGTTCAATCTTATGGTGTCTAATACTTAAATACTTGAAGTAACGATCACTCGTTTTTCCTTTATCGTACTTAAGCCACGCTCATGTTATTCCTTTAGCCCGAGAACAACTATTTCCTGTTGAGTCCATGCAGTTATTGTGAGACTAACGCAAGACTTGAGGCTACTTAATACTTCTATGGTCTCTAAGACCTAGAAATATCCTCTTTATAGAGGACTATCCACAATTACAAATAATGTCAGGATACCCTTATAATATAACCACTAACATCAATACAAATAAAGACCAGTAGATATCAAAATCTAACAATTTGATCTTGTTTGCTCCCCATCAACTACCTTAACCCATGACCTTATTCATCTCTTCAACTTCTCTATACAATGACATGTTTCCTTCCTCCTTCAAACAGTTCTTCATCCCACCTACTCTAAAGAAGCCTTCTCTTAATTATTCATACCTCTCTATAGCCTTATCTCTCTACTCCCCCAGCCACCAAACTACTTGCTAGGCTACAACCTCCTTACTAACTTTCCATTCAACCAACTGTTGCCCCTCTATCCCTAACACTCATCTAAAACTGCACTCACCAATGCAACAAACAGCATGTTTCCTGTCAAATCAAAGGGACACCTCTCCTCACTAATGCTTGTTGACCTTTCCCCTGTCTTTATCACAATGGACCACTAGATTTCTATAAACTCTCCTCTTCCAATATCTCTGTGGTACAGTGCTCTCATGTTTGAACCATATATGTAACCACTCATTCTACTGTGGCACCTCCTCTACTTCACTTCTAACTGTCAGTTGGGGCACCTCAAGGCTCTGGTCTGGGCCTCTTGCTTTTCTCAGCCTATACTTCCTCTCTAATCACTAGTCGCCTCTTTTGCATTTCAGTACCATCTTTATGCTGACCATCTCCACCTCCAAACTATCACATGTGTTTCTAATGCCTCCTTCTGGGTGGTCTCCTATAATCTAAAAAAATAACATCTCCAAGACCAAGAATTATTGGAAATTATCCCATTCTCCTCCACCCTTACATCTGAAATATGCCTCAACAATGACATCAGCATACCAAATCCTGCCATCTCCACCTCCAGATTATCTCAGAAAATCTGTCCATCCTTACTCACGACACTACAAAGACCCTAATCGACAGATAAACCTGCTTGTCTACCACACCTCCATCTTTACCAGCTTTCCACTTAACTACCTGCCCCAATCTAATTTATCCTGAATGCTTTTGTCCCTATACTTGTTTCCTAACTTAGCAAGGAAAAAAATTAAACATCCTACAAAGTCCCTAACAATACTGCACCTCCATATATCTCAACTCTTACCTAAAAATACACTCCAATTCACAATCTAACCTTCACCTCTCATCTTCCATCACTACCTCCTAACATGCTCAACTGTTCCCCTCTTGCTCCATTAAACTCTCCCCTAGTTTTCATATATTCGACCATTGTTTGAAAATCCACCCCGCTAAGCATACCACCCACCTTCTTAACTCCACTACTAACTTTAAACAAGACTATCTATTCCGTTCTCTCACACCTCTCCCTATAACATTTACCCATGCACCAGTTCATATATCTCCCGCCCCTATTACCTCTTAGATTGTAAGTTCTTGTGAGAGCATGGCCCTCAACTCCTAGTGTACCAATGTATTGTATCCATTTTAATTGTACCCTTTATAACGCTATATAACCTGCTGGCCCTCTACATATAAAATATGATAAAAATAATGGCCTTGAAGCAGAGGAGGAGAGATTTATAGGATATTAATGACTTTATCAAAAACAGTTGTAAATATAAGATTGAAGCAATAGCTTACAAAGTATGCAATATAACAAAAAAGTAATATAAAACTGCCTTAGATTGGTTGACTGATAGTGGTCTAATACTAAGCGTTCCACCGGTTAGATAAGACCCACTATTATGGATGGTCCTACTATAAGAATTGGCATTTCCAGTTGATAATATATCTCAGATCATTTTTATTGTATTTGACAAAGCTGCATTACTGCTGACTCTTCATTGCTGTACAGCATTTCGCCAGACAATATCACACTGGAACATATATTAACATCTCTTTAATCCTCTCTGTAAGCACCAGCCTCTCTGACAGGGTGATCTGCTCCTTGTTCTCTCTCATTTCCTGAAGTGCAGTCTTGGGAAATCTTTTGTTTTCCTGCAGCAGTTGGTTTTAACACTTGGCAGGAAAGCGCTATTGTGTCAAAAGAGCTGTTAACAGATTTTTTTACAAAGAGAATTATAGTGTAGTACATTATTAAAAGTGAGCTCTCCATGAAAAGAAATGCGGAGTAGCATGCAGTGGCAATGCCATTCAGAGGACGGCGGAAAATAAAATGAAAGGTGACACGTTTTTACTTTATATTGAAGCCAAAGTACTTAAGCTTCAAAAGCAACAGAGACTCTGGTTCAAGCAGATCTGGTGCAATACAAACCACCCCTGAAAATGAAGTTTTCTGCTATGGTTTTATATATATATATATTATATATATATATATATATATATATATATATATATATTGTGGTCAGGACGGCCGCGTATAGCGGTGGTTTCTTTAAATAAGGGCTGATACCGGCTTGTAAGTGCAGCAAATAGGTTTATTTGAAGAAAGAAAAGAATAGCTGTAGCAGTAACTCTGCTTAAAATAACGGGAGATAAACAACTATGTCTCTGTGAGGTGGGAGAATGCCACCTTGTGGCCAGGTATATACAGTCCTTTAAACTGGGGAGTCTGCCACCTTGTGGCCAGGATACAAAGAGTCCTTTAGACTTAAGGTAGTGCCACCTGGTGGCCAGGAAGTAAACAGTCTCTTTACTGTGAGAGTGCCACCTTGTGGCCAGGTTGCGAACAGTCTCTTGGTCTGGTAAAGTGCCACCTTGTGGCCAGGAAACAACGGACTCTGTACTGGTGAAGGGGTTACCACCTTCAGCAACCACTGGGACACAGCTCCTCTGTGGGACACAGCTCCACTCGCTCTGTGGGACACAGCTCCACTCGCTCTGTGGGACACAGCTCCACTCGCTCTGTGGGACACAGCTCCACTCGCTCTGTGGGACACAGCTCCACTCGCTCTGTGGGACACAGCTCCACTCGCTCTGTGGGACACAGCTCCTCTCGCTCTGTGGGACACAGCTCCTCTCGCTCTGTGGGACACAGCTCCTCTCGCTCTGTGGGACACAGTTGCTGGTGAAGCATAGGGCCTGC
Organism: Discoglossus pictus; assembly: GCA_027410445.1. Lineage (NCBI taxonomy): Eukaryota > Metazoa > Chordata > Amphibia > Anura > Alytidae > Discoglossus > Discoglossus pictus. Next base: position 18,849,025 of record CM050164.1, read on the forward strand.
CCGTCTCTCCCGTATGCTTCACCCCATGGACCCTGGCATACACAAACTCACTTGTATTAACTTCTCTTTTACTCCACTTCTTCCCTGGGGCATAAACCGTCAGCTACAACCGTGCCTAGGCCTTTAAGGCATTCTCTGCCTGGGATTCCTCACTAATCCCCTTCACTTACGTGGCTTCCTTGTGACTTCACCTCCTGAGTCTGAAGTCAATCTTCCAGCTCACACGACTTGCTGTAGTCCCCCGTTCTCCCAGTAACAGGCTCACTTGGCGATCCTTTCAGGGTAGTTCACAACTTCACTGTATTTCCACACCAGATCACCTTCCACTCTGTGCTTGCTTCTCTTAGCAGCACAGCTGCCCAGGGCCTAGTCAGCCCCACCCCCCCTTTCCATGTCTGCTTTCCAGGCTTTTAAAGGGAAGTTGCTCCAATTAGGAGTTCTTCAGAAGTTTTAACTCCTTCACTTCTGTCAAGAACTCCACACTCCACTTGCTTGTCATAACTTCCAAGGAGCAAACAATCACAATATATATATATATATATATATATATATATATATATATATATATATATATATATATATATATAACCATAAGCAAGATACACCTGATCACAGACTTTAAAATCTTGGACCAGAGAGATGGGTACCCTGCCCCCTTTATGGAATGCAGGATGCAGTCTGAGAGGCAAGATGTGTGGTAAACTTGCAGGCTTTGTTAGTTTTGACCTGAGACAGCATTTATATTTGCATACAAACAGTTTATCCATACTGAGGGCTAAAGTATTTTCAGACAGAGAAGAAACTACCCGACAGAAGAACGGCAGTCTGAGAACTAGTAGAGCGAGAGAACAAGTGGAGACAACCAGAAGAAATAGAAGTGTATCAGCATATTAAACTGAAAAAACTGACAGAAACACAGAGACTGCAGTGTGACGGCCAAGCCATAGAGGAAGATCCTGAGAGTCTGGGACTTGAGGAAGGAATACCAGACTTTAAACTAATTGTTTGGTCTGTTTGCTCCTCTCATAGATAGATGGGTGTTAGCCTGGTTAGTGAGGGAACCTAACTCTAAGTAAAAAGGTAAGATGCCTCCAATGTGAGCTAGGCCTGTCATTTTCATAAGTTTTTAAATGCTATTTCTTTTATGTGAACTATGGCTGCCAGATTCACGTAACAATTTGACGAACACACTTGAAGTCTCTGTGGCAGTCTGGTCGGAGAAGAGAAAATGTCATAACATATACTAATCTATATATATATATATATATATATATATATATAGTATATATGTTATGACAAATTTCTCTTCTCCGACCAGCTGCACAGGAGACTTCAATGTGTATGTATATATATATATTTATATACATATACAGTGCCTTGCAAAAGTATTCACCCCCTTGGCATTTTTCGTGTTTTGTTGCCTCACAACCTGGAATTAACATGGACTGTTTGAGGATTTGCATAATTTAATTTACAGTACATGCCCACAACTTTAAAGATGTTTTTTTTATTATTGTGAAGCAAACAACAAATAGGACAAAATAACAGAAAAAGTAAATGTGCATAACAAATTACCCCCCTAAAGGCTATACTTTGTGGAGCCACCTTTTGCGGCAATCACAGCTCCAAGTCACTTTGGATACGTCTCTACAAGCTTGACACATCTTACCACTGGGATTTTTGCCAATTCCTCCTTACAAAACTGTAACGGAGTTGGAACATGAATCCAATATCTCCCCTGGTATACGGTAAAATATCCAAGAAGCACTACAGTCTCACCATCCCCAACCTCCCATATTGGACGACACTCAATTGGGAGTCAAATAATAGTGTCTTTATTTTGTTGTGCAGAAATATATATACACATCTCTTCCCACAGGCAATACACATCCCCCATAGTTGGCCACACAATACACATAGAGAGACAATAGGTGTGGTCACACCTCCCTGAGGCTACCTGGCTACTTTGATACAATCAGACATTGATCAGATTATACTTCTTTGTTCTTATGTCTGATAATGAAAACACTTTATACAATAGACTTCCTTATCTTATGAGGAGTCTCTGTAATAGGATTATCTATTATGCCAAGGTCTGCAATAGTCTGGGCTAATATTCTGCAGAGCATAAACCAACATACATACAGTATAACAGTAGGATCATATTTTAACCATAATAATTAAATAACCATAAAACAGGGTAAAACAGTGATGGGTTCCGTTACACACCTCCCCTGTGACCAAAAGCCGGCATACACAGTCTGATCCCAACGGATCGGCCTGGGGATGTCCGGACAAAAGTATTTGTTGGTCAATTCTCTAGTTTGACAACCCATCAGCATTACTGCAATTCACATTTACTCACATTTCACATATCCCCAGATAGCTGGGATCTGAGCACACAAAATGACCGAATAGCGCTCAGATCCTATTCACACAGTTCAATTGCCATGTAGCTAAAGTCTTTCCCATAGTCTTTCATTATATGAATGGGCTCCATGGCATAGTTATCTGGGGTATCACCGCCCCCACAGGGCAAGTACCGAATGACCCCCCTGTATTTAAAGGGCCAAAATGAGTGACATACACTCTGGTATGGCCGAATACTGTTTTTAAAGGGCAATATGTCCCAGGGCCATAGTCGCAGGGCAGGAGGCTGGCAATAAGTCCTCTCCAGGACAAAGTGGCAAAAGGCACTTCGTCACCCATCTCCCCTTTGGGGGGAAGTCTTACCAGGCACCTGGATATTTCGCTGTGGTGATGGGGTAACACGCTGAGGGGACTTGAGGGGCAGAGGCCAGCGGCACTCTGCCCTGATGCCAGCTCTTCTGCTGGTATAACCTGCAGGACATTCTGCTCTGTACAAGGGACAAAGGGAGGGCAGAGGCCGACTGCACTCTGCCCCGCTGTCAGCTCTTCTGCTGGGGTACTTGGGACATATTCCGGCTCAGTAGCCAGGGAAAGGTGGGGGTCAGTGGGGGTTAACATTCCCTCTGTTAACCCTGGGGCCACATTAAGAGTTAGCTGGGGAGGGGAATTTGTACTTACCCCCTCCTCCGGTTGTCTCAGTGAGGGTAGTTGGGGATCTGGACAGGCTGTCCAGCATCCCGGTAGGTCAGGCACAGAGACCACGGTCCCATCTGCGCAGTCTGGGAGATTGGTGTCTCCCCTTGTTAGTGTAAGCTGTCGCTGGGGGGAGAGGGCGACACCTTCAGCTCCCTGGGGTTCACACTGCCGCTTGGGGGGAAGGACGACACCTTCGGCCCCCCTGGGGTACACACTGCCACTGGGGAGGAAGGACGGCACCTTCTGCTCCCTGGGATACACACTGCCGCTGGGGGGGAAGGACGACACCTTCGGCCCCCTGGGGTACACACTGCCGCTGGGGAGGAAGGACGGCCCCTTCTGCTCCCTGGGGTACACACTGCCGCTGGGGGGGAAGGATGACACCTTCGGCCCCCTGGGGTACACACTGCCGCTGGGGAGGAAGGACGACACCTTCTGCTCCCTGGGGTACACACTGCCGCTGGGGGGAAGGATGACACCTTCGGCCCCCTGGGGTACACACTGCCGCTGGGGAGGAAGGACGACACCTTCTGCTCCCTGGGGTACACACTGCCGCTGGGGAGGAAGGACGGCATCTTCTGCTCCCTGGGATACACACTGCCGCTGGGGGGGAAGGACGACACCTTCGCCCCCCTGGGGTACACACTGCCGCTGGGGAGGAAGGACGGCCCCTTCTGCTCCCTGGGGTACACACTGCCGCTGGGAAGGAAAGACGGCACCTTCTGCTCCCTGGGATACACACTGCCGCTGGGGAGGAAGGACGGCACCTTCTGCTCCCTGTGGTTCACACTGCCGCTGGGGAGGAAGGACGACACCTTCGGCTCCCTGTAGGGCCGGTAGAGAGACCTCGGTCCCATCTCTACCTGCCATCTGGAGGTCATCTCAGGACCAGTCAATGAGGTCTGGTTCTGCTTGTCAGGTCGGTTGGGGCTGCACGAAGCTGAGCAGGTGTTGGTAGTCCAGCTCCCACTCTCTTGTTACCAGGTGGGTCATGTCTTTGCTCACCTCGCCTTCGTCAACCCAGACATACATGACCATCTGGTAGTCGTAGATGTCCCAAAACCTAGACCCCTCCGGCTGCCATGATCAATGTCGTCCTCCAAGGCATCCCATAATAACCCTGGCCATCATAATCATCCCCCTCCGGTAAGTCGTGTTCAGCCCGTCCATGGGGTAAGTCGAACGGTATGCCACCAGAGGGCCTGGTATGCGTTTGTCTAGCCAGATCTCTCGCCATACCAGGGTCTCTAGTCTTGTCATCCACTCATCCAGGGGCTGCTCTCCCAATAGATACATCCGCATCGCCACACGCTTCTGTAGCCGCTGCTCATCACTGGGGAGACTCGCACCTCGCCGCCATTGGGCATCTTCCAGGGCATCATACCAGAGTTCCTTTCTGTCTGCATCCCTGTAGTCCGCGGCCGCCTCCTCCTCCTCATCATGGAATGCTGTCCGAAAACTAGCCGGTTCCATCCTGCTGTAGCCAGGGGCGCTGTACGGATACTAGCGTTGCCCTCAATTTGTAACTCCACGGAATGGTGTCTCCTGTAGCTGTCCTTCTGACTGTGGGAACAATTCCGCCACTTGCCACCAAATGTAACGGAGTTGAAACATGAATCCAATATCTCCGCTGGTATGCGGTAAAATATCCAAGAAGCAGTACAGTCTCACCATCCCCAACTTCCCATATTGGACGACACTTAATTGGGAGTCAAATAATACTGTCTTTATTTTGTTGTGCAGAAATATATATACACATCTCTTCCCACAGGCAATACACATCCCCCATAGTTGGCCACACAATACACATAGAGAGACAATAGGTGTGGTCACACCTCCCTGAGGCTACCTGGCTACTTTGATACAATCAGACATTGATCAGATTATACTTCTTTGTTCTTATGTCTGATAATAAAAACACTTTATACAATAGACTTCCTTATCTTATGAGGAGTCTCTGTAATAGGATTATCTATTATGCCAAGGTCTGCAATAGTCTGGGCTAATACTCTGCAAAGCATAAACCAACATACATACAGTATAACAGTAGGATCACATTTTAACCATAATAATTAAATAAACATAAAACAGGGTAAAACAGTGATGGGTTCCGTTACAAAAACTTCTCCAGCTCCTTCAAGTTGGATGGTTTGCACTTGTGAACAGCAATCTTTAAGCCTGACCACAGATTTTTTATTGGATTGAGGTCTGGGCTTTGACTAGGCCAATCCAACACATTTACATGCTTCCCCTTAAACCACTCAAGTGTTGCTTTAGCCGTGTGTTTGGGGTCATTGTCCTGCTGGAAGGTAAACCTCCATCCTAGCCTCAAATCACGCACAGAGTGGTACAGGTTTTGCTCAGGAATATCCCTGTATTTAGCACCATCCATCTTTCCCTCAACTCTGACCAGTTTCCCAGTCCCGGCTGCTGAAAAACATCCCCACAGCATGATGCTGCCACCACCCTGTTTCACTGTGGGGAGAATGTATTGTTGTCCTATGTACAGTTACTCCAGTCTCTGCTGTGGAACTCTGCAGCTCCTCCAGGGTTACCTTAGGTCTCTGTGCTGCCTCTCTGATTAATGCCCTCCTTGCCCGGTCCGGGAGTTTTGGTGGGCGGCCGTCTCTTGGCAGGTTTGCTGTCTTGTGCCATGTTCCTTTCCCATTTGGTTATGATATATTTGATGGTGACCCTGGGAATCATCAAAGATTTGGATATTTTTTTTATAACCTAACCCTGACTTGTACTTCTCAACAACATTGTCTCTTACTTGTTTGGAGAGTTCCTTGGTCTTCATGGCAGTGTTTGGTTAGTGGTGCCTCTTGCTTAGGTGTTGCAGCCTCTGGGGGCTTTCAAAAAAGGTGTGTATATGTAATGACAGATCATGTGACACTTAGATTGCACACAGGTAGACATCTTTTCACTAATTATGTGACTTCTGAAGGTAATTGGTTGCACCAGAGCTTTTTATGGGCTTCATGACAAAGGGGGTGAATACATACGCACATGCAAATTTTCTGTTTTCTATTCCAAAAAAATTGTTTTATGTATATATTTTTCTCATTTCACTTCACCAAATTAGACTATTGTGTTCTGATCCATCACATAAAAAACAGATTAACAAAACATTGAACTTAAGTCTGTAATGTAATAAAATAGGTAAATAGTCAAGGGGGTGAATACTTTTGCAAAGCACTGTATATATATATATAACTCTGCTAGGCCCTAGAAGCATCCATGATACACCATCAATGGTATGAGAGGGTGTTGGCATTACTGCAGTAGTAGAGTGTGCAGTAGGGGTAGTTGTCAAATACCAAAACATCCAATGATTTTACAAATTTGCCTACCCTCTCTCTGCTCTCACCACCAGCACCATTGCTTCCTCTTAGCTAAGAAAAATGCACTCAGGCTCTAAGTTAATGTTGAGTGATAAAGCCAGACAGGATCAAGATAATGCTATCTTGTTAATAGCACATGAGATCTGAAATATTTCTTAAATTACTTTAGTCCATTAACATCAAGCATTAGCCCAGAGAAATGGAATCGGGTCAATGCTTGACCTCCAGGATACTGCTCTATTTCCTGATTAGATGTCTAATGGGAAGTATATAATATTTGTGCACGTTTCTCTTTTTATATATTTCTAGTCCCCTAACTTAATATGACTACTGAGTCCTCAAAGTAATATTCCCATAAAAATATGACTAGCAGTTAGTGTGCCTGTGCTCTATCTACTCCTACTCCTGAAGATGGATATTGGGGCTGTGTTTGCACCCAGTGACGGAGCTATTGAATAGAGGGGCCCAGGTGCAAAATAAAATGTGGGCCCCTCCTGTTCCAACTCACTCAGTACCACCTTTTTGAGGATATAGTTCATACTCAAGACCCCTTCCCACAGCAGCTTGCCTTCCCTACCTACACTATGAAAATTAAAAATAAATAAATAAAAAAAGAGATGGCACGTGCCGTAGTTCCACCTGTTTGTAACCATTAAAAGATAACCAGACTCTGCTGCTGATGGTATATTATTAGGTCAATGGGGGAGGCCGCGTTGTGTCAGGCAGTGCTAAATTGTCAGGCACAAGGTATATCAACACAATATTCTTCATTGGCTGGGGACTAGTCGTGTATAAGTGATTTCCCTTATCAATAAACTTTTGCTGTGTGGACAACCTACAAGGGATTGTTTCCCAGTTTAATCGAATCAGCTCTTTTAGACTTATCTCTTCCCATTATAACCTTATCAGGGTGGAGAACGACAGTTCAACTAGTGTCTAGTACTCTAATATTTCAAAGTGAATTTAATATGTATTACTGCTATTATAATTCATTAAATAAGAATGTAACTAATGATCAATGCTTAATTAAAGCAACTAGCTCCGCTTATTAGAGGTGCATATTGGGTATTAAGTGGCAGCCAGCACAGAGGGCAAAGCAGCAGGTGCCACGTACAATAAAAGCCGTGATAATGATCACACTTTATAATACTAGATATGAAAGACTGAAGGAGACGTAACTATTGATATTCTCAGATTTCAAGTAAGTGTTATCTCAAGGTTGTGTTGCGCGTCTACAGTCAGCGCTCCTCACTGTGTTACACCAAAACATCTATTTCTACTTCTTATATGCACAATATATGAGACATCCTTCACCGGCACTTATATATAGACTATTATACTTTCACTGTATACGCAAAACGTTACATTCCTTTGAATTTAAAAAATAGCACATTTAAGTACATCAACACATATAATTACATGGGTGTCTTAAAAATAGAAAGTACAAAGTGGATTTAAACAGAAAGCGTATGATTGAGACTGAAAAGTCAAGTACAGTATGAACTACAATAGAGAACATTTATAATGAAGAATGCCGGTGGGAGGAAATGTTTCACTAAACAGCGATATTGGCTGCAGTGTTTGCTTTTTATAAATCTCATGTTTCGAAGTTCTGAAAAGGACAAATTCCCATTATATCTCAATCCATTACGCATGAGTTTTGCGTGCATTTTACATTGTGCGCTATCTGTTGCCCTCTTACGCACACATATATACTGTATATATATTGAAAAAAGTGAAGCAGCCGTGAATGTCCAGTAATCTAGTAATTTAGTAATTATTAATCTATATATATATATATAGATTAATAATGAGTATTGCAATATAATATGATACCTTTTGTATTGGACTAATGTCTGAAAACAAAATATTTGAAATAAAGATGATCACATTCTTCAACACTAAAAACACAGGACTTAATATAGACTTGGGTTTTCTAACACATTATCAGAATTTCATGTGATTTTTTTCCCTCTTATACCATAACAGACTTAGCACTCTTAGTGAGGTGTTTGTCCAACAGGAAAGATATCATTGTGGACTACAGGGCTCTGCTTTTTCATGTATATATTGATGTACCGTATATGTGTATAGATTATGTGTATATATGTTACCTTTGCTATGTTGTGTTTATTCCCCATATATGTATTTACCTGATGATGTCAGATGCTGTTTCCACTCTATCTGCATCTGCTGTTATTATTCAAACTGAGGGTTCCATCTCATGTAGTATTGCTTGAGACTTGATAAAGAGAGGTTAAGCCTCTCGAAAGATCGTCATTATAAATAAGACGTTTGTCCAATACAAAATGTATCAAATTATATTTGCAATACTCATTATGAATCTATATATATATATATATATATATATATATATTAATAATTACTAAATGACTATATATATATATATATATATATAAATATACATAAATATAAATATATATATAAATATAATATATATAATATAGAACATGCAAATATATATATTAAATAATACATCTGTGTTCACATTTTAACGTCTGAAACAAGTTATAAAACTTGTTTCCTGTTCAGAATTCCAAGAAATACAGTTATTACACTGCACTCTGGGAACCTGGGCAGGGAAATGTAAATGTGCCCTCAAAGGCAGATAATAATAATAATAATAATAATAATAATAATAATAATAATAATAAAAAGGCTTTGCTCTTTAATCCAAATACAACTTCAAACATGGCTCTTTTTAAGCACATGCCTGCTGTATTACACGTCTTTAAGCAAAGCCCAGGATTGATTATGTACAAGCCAGGAAACCTGCCCACAGACAGACAGCAATGTTTCATGGTTACTGTCTCATCAGTGTGGGGCTGGTAACTAGCCTATGTAGTAGATTTTGTGGGGAGGTAGTTTACCACAACAATCATTTAATTTATGATGGGCACTGCCCTCTACTGCAGTACTCTGTTGTGGGTATTGTTTTACGTATTGTACACCCTAAATGTATTTGACACCTATATAACTTGTTTCTTTGATCAGAACCTGAATATATCTTAGTTTTGTAGTACCTGCAATGTCTTAGGACAGGATTGAGCTAAATCCCTGCTATAAATGTTATGTTCTTCAGTCTCCTGGGTTAGGTTGTGTTTAGTAGTATTATTATTTATTTATTTATTTATTTATTTATTTTCCCTGGAAAATAAAAGTAGATGAAGATGAAAAGAAAACCACATTTCATTGCCAACGCCCATCCTTGTGACCTTTTCAAACTTAGTAGCCATCAGTTACTGCAATTAGCATTCACATACACTTTATATATATTGGCACTGATCATATACATGTACATTTTAAACAAAGTCTGATTTTATTTAAAAGCCAAACATCAAATCAAGCGTCAGGGCAAGAGAAAGACAATTAATATCACTGATAATTCTCATGTTTTTTAAAAATAGCAAATCTCAGCCTTTGCAATCTTAAGTTTTTATAAGGTGCCATAATATCTAAACGGCAGTTACAAACATAAGACAATCACCGACAGTGTTCCATTGAGTAAGTGATATATAAAACGTGGGTCAATATCATCAGGAGGAGTCATAAAGTGCTCTGATATTGCGTGTAGTAAATAAATATGACTGTTATCAGTGACAGAGCTAGATAATGGAGAGCCCTAGTCATGGGCGTAGGAGTCCAAAAAAAATCTGGGGGGGGGGGGGGGAGGATAATTCGACTCTACTCCCAGGAGAGGAAGCATGGGCGGATCTATTCTCAATGCCACTCACCCTCAATATAATCAAAAATTATATATATATATATATATATATATATATATATATATATATATATACAGTATATATATAAATTCATTCATATATATATATATATATATATATATATATATATAAATATATATACCAACTTATTACGTATATATATATATATATATATATATATATATATATGTGTGTATATATATATATATATATATATATATATATTTATATAAGATAAAAATATGTAAGATAAATTATGGGTCAAAGCTTCCATGGGAAAGACATACCACTCCATAGTCCTGGCCAAATCTGGTAATGCTGATTAAGTTAAAATTTGCAAAAAAAAAGTTTACAAAAAAAGTTTGTTTGTGCTAGGCACCCCAAAACCAATTTGTTCAGTGCCCCTCAGCCAAGACTCCTTCCCAAAATAGCTCCACTCATTAAGACCCCTTCCCTGGGGGGTGACAGCCGTGGGCCCCTCACAGAGCAAGGGCCTTGGTGCAACATACCAGTTTCACCGGTGATAGACCTGCCAATGCCCTAGAGAAGACTCTGATGATGGGGAAGATTGAAGGCACAAGGAGAAGGGGCCGACAGAGGCGGAGATGCATAGATGAGGTCACTGACACAATGAACATGAACTTGATGGAGCTCAGAGGGGCAGTGACTGAGAGATGTACCTGGTGTGCTGAGGTCCATAGGGTAACAGAGTATTGGATGTAGCCAAACGACTAAACAACAACAAAATACATTAAATATTTCTTATTCTTGCATAAAGAAACAGCCAAGTGTTACCTCATTAACTGGATCTTATTACTCAATCATACTATTATATTATATTTCATTTGCTGGAAGTGATATCTTCACTTAAAAAGAAAACATCCTGAAACATTTCCAGATAATCTCACTCACATGGAGCAAAGAAAATATGTAAAGTCTCTGGTCCTTTAAAGGGACACTTAAGACAACTTCTGTTTGTTTTATATAATAATTGTAACTAGATAATCCTCCTCAATCTAACTGTGATATAAAATGTAAATTCATTTTACTTTTAAGAAGACCCCAGAGTACCAGATATTCATGCTGCTCAGACACACACAACATGAGACACTTATAGCGTGGTTGTGTCTTTATGTCACAATTATGCAATATGGCAGCTACCATGAGAACGAGCATGAAGAAAGGAGGAGTATCCAAAAAAGGAGTGTTTTACTCTGGGGGCTTCTTGGATGTAAGTGAAGTATACATTTAATATATCACAATTATATTGTGAATGATAAAACAAATTAAGTAACCTATATTTCTATATTTAAAAAATACATTGTTACCAGATAATAGTAAAATAATAGATAATAGAAAAATGCAATACAAATTACAACAAATTTGTGGACGGAGAGGGTGCAGTTTGGGGAAGGGGATACATTTTCCAAATTCTTTTTTATACATGAGATAATGAGCTTTTCATTACCCCTATCGAAATGCTAAACGTTTTGAGTACCACATTCTCATTGTGCAGATAGACATGTCCAGCTCTCCCAACTAAAATAGAGGCTGTGTTATTTTATATTATATTTTAAAACATTTAGTCTCCATTTAAGTGCTGAGTATATTTTTTAATGTAGGACAGAGCTCCATTTAAGTTTCGAGCCCAGGTGCAATATTTTTAATTTACAGTTTGCGTCATTGTGCGTATTAGATACAAAAAAATGGGAAAATGTTGAAGACAATCTCTGTCGGTAATACAAATCACACCATGACTGTCACAATGCAACTTACAGGGCACATAAAGTGAGAATAAAACACCCTGTAAAGAACCACGGATAGGACCAGAGACTTATTAAAAAACATAAGACATGTTGTGCCACGTCAATATAGTAACTTCAGTATAAGATGGGTCAAGGTAATCAGTCCCAACTGGAAGTAATTTTGTAATCACTTTTCAAGGTTGTTGTCATGACCCACCATGTGCCAGTCCTAGTTCTCTTAAGTACTCCCTTGGCACTGGGCGTCTGGGCTGGGGTATTCAGTGTACTGATGGTGCCATGTTCAGCCATGTTTTTGGCCACAGTCGAAGATCTGGTGGTTGTGAAATGTCCCATTCCAGTTAATTTAAGTTCACCAATGCACAGGATATCAATGTTTAACCTTGTCATCTCATGTTTGACCACATCTAGTTTGCCTTGGTTCATAGGTCTAACATTCCAGGTTCCTATTCTAAATTGATCTTTGCAGCAGTGGACTTTTCTTTCCCTCCAGACACATCTGCAGCTGGGTGTTCTCTCAGCTTTGACCCAACCACTTCATTAGATCTGGTGCTACTTGTACTTGCCCTCTGCTCTTTTTCAGTAGACACCTTCTCTTTCTGTGGTAGACATCTTCTGACCTGAAGGGCTTATCTCCCGGTGCCATGGAGTGGGTTGCCAGTTTCTTCTCCAGTGGCCCACAGCATACAGTTCCTGGTATTCCAATGTGGTCTTCCATCCAAGTACTGACCAGGCCCAACTCTGCATGGCTTCAGGGTGGTGTGACCTCTTGGTTCCTTGACTCAAATCAAACCCCGATCGCAGCAGTGAAAGCACCAAATCCTAACCATTGGACCACCAGAGAATTATAAGAAATATACAAATACAATAAAATAAGACAAGAAATAATTTGGGGCCAATCTCAAGAGCTTTCAATCTAGTGTCCTCTAAACCCACCCTGTACACATATGGATGCAGCATATGGAGTCCCAGCTTATTATTATCTGAGAGTCTCCGGTTCCTTATTTGCTAAATTCAGTCCAAGATCAGCCTGTTGTCATGGAAATATTAAAAGGACACTCGCACCAGAAATACTCGGACTTTTTATGTGGGTGATAAGGTGACATGTGCGTGCAGTTACTATCAGTATGTTTTTTATTTTGCTTTTTGTGCAATTTGTCTCCTAGAGCTATATTCACTAAGGGAAGAATTCTCTCAGTTCCCTCATATATTGTGTGCTGTTTTGTAGAACTAGTTTTGATAATGGCAAAATGTTATAAAGTAAAAGAAAAAGAACAAAAACTTTATTTTATTAGATGTTATAAGGAATTTATTCTTAAATGGAAGCAGCCATTTTTTGTTTGCACACCAGGTTTGTCACCTAGAAGAGACATTGGATGCAGATAAGTTTCTAGTTCTTTTGTAAATTGCATTTCTTTAACCGATTACATTATACTGTATATACTCGAGTATAAGCAGAGTTTTTCAGCCCTTTTTTTAATGCTAAAAACGGCCCCCTCGGCTTATACTCGAGTCACTCTCCCCCCCTTGTCTCTCTAACCCCCCCCCCCCGGTGTCTCTCTACCGCCCCCTGTGTCTTTCTAACCCCCCCGTGTCTCTTTCTCTCCTCCCTCCTCATCCTCAACCCCCCTCCTCATTCTAACCCCCCCCCGTCATTCTACCCCTCGCAATCCCTCCCCCCCCTTTCCCCTCACTTACCTGCATCTGAAGCTTCTTCTCTGGCCTCCGCTCCTTCCGGCGTCTTGACGTGGCGCACATGTGACGTCACAGCATTAGCATATACCGGCTGCCGGCACCCAATATATGTTAATGCAGTGACATCCCATGCGCGCCACGTCATTAGCATATACCGGGTGCCGGCACCCAATATATGTTAATGCAGTGACATCCCATGCGCACCACGTCATTAGCATATACTGGGTGCCGGCACCCGGTATATGCTAATGCCGTGACGTCACATGAGCGCCACATCAAGACGCTGGAAGGAGCAGAGGCAGGAGCAGGAGCTTCAGATGCAGGTAAGTGAGGGGAAAGGGAGGGGGGGGGGGTAGAATGAGGAGGGGTGTTTAGTATGAGGAGGGGGGTTTAGAATGAGGGGGGGTTGAGGATGAGGAGGGAGGTTGAGGAGGGGTGGGTTGAGGTTGAGGAGGGGGGTTGAGGAGGGAGGTTGAGGGGGAGGTTGAGGATGAGGAGGGAGGATGAGGAGGGTGGATGAGGAGGGAGGTTGAGGAGGGAGGTTGAGGATGAGGAGGGAGGATGAGGAGGGGGGTTGAGGATGGGGGGTTGAGGATGGGGGGTTGAGGTTGAGGAGGGAGGTTGAGGAGGGGGTTGAGGATGAGGAGGGGGTTGAGGATGAGGGGGGGGGTGAGGATGAGGAGGGAGGTTGAGGATGAGGAGGGAGGTTGAGGAGGGAGGTTGAGGAGGGGGTTGAGGAGGAGGAGGGGGGTTGAGGTTGAGGAGGAAGGTTGAGGATGAGGAGGGGGGTTAAGGTTGAGGGGGGGTTGAGGAGGGGGTTGACGATGGGGGGTTGAGGATGAGGATGGGGTTGAGGAGGGAGGTTGAGGAGGGGGGTTGAGGAGGAGGGGGTTGAGGAGAAGGGGGTTGAGGAGGGAGGTTGAGGATGAGGAGGGATGATGAGGAGGGAGGTTGAGGACGAGGAGTGGGGTTGAGGAGGGAGGATGAGGAGGGGGGAAGAGACACAGGGAAGGGAGAGGGGGGAAGAGACACAGGGAAGGAAGAGGGGGAAGAGACACAGGGAAAGAAGAGGGGAGAAGAGACACGGAGAGAGAGAGGACACAAGAGGGGGATGAGGAGGGATGATGAGGAGGGAGGTTGAGGACGAGGAGTGGGGTTGAGGAGAGAGGATGAGGAGGGGGGGAAGAGACACAGGGAAGGGAGAGGGGGGAAGAGACACAGGGAAGGGAGAAGGGGAAGAGACACAGGGAAAGAAGAGGGGAGAAGAGACACGGAGAGAGAGAGGACACAAGAGGGGGACACAGAGGGCACAAGAGGGACACAGGGGGCAGCACATTTCCCACCCTCGGCTTATACTCGAGTCACTCATTTTTCCCAGTATTTTGTGGTAAAATTGGTGCCTCGGCTTATACTCGGGTCGGCTTATACTCTAGTATATACGGTATTCCTTTGTGGAAGGCCTTCTGAATTTAAACATTATCAGCACCTAAATGAATTATTTATTACTGCAGGGTTAATTTTTTTCCTCAGCTGAATCTGTCATTAGAGAGAGTTTGTCCTTGTAAATAAGATTTTCATTATTTCTATTGAAAGCACTGGCAGTTTTAACTGCAGACAAATTTCTGTGCTTTTCTCAAAAACATAGGTCACTCTGTCAACTTCAGTTGCTGTAATGTCTTACAATGCAAAATATCCGCTTTTTATTACCTATAATAAATATTAGTTGTTGGCAGATAAAGGTCTACCCACAGTACTGGAATCTGGCTGTTTAAGTGATAGGGGCATTTACATCTCTGCAAGACCAGGGCTTGACGTTATTGTTGCAAGCTATCTTCTTTTGAAATATGGGGAAGGGGATAGGACAAGTACAAACAAAATCCAATGATTTAACAAATTATCTGCCCCTGTCTTAACTGATAGGTAGACTCAGTTTTTTTTCAGGTAACAATGGGAGTGTTCTATATTCAGGATTAAAAACATGTCTACAATTGTCTTTATGCTCATAGATAGTTTGATAGATTCTTCACCAGTGTGAGTTGTTTAAAGGCATATTTAAGTTTCCAGGATTATAAGTGCATCAGATCTGATTTTGCGTGTGAACGTATCCCAAAATAATAATTTAAAAGCTTGACTGACAGTTGAAAATTTGAGTAAACACCCCCTTCAAACCCAGGCTACATTAGCATAAATGTCATAATTTCTGTTGGCCAATCAGGAGGAAGCAAAGGCTGAAACATTTGTAACAAATTCTGGGGTTCCTGAAAGCAGCCTGGGATATGTGGTGTGGCACCATGTTAGAAGGTGCTATGTATTTTCATATAATGAGAGTCTCTCTGTGCAGCACATTGACACTTGATTACCACCCCTGCAAGTTATCCATTCCCTGTATCAACTTCTACTGCTGGAGTTTTTTCCTTTCCTCTCTCTGTTTGGCAGAGCCAAGCAGCAGCTTAGCATGCTTGTGTCACATCCCAGCAGTAACTTTGGGGCTGACAGCAGTGCTCTTCTATTGGCTGAGGAAGACACAGCACGTGAAAAATGGGTTAAATTGGTCCCCAAAAGCTCCCTGCAGATTGGGTGGGACCAAGTGCCTGTGTAGACACCCTTGGGGGCGTCAACATAATGATTAGAGAGAATTTTAGATATTAATGATGAAATGTGCTGCATATCTCAAGAATGCTTTTTGCCTAAGGGTTGCAGAAATGTATCAATCCAGCTAATTTAGATATACCTTTAAGTAGCCTAGGCAAGATGCAGCAGCTCACAAGCTACAGTGTTTCAATTTACAATACAGGATTCTCATTTAAGGTGGATTCATCTTTCTCTTAAGGTGGACTGAGATAATCTGCTGACCATGTACTGATTCCATTAACTTCAATGCTTCAATTACAACAAATAACTGCTGAGATAGGTAATAACTCACAGGTTGTTTTAGGTTTTGTGTGTACAATGTGATTGTGTCGGCCTAGAGCTCAGGATGGTGGAACAAAGCTTTGATTACAAGCCGCGCACAACATTGACTTTATGTTCCTGCCTTATGTCTAATAGAGCTTTTATTAGCACAGCTTTACAAAGGAAACAGAAATGTTACAGACAAGAAAAAGAGAACAGATTGTATGAGGCTGCTGAAGGTTGAAGTAGATCATTATTTAGTGCATTCATTTGTTATATTTAGGGTTTGTGGACTATTACTTGTCACATACAAATATAGATAAAGAACCAATATAGTTTGAGAAAAACTTCAGGGCGGGGGTGACTGGAACTTGCTCTTCTGTTAAGTTCTATTGTAAAGTGGTTATTCCTAGTGGCAGTCTATCAATAGAATAAAATAGAGATGTAATCTGTTTCCGCCCAAGTATCTAATCCTATTCAGAACTAAAGTACATGCATGCCTCCATTAAGGAGAAAATGCTATTTTGTTTTATTATTATCGTTATGATTATTGTTAATAATAATATTATTAATTAATACAAGTAATTACTTATTTTAAAATGTCTTTGATACACTTATAGCTGGGAATTTACTGACACGTGTCTTCTCATTTTCCTGCAATTCCATGAGAGAAAATAAATATAACATAACAATTCATCAATATATTTAAAGGGGAACAAATCTATTACATTTACCCAAGATTACAAAAATCTTTTTCTTTTGTTAAAGTTTTAAAAACTTATATTTTATTGATTAAAGTCTACATAAAATTCTAAATCATGGCTCATCACCAGGGATATTGCACAAAGTGCTTGATTTAGGCAGCCAATCAGAGGCTTCTATTAATTTCGCTGCAGAGTCTATTCTCTCCCACTCGAGGATACACAGTCTGTTTAGCATTCAAAAATCAAATTTATTTAGATTTAACAACATTTTGATAATAATCTTCCCAAGGTTAAGATGAGACATAAGTTGATAACCTTTTGTCATGTCATGCAAAGCAGCAATTAGCTATTGTGTACCAATATATTATGTTTATGTATTGCTATTTTATGGTTTACGTTTATGATATGTAGGTGTAAAAAAATAATAAAATATAAGTTAAAAAAAAATAAAAAAAATTATAATAAAAACCAAGGGGAGGGGGGAAGATGATTACTGATTAACTTCACATAAAATATACATTCTAACCTTTATAGCACTCACTAAAATAAAAATGGATGTTTAGTAATATATGCAATGAGGAAGATGAATTGTATGCACAGCCAGAGACATAACAATATGGCACTTGAAGATAGCTCCTCAGGTGAGAAGGTGCCTTTTACATTACTGAGGAAGAGCAGAGGGCGAGTATGAGTAGCACCAGATCTAATGAAGGGGTTGGGCCAAATCCGAGAGGGCACCCAGATGCAGATGTGTCTGGGGAAAGGAAAGTCAGCTGCTGCTGCAAAGATCAATTCATCTATGATGCCAAAGCAAACTAGATGCGGTCAAACATTGATATTCTGGGGTTTAGTGGACCTTAAAGGGACTGGAATTTCATATCAGACAACCACCAGATCTTCTACTGTAGTTAAGAACCCCATTTAACATCACAGTGATCCAAGTCTATCCTCCAACCATGGATCCTGAAGAGGTTGAAGCTGGTCAGTTGTGTGAAAATATTCATCACGTCATAGATATAACTCGAAGAAAATATGTTACTATCATCATAGGAGATTGGAATGATAGGACACCTGGAAGAACAGAGTATAAAATGAAGCAGGTCAGGATTAGTGAAATTCTGTCAAGATAAGTCTGTAGTCATAGCAATCACCCTCTTCCAACAACTTCGGAGACAATGTTACACATGGAAATCACCAGATGGGCAATACATAAATCAGATTCACTATATACTTTGCAGTCCAAGATGGAGGAGCTCTATACAGTCAGCAAAAACAAGACCTGGAGCTGACTGTGGCTCAGACCATGAGCTTCCTATTTTAAAGTTCAGAATTAAACTGAAGAAAAGAGTCATTCAAGGTGTCATTCTACAATGAGTGATGTAAAGATATAGAAGATAATATAATAGAAAAGTCAAGAGATCTCTTCAAGAAAATTGGGGATCTCAAAGGAACCTTTCATGGCAAAGTGGGCGTGATAAAAGACAAAAATGGCAGTGACCTAACTGAAGCAGATTAGATAAAGAAGAGGTGGCAGGAATACACTGAAGATATATATACAAGAAGGATCTTAACAGCAGGGATTACCTTAATAATTTGTCCAAGGAGCTGGAGCCAGACATCTTGGAGAGTGAAGTGAGCTAGAACCTAGGATGCCTTGCTGATAAAAAAAGACTGCAGGAGCTAACTATTCAAACATTTTGAACTATTCAAAATCCTACAAGAAGATGCTGTGAAAGTGTTGCTTGCCATGTGCCAAAACAATTTAAAAGCTAAACAGTGGCCAATAGACTGGAAAAGGTCAGTCTACATCCCAATCCCAAAAAGGACAGCACCAAAGATAAGATTGATCCAATTATCAAACAATTGCACTAATATCCCAATATCACATGCAGGCAAGGTAATACTTAATATCCTACAAGCTCAATATATATATATATATATATATATATATATATATATATATATATATATATACTGGGAACTACCAGATGTGCAAGCCCGCAGAGGCATAAGAGATCAAATTGACAATGTCAAAAAGAGTTCCAGAAAAACATTTACTGAATTTACAACAAAATGTGGCAACACGGGAATACCAGATCATCTCATCTGCCTCCAGAAGAATCTGTAAATGGACCAGAACCGATCGTGGAACAACAGAATGGATCCAGTTCCAGAAAGGTGTGCAACAAGGTTGTATATTGTCACCTTATTTATTTAACTTATAAGCAGAGTACATCAAGCGTAAGGCTGGACTTGATGAATCCAAAGCCGGAATCAATATTGCTGGAAGGAATATCAACAACCTCAGATACTCTGATGATACTACTCTGATAGCTGAAAGTGACGAGGAACTAAAGGACTTATTGATGAGGGTAAAAGTAGAGAGTGCAAAAGTTGGCCTGTTGCGCAACGTTAAAAAGACAAAGATCATGGCAAACTGCAATCTCACTCCCTGGCAAATAGATGTGGAAGAAGTGGAGGCAGTGACAGATTTTATTTTTCTGGGATCCATGATCTCTTCAGATGGTGACTGTAACCATGAAATTTAAATATGTTAGGTTCTGTGGAGGAAAGCTATGGCAAGCTTGGACAAACTAGTAAAAAGTTAAGATATTACATTATCAACAATGGTCTACATAATTAGAACCCAATAGTAATATACAAATGTGAGAGCTGGACCATAAAGAAGACTGAGATCTGTAGAATTGATGAGTTTGAACTGTGGTGTTGGACAAAAAGAAGATCCAATAAATCAGTACAACAGGAACTTAAGTCAAACTCCTCACTGGACTGTCTGAGGACGAAGCTCCAATATTTTGGCCATATCATGAGAAGAGAGGATTTCCTAGAGAAGACTCTGGTGCTGAGAAAGATTGAAGGCACACGAAGAAGGGGATGACAGAGGCGGAGGTGGATAGATGAGATCATTGAAACAATTATCATGAGCTAGATGGAGCTCAGAGCGACAGCGGCAAACAGAGGTGCCTGCGGTCCATAAGGTCACGAAGAGTCATACATAACTGAATGACCATGCAACAAGAGATGAATTGTGAGCCTATTTGAGAATCATTAATATATTATCTTCTTCAAAAAAGGACAGTTCTTTTAAAAGAGTACAGTTTAAATACAATACTACTTCAAAGTTAATTTCCAAGCTCGATTATTTAACACTTCCACTAAAAAAAAATAGTAACATTCAGTTGCAATTATATTTATTTTGTTAAATGTATGTATTTACATTTACAATAAATATTTTAAAATTACCGTAAATGTACTTTAATATAAATAAATGCAAGTGAATATATTATCAGTAGTCTTATGCTGGAGCAATGCAGTCACCAGAAACCAATATTTTACATATTTACTTGTTTTTTTGTGGTTGGCCCAGACAGAAGGAGGGATGTGGCACCATGTAATATCTGACAGATTGCAAACCCAGGGAAAGATTTGTTCAGTATTTGACTGATTTAATAGCAAGCTACAGATTGTCTGCAGTGGAGATCTGAGGCATCAGTCATGTAACAAGGCTGCCAAGGGGGATATCATCACAGCGAGACATGCTGCCAGCCTTCAAGACTTGGCCCCATCAATCGGACATCAACTGGTTCCAGCCAAGCTGTGATTCAGTCTAATCAATGGCAGGATTTGAGTTACCATTTATTGTACTCATAGAAGAAAAGTCCTACCGGGGACTTCACATGTGGTCATGTTATGGTATTTTATCAGATTTTAGCTCCTGAGTCTAAGATGCCGTAAATAGTGATACACTGGGCCAGATGTACTAAAGTTTGAGCCTCTCTATCCCTATGTTTTAAAGAGCCACTGCAGTCAGGGCTGGATTTACATATCTGGCATCCCTAGGCACAAACTCCTTACCCCTCTCTGGGTACACAAGTTCCTCTCTGTTTACCTACCTATCAAGTGTGCTGCACCAGTTCTAATATATTTGTATATATAGTGTATATCTATCTATCTATCTATCTATCTATCTATCTATCTATCTATTTGAATGTCTAAAACAATAAAACAAGTGAAAAAACGTGTTTCCTGCTGAGAGTTCCAAGAGATACAGTTATTACACTGCACTCTGGTAAGCTGAGCAGGAGCATGCAAATGTGCCCACAAATGCTTCACTTTTCAATCCATAAACATTTTAAACATGGCTTCCTTTAAGCTTATGCCTGCTGCATTACACAGCTTTTATGCAAAAAAGTTACTGCCTATCACCAGCGTGGGGTGGGATATATATACAGTTGTGCTTAAAAGTTTGCATACCCTGGCAGAAATTGTGAAATGTTGCCATTTATTTTGAAAATATGACTGATCATGCAAAAAAGAGTATTTTATTGAAGGATAGTGATCATACGAAGCCATTTATTATCACATAGTTGTTTGTCTCCTTTTTAAATCATAATGATAACAGAAATCACCCAAATGGCCCTGATCAAAAGTTTGCATACCCTTAGTTCTTAATACTATGTATTGCCCCCTTTAGTATCAATGACAGCATGCAGTCTTGTGTAATAGTTGTCTATGAGGCCCCTAATTCTTGCAGGTGGTATAGCTGCCCATTCGTCTTGGCAAAATGCCTCCAGGTCATGCAAAGTCGATGGTCGTCTTGTACGAACCGTATGTTTGAGATCTCCCCAGAGTGGCTCAATGATATTAAAGTCAGGAGACCATGATGGCCACTTCACAACCTTCACCTTTTTCTGCTGTAACCACTGGAGGGTCAACCTGGCCTTGTGCTTAGGGTCATTGTCATGCTGGAAAGTCCAACAGCGTCCCATGCGCAGCCTGCGTGCAGAAGAATGCAAATTGTCTGCCAGTATTTTCTGATAACATGCTGCATTCATCTTGCCATCAATTTTTCCAAGATTCCTTTAGAGCTCACCCCCCAAAAAACATCAGTGGGCCCCCACCATGCTTCACACTGGGGATGGTATTCTTTTCACTATAGGCGTTGTTGACCTCTCTCCAAACATAGCGCTTATGGTTGTGACCATAAAGCTCTATTTTGGTCTCGTCACTTTAAAGTCAAGCTGTTGTCGGGCATATTGTAACTAGGCTTTTTTGTGGCATTGGTGCAGTAAAGGCTTCTTTCTGGCATCTCGACCATACAACTCATTTTTGTTCAAATTTTTGTTTGTATTCCGAACAATTCTTCTGGCAGTTGTGAAATTTTTCTTGGTCTACCTGACCTTGGCTTGGTATCAAGAGATCCCCAAAATGTCACTTCTTAATAAGTGATTGAACAGTACCGACTGGCATTTTCAAGGCTTTGGATATCTTTTTGTAACCTTTTCCATCTTTATGAAGTTCCATTACCTTGTTATGCAGGTCTTTTGACAGTTCTTTTCTTCTCCCCATGGCTCAGTATCTAGCCTGCTCAGTGCATCCATGTGAGGGCGAACAAACTCATTGACTATATTTATACACAGACTCTAATTGCAATTTAAAAAGCCACAGGTGTGGGAAATTAACCTTTAATTGCCATTTTAACCTGTGTTTGTCACCTTGTGTGTCTGTAACAAGGCCAAACATTCAAGGGTATGTAAACTTTAGATCAAGGCAATTTGGGCGATTTCTGTTATCATTATGATTTAAAAAGGGGCCAAACAGCTATGTGATAATAAATAGCTTCATATGATCACTCTTCTTCAATAAAGTAAATTTTTGCATGATCAGTCATATTTTCAAAATAAATGCAAAAATGTCACAATTTCTGCCAGGGTATGCAAACTTTTGAGCACAACTGTATATATACTATAAAATTAAATGACGGTATCATAGAATGTTACCTTGAGTTATCTGTGCTGTATTTCTCTTTGCTCTCTCCCTGTGCACTCTCTCTCTATGCTCTCTCTCTGTGAGCTCTCTCTTTGTGTGTTTTCTCTCTCTATGCGCTCTCTGTCTGTGTGCGCTGTTTCTCTCTGTGCTGTCTGTGTGCTGTCTCTCTCTCTCTCTCTCAGAGGTGTACAATGGTGGCTGTTATGCCGGCTCTCAGGCCCAGCCCATCCATGATGACAATTACCCTGTGTGTATATTTATGGCTTGGATATTGGATGTAATGGTTGGTTTTAATGGTGGTTAGGGAGTAGAATAGGTTCTAGGGTGTACTAGGTAGGTCCAAACATTTTTATTTAACATTTAAATAAACATTTATTTATAACTAATGTTTTCCTTTCTTCCTCACAACACTATAGATGGGGAGAAAAGATGAACACCTAAAGGTGTTTTGCTAACAGTTCCAGGAATCCTCTTATTATCTTATCTACTATTAACCAGGGTTAATAAAGGGGTGACAGACAGGGCCGGATTTACATTTTTGGAGCCCCTGGGCAGTGCACTACCAATGTATCACACCCATACATTGTTATAAATAAACTATAATAATAATAATAATAATAATAATAATAACAGACACACACACATCACTCATACATCACAGACACTCACATACATCACACACACGTACACATACATCACACACATACATCACACACATAAACATCCCTCATCCATCACACACACACACACAAACATTACTCATCCATCACACACACACATACATCACACACACATACATCCCACACACACACAAACATCACTCATCCATCACACACACACACATCACACATACACATCACACACTCATATATCACATCACACACACATCACACACCACATCACATAACTACTCACACAAGTACACATACACATACATCACACACATACATCCCACACACACCACATCACATAAATATCCACACACATACACATCACACACATATAGACACCACATACATATACACACATACACACACCCCACATACATACACATCATACTCACCACATACATATACACACATTGGTCCACCCTACTCTCCAAATGCCCCATCCCAAGGGACCCTTAACAAACTTTTCTGGAAAGGGCTATATTCTGTATTCTAAACAGACTTCTCCTTGGGGTTTATTACACAGTCACTTGTAATGGTACCCTTTATTGATGCTGCCACCACCATGTTTCACTATGGGGATGGTGTTCTTTGGGTGATATGATGTTTTGGGTTTGCGCCAGACATAGCGTTTTCTTTGATGGCAGAAAAGTTCCATTTTAGTCTCATCAGACCAGAACACCTTCCTCCATACATATGGGGAGTCTCCCACATGCCTTTTTGCAAACTCAAAACATTTTGTTTTTTGCTGAAAGTAATGGCTTTCTTCTGGCCACTCTGCCATAAAGCCCAACTCTATGGAGTGTACGGCTTACTGTCATCCTATGTACAGATATTCCAGTCTCTGCTGGGAAATCTGCAGCTCCTCCAGGGTTACCTTAGGTCTCTGTGCTGCCTCTCTGATTATTGCCCTCCTTGTCCGTCAGTTTTAGTGGGCGGCCGTCTCTTGGCAGGTTTGATGTTGTGCCATGTTCTTTCCATTTGGTTATGATAGATTTGATGATGTTCCTGGGGATCATCAAAGATTTGGATATTTTTTTATAACCTTAGCCTGACTTGTACTTCTCAAAAACATTGTCCCTTACTTGTTTGGTGAGTTTCTTGGTCTACATGGCAGTGTTTGGTTAGTGGTGCCGCTTGTGTTGCAGACTCTGGGGCCTTTAAAAAAAGGTGTGTATATGTAATGACAGATCATGTGACACTTAGATGGCACACATGTGGACATCATCTCACTAATTATGTGACTTCTGAAGGTAATTGGTTGCACCAGAGCTTTTTATGGGCTTCATAACAAAGAGGTTAATACATACGTTCTTGCCAATTTTCTGTTTTCTATTTCTAAAAAATAGTTTTATGTATATATTTTTCTCATTTCACTTCACCGACTTAGACTATTGTGTTCTGATCCATCACATATAATTCAGATTAACAAAACATTGAACCTAAGGCTGTAATGGAACAAAATATGTAAAAATCAAGGGGGTGAATACTTTTGCAAGACACTGTATATGTCTTAGATACAATGGAAGCTGTTGAACAAAGGATAATGCTTCCGGAAAATAAACAGTGTTTTTGCGCATAGTCTTTGAACAGCTGGATAAAATTATGGCCAACAACCCATACAGTCAAGCATACAAACAATTAGCACAGGTTAAAAAAGAACAACAGCAACATGCTCAAAACCATCAATTGACAATGCCAAGAGTAAATATGGTTTTAAAAAGAGATCGCAACACTGATCAAAAACGATATAATTTACCAACAGTAAATGAGGTTGCCATGGTCTTTATAAATTAAGATGTGAACCACCTTTTCAGCGGGATATTATAATATATCCACGCAATGAAGAACAACCTTTTATAAACATACATTTTTAAGTTGTAATTTGGATTCAATGACATATCCTATTTGCTTTCCAAATGGTGAACCTGGATGGGAACCAAAATTACAATTGCAAAGTTATCCCAATAGTAAAGTTTTTGTTTGATGCAATATTTCTATCCTATTTTATGTGGGGGCAAACTCACACAACAATGGATTATTGATTCCTATGTACAAGTCGGGGCAAATAATCTAAATTGTATAAAATTTCAACAAAAAATGCTTTGAGTAGAACAATATTGTGGATTGATGGATTATGTCGCTGAATTGGCTACCAAAAGAGACATTCCAGCTGGAAGAGCTATCATTTAGCCTTCCACTTTCGAAGGATCTCCTTGCAATTTGCGAGAAAGATATAATGATGCCATGGCTATTGTCACAAAATTTGGAAAACCAGATTTATTCATTACATTCACATGTAATCCACAATGGCCAGAGAACAAGGAACATTTGAATCTTGGACAAACTACTTCTGACCGACCAGATTTAGTGGCAAGAGTATTCTTAATAAAACTCAATTCATTAATATATGATATAACTGAAGCACAATTATTTGGGAAATGTATGGCTTTTGTTTATACCATTGAATTTAAAAATAGAGGCCTGCCACATGCTCACATACCTTTAATCCTGCAGGAAAAAAATAAGTTGAATACTGCAGAGAGAGTAGATTCAGTAATTACTGCTGAACTGCCACATCCACAACTTTTTGAGATTGTAACACACAGAATGATTCATGAGCCATGTGGAGATATCAGTCCAACTTCACCATGTATGGAAAAAAAAAATGTACAAAATAATTTCCAAAACAATTTTAAATGCAAACTTATGCTATTTGTGATGGATACCCTTTGTATAAAAGAAGACAAGGACAAACAGCTATTATCCGTGGACAAAAGGTTGATAATAGATATGTTGTTCCATACAATCCACATTTGCATGAAGTACAATGCACACATAAATGTGGAAGCTTGCACTTCTATTAAATCCATCAAATATGCGTATAAATATATATAAAAAGGATATGATGCAGCAACTGTTGTTGGGCAAGGTGCAGCAAACAAAAAGGAAAATCCAATTTTACATGACAAACTTGCAAATCATTTAGATGCTCGCTATGTCAGTGCTCCTGAAGCAATGTGGTGTCTTCTGAAATTTGAGATGCATGATTGGTCACATGCTGTGTATCAATTAGCTGTACATTTGCCACAAAGTCAGTTTGTTTGCTTTACTGCAGGCAATGAAAAAATTGCCTTAGCGGAAAGTGAACATAGAGAAACAACACTTACTGCATGGTTTCAATTAAACTGCCAGGACTCATTTAGGCCAGACAATTTTTATACATTGAGATTCCATATCACTATGTATTTGTAAATGATCTATGGCGACAACGAAAAAGAGATACTCATAAAATTATACCACAAATTTATACCGTCAGTCCAAGAGATATTGAATGTTTCAGTTTAAGATTACTTCTTTTACATGTTCCCGGTGCACAAAGTTTTGAACATTTACGCACAGTGAATGACATAGTTTAGGATACTTTCCTATTAGCTGCAAGACATCAAAACTTCATAGCAGATGATACAGAATAGGAGCGGTGTCTGGAAGAAGCAGCACTTTGTCAAATGCCAAAGCAAATGAGAGAACAATTTGCATTAATTTGCATCTTTTGCAATGTAGCTGATGCATTTACTTTGTGGGAAATATTTAAATGAAATATGTCGGAAGACTTCTTGAGATGTTACAATGAGCCAATTGCACTCTTAAAAACCTTTATGGAAATCCAAGAAATATTTCTTGCTCATTAAATTGTGCAAGTTTTAATTTGCCTGATCCAGGACTTATAGATGACATCAACTTTGATGATTATGACACTGAGCTTCAAAAACAAAAAACAGAAGAAAAACTGGCAACTTTAAATACTTTACAATTGCAAGCATTTATTTTCATCACAAATGCTACAGATGATGAAATGGTCAAATACCGTTATTTCTATCTAGATGGCCCTGGTGGATCAGGAAAAACTTATCTGTTCAATTGTTTGATGAGTTACATTCAAGCACAGGGTCAAATAGCAATGCCATTTGCAACAACTGGAATTGCCGCACTTTTGTTAGAAAGTGGCAGAACTATGCATAGTGGATTTAAAATGCCAGTTACCATTTTAGAAACATCCGTGTCAGATATTCAACTGAATTCTTTACAAGCCAAAACATTTAAAAAAGTAAATTAATTATCATAGACGAGGTAACAATTATGTCATATCATGCCTTGCAATGTATTGATAAGTTATTAAAAGAAGTGATGGATAATAATTTGCCATTTGGTGGAAAGGTTGTTGTTAGGAGATTTTAGCCAAACATTATCTGTTGTGTCACATGGAAATAGGACTGACATCATTGAAACATG
Organism: Discoglossus pictus; assembly: GCA_027410445.1. NCBI lineage: Eukaryota > Metazoa > Chordata > Amphibia > Anura > Alytidae > Discoglossus > Discoglossus pictus. The sequence continues at coordinate 18,876,986 of CM050164.1, forward strand.
TATCAAGGTAAGTAAACTTTGGATAATATTTACAAACCTCAAATTAGAATTAAATATGAGATCTGAAGGCCAAAAAAAATCAATGATTGGCTCATTCAAATTGGAGAAGGAAAACATCCACAAATACATGATTTACCCAATGATACCATTGAAATTCCATCACAAATGGTTTGCAAGGAATCACTCATATCGGCAATATTTCTAAACACTCTGATTAACGACGATTTCTCAGACATTGCAAACAAAGTGATATTAACATAAAAAAAATATAGATGCCTTGAATCTAAATAACGAAATGTTAAAATTCATCAACGCACCCCTAAAGAATTATTACAGTGCAGATTCAGTTCTGGCTGACGATAAAGACAGTGAATCTAATTTTAGTATAGAATTTATAATTGTTTTAACCCCATCTGGAATGCCACCACATGTTTTGCAATTGAATAAATGGCAATTGTCATGCTATTGAGATACATGAATAAAAAATAGGACTTTGTAATGGGACCAGATTAATTGTGCATGATTTAAAAGATCATTTTATACAGTACATGCAGAAATTATGACTGGGATGCATAAAGGTGAACAAGTTTTTATACCAAGAATTGATTTGGCTCCAAGTGAAAGGGGTTTGCCTTTTGTCCTTCAAAGGAGACAATTTCCAGTTATCATGGCATTTGCCATGACCATCAATAAATCCCAAGTACAAACTTTTAAGTCTGTGGGTATTTTTTTATGGGAACCAGTTTTTGCACATGGACAACTCCATGTTGCCTTTTCAAGGTGCACAAATCCAGATGAGATTAAAGTCTCAATTGAAGACAACCCAAGTCAGGGTGATCTACTACATGATGGACGCATTTTTACATCCCATAGTCAAAATGAAAAGTCTGCTGGGCTCTTTGAAAGGGAACCACTTTCACAGACAAAACCAAAAAAATGGAATGTCTTGGAAGTCACTTTTGCCATGATTGGCCCCACAAAACAGTTAGCTTGCATTTTCTTACTTTTACTGTTTCAATTTTAATAATTTTATTTCATAATTGTAATGTTAAAATTCTGTTTGCAAAGGACTGAAAAGTTGTTTCATTCTATGTAATTAAGATTTAATGTTAGTAGCAGCATAATCATTTGTTGAAAAATGTAAATGTTTCATGATATATAGATTATTGATCCAGGGAGTAATCCGATTGCCAGTTAATGGAGTCAGGAAATAATTATTTTTTTGCACCACTTTAAAAAAAATGACCAAGTTTAAATGGCCATTTTTTGTTTTGCCTTCCTCTGGATTCATTATTCAAGATCACTATATTTTTAAATAAATTCATGTAAAATGTTATTACCTTACGTTAGTGTTTGCATTGTTAACATTGTATTTCACAAGGTTTGAAAAGTTCATTTATTGAATGTTAGTAAAGATATATGTCATATGCAGCAGAAACATTTGTTAAAAAATTTCAATGTATAATTAAATAGACAGGATTCATCCAGGGAGTAATCCGATTGCCATTTAATGGGGTCAGGAAGGAATTCTTTTTTTACCTTTTGAGACAATTGACAATTTGCAATGGGGTTTTTTACTGTTTGCCTTCCTCAGGATTCAATACCTATGTGCTTTACCAGGAGTTTAAATATCAGTTGTATGTTAAGAAGCATTCTGTCATGGTTTAAGAGACTCATTTAGATTAAATTTAGCGATTTCATGTTAGTATTGTTAAAAAAAAAAATTCAACAGTTTACAATATAATTTGCATATTAAAAAATCTTTATGTAATGGTTCACAAAATGTATTCATAACAATTTCATGGATTGTTATATTATTACTGTTACTTTAAAATGGTTTTAAAGTTCATTGTTAAAAATTAAAAAAAATATTGTAACATTTTTGTACTTCTTTGTAGATAAGAAAACGGTTAAGGGTCTCAGAGACTCACATTGTGTCACAAACAGCATTTACAGCTTTAAAATGTTATTGACCGTAATTTTTTTGACGGGCAAGTCGCTAGTATATATATAATAAAACAAGCATATGCTTAAAAGGAGCCGTGTATAAATAAGTGTTCTGGATTACATTGTATCCTTATTTGCATGACCCCATCCAGTCTCTCAGTACAATGACTGTATTTCGGGAAACCTGAGCAAAAAGTAAATTTTTTAACTTACTGTATTTTTAGAATTTCAAATGGGCTTACAACTGTACTTTTTATTGTCAAAAAGATACTAGAAGGTTGGCAAGGGTTTATGGAGCCATGCAGGCTGCAGTGCATCTGACAGCTGCTGAAGAGTGCGTGGTGGAGGATCCATATGGGGAACATGGCAAACAAGGTGTTTCCACAGGAGAGTGGTGGGATTCAATTTGGAGGCCAGGGAAGTACTTGGAAGTCTTTATCGTGCTCCTCCAACCACTCCGGACAATTCTGGTTGTATGACATGTTGCATTCTCCTACTGGAAGATACCATCTGCTCTAAGGAAGACAGTCAACATGTATGGGTGTACTTGATTTGCAAGGATGGATAGGTAACACAATAGGTTGAGAGCACCTTCCAGAGATATGAGTGGACCCAGACAATGGCAAGAAAACATTCCCCAGGCCAGTGGTTCAGATTTTGACTCAAACCTTCTGTTGCAGTTGTAGTTTTAAAGTGATCCACAAAAACAACTGTGATTACAAAAATATATATTAAAAATATGTATTAATAAAATGACAAACAAATAATGCAGAAGTTTATTAGTGCAGATTCTTCCTACTACAGAAGCAGACCTTTAACTTTATCTAAACAGTCAATCAAGGCAAATCTGAAAAGGTCCTTCAGATAATTTGTTTTAGAACCAGTGATCTGGTTTCTGAAATGTGACTGCATTGGTAGGGACTTGAGAAATGTTCTCTTTTTTGAAAGAGAATGCTATAATCTGAAATGCACTTTATAACATACTTATAACCTATTGGGTATTTCAGTGATTCATGAACTACTTCAGACCCTGAGTGTTTTAGCTCTACAAGGACAAGAACAGCACTGCCACATGCTTTATGGTAGTGAAGGGGTTAAAAAACAATGGTTTAGCAACACATTCCACATCCACCCCTCGGTCAGTCTCTAAAACAATATTATGTTTTGTCATGTACAATCCCATCCACCCACGGCCTCTTGATCTGACCCAGCATGGCACGTGGGGGGTGACTCATTGCTGGAATGTGAATTTTCAATTTTAAAGGGACTTTTAGGAATTGGCTTGCTTTTATATTAATGTTTTATCTAGGTTACGTAATTAATTGCAATGGCGGCTGGTGAACTGGTGGGCAGAAGATTCCTTGCCAAGCTTAACCTAGATGGTGTGGTCAATAAGATGCCAAAAGGTTGGCGGGGGTATCTGGAGCCATGCAGACTGCAGTGCATCAGACAGCTGCTGAAGAGTGGGTGGTGAAAGATCCATACAGCAAACATGGTGATCAAGGTGGTCCCCCAGGTGCTTGATGGGATTCAAGTCCGGGGAATTTGGAGGCCAGGTAAGTACTTGGAAGTCTTTGTTGTGCTCCTCCAACCACTCCTGACAATTCTGGCCATATGACATGGTTGAGCATTGTCCTGCTGGAAGATCTCATCCGCTCCAGGAAAGACAGTCAATATGTATGGGTGTACTTGATCTGCAAGGATGGATAGATAACCCAATCAGTTGAGAGTGCCTACCACAGGTATGAGTGGACCCAGACAATTTGGCAAGAAAACATTCCCCAGAACATAACGCTGCCGCCACCAGCTTTCGTTCTTCCAACAATGTTTGTACAGTGTTGGTTCTTGTAGGTCTTGCACCTCACAAGCCAACATCCGTTTAGTCAATGGAGCAGAAAACATGACTCATCACAGAAGGCAAAATTTGCCAATCAGTAGAGGTCCAATTTGTTGTGCAAGTTGAAGCCATTTCTCATGATGAACCCTCATCAGCATGGGTGCAGTGACCAGCGGTTTGTTTCAGAGCCTCATACGTAACAGATTTCGGTGTACTGTCGGTTTTAGACACATGTCTGATATCCCCCTTGCTCGTTTGGATGGTAAGTTGCTCAACCGTAATGTGTCGGTTGGCCCTCACACACCTTCGCACTCGATGTTCACCTCTGACATCAATGGCACGTGGTGCTCTGCAGTTTTGATGCCTTTATTTACAATGGTGTCATTTGTCCAGTCACGGTACACTGTAACCACAGCAGCATGCAATCCATTCACAAACTTTACTGTTTCAGAAACACAGCTACCCTTGGCCGGAAAGCCAATACCCATCCCCTTTCCAAAGTTTAAACACTGAGGACCATGATAAACACTTAAAAACACTGTCTGACTCCTTCAGGCAGAAGGGTTACAAACCCTGTGTCATCACACAGAAAGTAACCTCTGCCATCAGAGCACCCCGGGAACACCTGTTGCAATACAAAACTAAAGAAACAACTTTACGTACACCATACCATCTAGTTCTAGAAGGAATACGCAAAATATTTCAGGATTTACAGCCACTACTTACAGAGGACAGAGAATTGAAACATATATTCCCTAAACTTCCCATTCTTGCATTTAGGCATCCACCAAATTTAAGACAAACATAGGTGAACAGACAATTGGCCAATGAACAGCATAACAGAGAAAATGGCACCAAACCCTGCAATAACATTTGCTGCAAACTATATCAACATATCTCCAAAGAGAACATGGCCATACATAACAACAAGAGCTATAACATCAGAGGCTTATATTCATGTACATCATCCAATGTAGTGTACATGATATAATGTACTGTATGTGAAAGGGGATCCTACAATGGGGGAACTCAGCCAGAAACAGCACATGTGAATGAACCTCCAAAGAAGATCCATCAAAAAGCACAATGAGGAAAGTTTCTGTACCCCAGTTGGGTACTTTTACACCCAAGAGAATCACTCCATCCAGAACCTCAAAATAAAAATACTCAGAGGGAATTTCAGAACTATCCAACAGTGGAAAACTTTTACATTAAAAATGATCACATTTTCTAATACAAAGGATACTGGGCTTAATATTGATTTAGGTTTTCTATCCCACTATCTAAATGTCTTATAACTCATACAAATTCCACATACCTCCGCCGCCCCCCCCCACCCCTACACCCCGTTCTATTGCAGTTTTTCTAATAATTTATGACATTTATTGCTCTTAATTATGACTCTGCTATGCTCTTATCTAAAACACATGCTGACCTTTCAGAACATTATTTACTATGCTGGTCTGTTTCTCACAAATCTCTGCTCAATTAATTTTTGTTTACAATTTTGTCCCCCTCTTTTATTTTGTCCACTTTGTTTATTTCTCTCATATTTTTATCAGTATTGCTTTTGACTTGAGAAAGAGAGGATCGTCTCTCGAAAGCTCATTGCTATATTATATTTGTCCAATAAAAAAGGTATCACTATATATACTGTATTATTTATCTAGATTACTGGACACTCCATTTGCAAGTACCCGGTATATGCTAATGACGTGATGCGCATGTGACGTCACATGCGCGCCTAGTCAAGGAACGGAGGCCGGAGCAGAAACCTGTAAGTGAGGGGGAGGTATTTAGGGGGGTTTAGGTTGAGGAGGGGGGGGTTAGAATGAGGAGGGGGGGTTAGAATGCGGAGGTGGGTTTAGAATGAGGAGGGAGGTTGAGGAGGGGGGGTTGAGGTTGAGGATAGGGGGGGTTAAGGTTGAGGAGGGGAGTTGAGGAGGGGGTTGAGGATTAGGAGGGAGGTTGAGGATGAGGAGGGGGGTTGAGGATGAGGAGGGAATTGAGGATGAGGAGGGAGGTTGAGGATGAGGAGGGGGGTTGAGGATGAGGAGGGGGGTTGAGGAAGAGGAGGGAGGGTTGAGGAGGGGGTTGAGGAAGGATGATGAGGATGGGGGTGGAGGAGGGGGTTGAGGATGGGGGGTTTGAGGAGGGGGTTGAGGAAGGAGGATGAGGAGGGAGGTTGAGGAGGGGGTTGAGGATGAGGAGGGAGGTTGAGATTGAGGATTTTGCTTCAAAGTTCTTTATTTGAATTTTTTTTTTCCCTGAAATTTCCTTCTTAAAATGAGGTGCGTGTTATACGCCGGTGCGTGTTATATGGCGATTAATACGGTATTTCTCGCTCAGGTCTCCCAGAAATGCACTCTGGTCCACTAGGAGGTGACATGCAAATGAGAGGACAATGTGTCTTACTCTTTAAATCCCAAAATAACCATTTTATACATGGCTCCCTTAAAGCATATGCTTGCTGCATGAAACAGCTTTTAATCAAAGCACGGGTTTGGATTGTGCACAAACCAAGAATCCTCTCACATACAGTGCTGTCCCCCCCACCACACCCACCATTCAGTTTATTGATTTACATTATTTTTAGACATTTGTGCCAGTTTAAGATTTATCATTTTCACACCATTATGGTCTAAGACAGAAGCAGAAAATAATTGAGTGGTTCAAAAAGACCTTTAGCAATATTCAAACAGTCAATCAAGGAAATTCTGAAAAGGTCCTTCAAAAAATTAGGTGGAGAACCAGTGATCTGGTTTCTAAAATGTGACTGCATTGGCGGGGACTTGAGAAATGTTCCCTTTTTTGAAAGAGAAGGTTATAATCTGAAATGCACTTTAGAACATACTTATAACCTATTTCAATGATTCATCAAATAGTTCAGACGATGAGTGTTTCAGCTCTACAAGGACAAGAACAACCCTAGCAACATATTCCACGTCCACCCCACACACTCGGTCAGTGTCTAAAACAATATTATGTTTTGTCCTGCACGATCCCATCCACCCACAGCCTCCTGATCTGACCCAGCATAGCACGTGTGGGATGACTTATTGCTGGAATGTGAATTTTCACTTTTAAAGGGACTTTTAGCATTTTTTTTGCTTTTATATGATTTTTTTTAAATCTAGGTACTTAATTGCAATGGCGGCTGGTGAACAGATGGGGCAAAAGATTCCTTGCCAAGCTCAACCTACTGTATTGACTTCACGCATCAACATAAATGGTCCACTCTTTAACCCCAAGACGCCAGCCCATCTCCTTTCCCAAAAATTATATCCTCACCCCCTATGTGTCACCACATACTGATCTTATAGTGCAATACTAGGGCCCGTATTCATATCAGTCGTAAGTTTACAGGCTTGAAATTTACAACAGTTATAGAGCAATTCAATTGATCAAGCCTGCCGCTACCTGGCCGAAAGCCTAAATCATAAACCATGCACCCATAAGTAGCATTTCAGGGCATGATCATGGTCAATTAAGCAAACCCGTAACAATCGATTTAGAAACAGGCAATAGTAAATGAGACCGTCATCATGACGTCACTAAAACAATCAATGTGAATCAATTAGCTTTTAAAAGTCCGATATGCGGTCAAACTCGCAATCCGCCAATGTATAAAATAATAAAAGTGAATGAAGGAAATGTTCTTGTCCATGTGGGTGGCCTGATTGTGAGCTTGAGACTGTTGTGCAATTAATTCTAATGTCTTTCATCGCTTTCGCTGTCTTTTAAAGTGCGGTATTGATTTTTTATTTTCATTTACAGTGCTACTAACAGGTGTTTAACCCCCTTGTGATTCCTATATGGTACCCGTAGAATTTTCTTCTACATTTGCCATTTATGGGTGTGAAAACAATTGCGGGCTTTAGGAATTGTAGCAATTGAATAGTGATTTGTGATTGTAACATTTACGGGCTTGAAAGATCAAAGGCTTAGATGGGTTGGAGTTACGATTTTGACAACCGCATGGATTTTCAACCTGTAACCCACAAATCGATTGCGTGTAGCTAAAAGAAGCCAATTGAATAGCAAATTAGTTTACAGGCTCCATTACGGGCTCTAGTAACTTACAATTGCTCAACTGAATAGGGGCCTATTTATTTTGAGCACCATTGATCCAATACAAATAGTAAGTAGTACTGGTGTATACCTTCTATACTGTTCTGATACCATATACAGTATCTATCCATATATCCCAACATTAGCTACATTACACCGTATATCTATCCATACATATTTATATTATGAATATAATGAGTTGTCATGCGAGGAGGAGGGCAGAATTAACTTACAAATTTATTGTTTGATTTGACATTATATACATACTAGCGAATAGCCCGCCAAAAAATGACGTGTCCCCCCATGCTGTGAGTGATGTTTTTTTTTTTTTGTCATTTTGGTGGTATTATTGTTGTTTTTGTATGTGCGCATTTAGACCGTTAACTTCGTATTATTTGGACCTTGTATTTTGTTTTTTTTCTGAGTGTCTTGCTTTCCTCTTTGCAAAGTGTTACGGGCCGTAATTTTTTCATGCCACGTAATTCTTTCATGCCACGGGTCTCACATTCTGAATTGTGTAATTGAGTTTTGTGTTGATGTGTAGTTCCGCAGGTCGTAGGGATGAGCGCCTATAGCGCTCATCTCCACCAGTGCAGTGAGCACCTTCGGCGCTCCCTGCCTAAGTCGTACAGGGTCATAGGGATGAGCTCCTATGGCCCTCATCTCCACCAGCGCAAGTAGCACCTTTGGCGCTCCTTGCCAGCAACTGCCCGCAAGCGTTAGCAACAACCCTTTTATTCACAACTATATATGTGATATATATTATGCATATAATGAGTTTATAACAGAGAGGGGCAGCATTGGCGCCTTTATTCATTAGCTTTGCCACTGTATATAATGGATTTCTCAGGTCAAAAAGCTACATATATATTTAAACATAGGATCTATAGATCAACTTAGAAAATCACTCTTTGATTTGATAAAATACGCAATTAGTTATACGTTTTGGCGATATTTATGTTATGGTAAACATGATTTACGTAGATCAGTATGTGGGCCAGGCAAAAACAAAAACTACATATGTATAATTTTTCAGAAAAGGAGGGCACAATTAGGAGCTTAACAGGGGAAAAGGTTTTTTTTTTAAGCATTTTTAAAAGAACATTTTCCAAAATAAATGGCTCAAAAACATTGTATTATGGATTTGGTCTATCCCCCATTTATTATGTATGTATCTTTATGTATATATATATTATATTTTATACTCTATGTATATTTTATCATGCATTTTGGAGATCATATTAAAAATATTACAAAGGTTGTTTTTTGCATGAAGAATTATTAAGTAAATGCTGTTAAAACATCCTTGAAACTAACAGAAATGCAGAGAGCATGCTGTGTGTCTCATTGGCAGAGAAGCATGACTCATACATCTATATTGCTGCTTATTGGGAAACAGAACAGTTAATCCGTTTTTCACTCAGAAATAGTGGGTAGAAATACAGTAAATAATTCAAACAATTTAAGAAAGCCTGTGGTATGCATACAGAGTAATTAAGCTGGATCTATTTAGGCAGATAGGATGTACTGGTTTGATGTTGTTGTTTAGTCGTTCAGTTGCGTCCAACTCTCCATGACCCTATGGACTGCAGCACGCTAGTTGCACCTCTCAGTCACTGTCCCTCTAAGTTCCATGGTTCATGTTCATTGCTTCAGTGATTACATCTATCCATCTCCGCCTCTGTCGTCCCCTTCTACCCCAGCATCAGAGTCTTTTCTAAGGAATCCTGTCTTCTCATGATATGGCCAAAATATTTTAGCTTCAGCCTCATGATCATACCTTCCAGTGAACAGTTTATCTTTATTTCCTGTACTACTGATTTATTGGATCTTCTTGTAGTCCAAGGGACTCTAAGCAATTTTCTCCAACACCACAATTCATAGGGGTAAATTATCTGGCGCTCAGACTTCTTTATGGTCCAGCTCTCACATGTTACTACTGGGAATACCAGAGTTGGAACTATACAGATCTTTGTTGATAATTTAATATCTTTACATTTTACTAGCTTGTCCAACTTGCCATAGCTTTCCTCCACAGAACCAAACATCTTTTAATTTCATGACTACAGTCACCATCTCCAGAGACCTTGGATCCCAGGAAAATAAAATGTGCCACTGCCTCCACTTCTTCCACGTTTATTTGCCAAGAAGTGAGATTGCCGTTTGCCATGATCTTTGTCTTTTTAACATTGAGCAGCAGGCCAACTTTTTCACTCTCTTCTTTTACCTTCATCAATAAGTCCTTTAGTTCCTCCTCACTTTTAGCCATCAGAGTAGTATCATTGGCGTATCTGAGGTTGCTTACATTCCTTCCAGCAATATTGATTCCGGCTTTGGATTCATACAGTCCAGCCTTACACATGATGTATTCTGCATATAAGTTGAATAAATAAGGTGACAATATACAACCTGTTGTCCCATGTTGGGTTCTGACCATGGCTTCTTGGTCCACATACAGATTTTTTAGGAGGAGGAGGAGGAGATGATCGGGTACCCCCATCTCTTTAAGAACATGCCACATTTTGTTATGAACTACACAGTCAAAGACTTTAGAATAGTCTATGAAGCAGAAGTTAATTACTTTTCTGGAACTCTCATGCTTTCTCTATTATACAGCAGACATTTGATCTCTTGTTCCTCTTCTTCTACGGACACCCGATTGCACATCTGGTAGTTCCTGGTCCATATATTGTTGGTGTTGAGCTTGTAGAATCTTAAGCATTACCTTGCTGTCATGTGAAATGAGTGCAATTGTTTGATAGTTGGTGCACTCATTGGCACTGCCTTTTTTGGGATTGGGATTTAGACTGACCTTTTCCAGTCTATTGGCCATTGTTAAGTTTTCCAAATGTGTTTTAATAAGGCAAGTAACACTATCACAGCATCATCTTGTACAATTTTGAATAGTTCCATTGGGATTCCATCATATCCTACAGCCTTATTATTAGCAAGACATCCTAGGGCCTATCTCATTTCCCTCTTCAAGATGTCTGGCTTAAGCTCATTGGAAAAACTATTGAGGTCATCACTGCTGTTAAGATCCTTCCTGTATAGATCTTCAGTGTATTTCTGCCACCTATTTATTTGATCTTCTTCTGTTAAGTCCCTACCATTTTTGTATTTTATCACACCCACTTTGGCATGAAAGGTGCCTTTTAGGTTCCCAATTTTCTTGAAGAGATCTCTTGACTTACCCTGTGATGATCCAGGGGTAGGGGCTATTACTGCCCATGGCCACCTGCTATAGACTACAGATTAACTACCCACAAGGAAAGGTTGGATTCTTGAAACTCTTGGCACCAGCACCCCGATATCTGGCTTCTCTATCAGTCAAAGTCTCTTCATCAGGGATCAGCACTTCCAGGAGTCTCAGTAACCTTCCTGTGGTAGTGATCAGTTACTTGCAGGGTGGAGATAGGATCAGTATTGCAGCCGCCAGGAGCAAATAAGAGAACATACCATTTCTATATGTCTCAGCAAGAAAATGTTTTATTTTTGGAAAGTCAAACAAAGTTTATATGGTTAGATACAGGGAAAAGGGGGATGTATACAACACAACAATGACAGGGAGTGGCAGACAAACACAGGAGATTGACTCCACATGGGGTTCAGCATTAGCATCCTGTCTGGCACCTGGGAATAATAGGCCAACCTCCAATACACACATGTCGTCTCTAGCTGTCTAGCACATCAGAGATGTAATTAGCTTATCTGGCAAACAATGGGAACATAAAACATATAAAACATATTACAATACAATCACTGGTTCTTGCCTATTTTGTTTAATTGTTTCATGACCATTTAGTTACAGTTTAAACATATCATAGAACACAGTAATATAACAATAGGGAATTACATATAGCATACAGAATAAGGCAGAGATATATGCCATAAGAACATATGAAGCATGGTGGTACACTATGGCCCTATATTTTGGGGCTATTCACCAAACCACCCACCTGCCCCCATTTCCCAGGTGGCAATATTTTTCCTCTCCCCATTTTCCAATGGGGCAGTATGTCCTTTATGGTGGCTCAATGCACCAGGATCCAGGCACTGGAAAGGGGACAGTGACATACCCATTCTGTTATCTACTTCAATATCTTTATATCACTCATTGTAGAATGTCTCCTTGTCTCTTGCAATCCTCTGGAATTCTGCATTCAGTTGGACAAATCTTTTCCTGGATAAAGTTGCAAACTTCGGTCCAAAGTTTTTCAGGTAGCCTATCTTCCATGTCTAGTCCCTTAAATCTATTCTTTACCTCCACTGCATTTCACAAGGAATATTGTTTATTTTGGGCCTCATTCTATTATCGGCCGTAGGAGATGCGGGGCCGCAAGGACCGGCCGCAAGCTATTCGGCTGATCTATTCCCCTCCGGCCGGGGATTCCGGCCAGCTTGCGGCCGGCGCCTTGCTATCCCTTGCGGCCGCTCGCGCCGGAGGAAAGCCTTTGATCTAAAACGGCCGCAAGAGTTTCGGCCGCAAGAAAATCCCGGTTGCTTTTCAATTGCTCCGGGAAACCTCTCTGCAAGGCTAAAACCGAGCCGCAGCTTACTTGCAGGAAAAAGGTCCCGCTAGCACCAATTAAGCACATTATAAAGCCGAAATAAAGCCATCCTGCACTCTGAGGAGACTATAAAGTGATTGTAGGTGTTAGCAAAAATAGCACAACATTCCCCTACACTCAAATCCGTAAAAAAAAATTTTTTTTATTTATGTCAAAAATCCATGTAAAAAGTCCAGAGGGCTTGGCGCACCTCAGACCCGCCCACGCTGCGGCCGGAAAATAAACAGTTAATGTAAACTCGGATTTGGGCTGATGTGCAAGCTTGAGAGGGGGTTGCTATTAATCCTCATGTCCCCCAATATGATCCCTAGCATTTACAGAGCTGTACAGTGCCGTCTTGAATTTATTTTTGCGTTTAAAGTTTTCTGAGCTTACGGCCGGTTGCAAGATATACGGCCGGCCGTAAGGGGAGATCCTTGCGGGGCCGTATAATTGAATTGCAAGATAACGGAACCCCTGCGGCCGTTTTACGGCCGATAATAGAATGAGGCCCTTTGTATCTACTGATGATTTTCCTTCCTTTCATCAGTATAATTTTCAGCTTTGCAAAAAGAAGCTCATGGTCTTAGCCGCAGTCAACTCCAGGTCTTGTTTTTGCTGACTGTATAGAGCTCCTCTATCTTTGGCTGCAAAGTATATGGTCAATCTGATTTCTATGTTGTCCATCTGATGAAGTCCACGTGTAGAGTCGTCTCAGAGGCTATTGGATGAGGGTGTTTGCTAACAAACACAAAAATAAAACATATCACATTGATATATTATGGCTTGTCATAAACATATTTTCTTCAAACCTTTTTTTCAGTAATTATTTTTTTTATTATTTGTAAATTTAACTATGTTCTCATAACATTTCCAGGACGGCCTTTAGCAGCAACCATACAAGAAAAATAAAACAGAAAAGAGAGCAGGAAAAAGGGAAAGAAGGATGAGGGGAAAGTAACCAGTCCAAGGAAATAGGCTCTTGCTAACATCACCTGTCAAGTCTGAGGGTCCAAATGTCCCAACATGAGGCCCATCTTCTGTATCTCTTATCAATTTCAGCCGATAAAACACTCATTGAGTGAATAAAATTAATTTTGCGTAATACCTCCTCATATTTTGGAATAGTTCATTTCCAATGTTTAGCAATTATGCTTCTGGCTGCTAGGAATATCTGATTGGATAAAAACTGGGCGTTTTTTGGTAACCCTAAAATTGGTAAACCTAGTAGTGCCACCTGGTTTTTGAGGAATATTCATATCCCATAATGTCTCTAATGTATTATAGGTTGCAGACCAAGGGCCATATTCAATTAGAAGCCCGTAACTCAATCGCAGAAAGCCGAATGTCTGCGTGTGAGTTACGGGCTCCTGGTGGTCTCCGATTGCGATGCTATTCAATTGCTAATGGGCGCGGGTTACGGTCCCCAAGCCAAAACCTTAAACCATGTACTGGTTGGGAGCAGTTCTGGGCGGGAACCTGATAAATTCATCAAGCCCGTAACTGCCCATTTCGAAACGGCCTATAGAAAATGAGTCATTATTACGGCAGTGAAACACAGAGGTTACATGTCAATCAATTAGGTTCAGGGGTCCAATATGCGATCAGACTTGCAAAACATAAAAAATACAGAATTATGAATGAATTAAGAATGAATGCCAGTACTATTCTAGTCCATATGGGTGACCTGATATGTATTAACTCATTGATACCTGAGATCGATCTAACCCCGAACTGACACATGAAAATGTATTTAATTTCCTGCCAATTTGCGAGCTTAAGGGCAATTATTATTATTGTTTATTTATAACGCGCCAACATATTCCGTAGCGCTGCAATTAATTATGACCTCTGTCATCGCTTTCCCCATTATATACAGTGCAACACTGATTTTTTATTTGCATTTACAGTTCTACAAATAGGTGTTTAATCCCCTTGCGGGTCCTCTCTAGCACTCGTAGTATTTTCTCCTTTATTTGCCGTTTACGGGTGTGAATACATTTGCGCGCTTGGGGAAATTGAGCAATTGAATAGCAATTTGCCATTTTAGCTTTGCGAAAGTGTGAGATTAAAGGCTTCTGGAGGCTGTAAGTCACGAGTTTGATCGGGGCCATTTTTTCAAGGCGGTAACTCGGAAGCAATTCCGTGCCCACAAAAAGATGCCAATTGAATAGCAAAGTAGCTTGCGAGCTCATTAACAGGCTCCGGATCTCAAATTCGCTCAATTGAATATGGCCCCAAATGTGTTTAATTTGGGGACAGTTCCACAACATGTGCTTTAGAGTTCCTATTGTGTTACATCCTCTGAAGCAGTTTCCATCCGCTGAGTGATTTGTGAGTTTAAGACTAGATGGTGTAAGATACCAGCTCATGACGGTTTTTATGCATTTTCCTTCAGTGTGATATTTAGAGAGGAGTTTGCATTTTTAATAATTTGTCCCCATTGCCTATCATCTGGGGCCATATTAAGTTCCACTTCCCAAGATGATCTGTAGGACAATTTGTTGGGGGTGACCTCATCACTTAAGCAGTTGTAAAGCATGATGTTTTTCCTACCTTTTGAATTATGCAAGCAACATTGTTCAAAGGGAGTTTTTCTAGCTAATTTATTGTCTTTTGTAATTTGACCTAAGCCATTCTTTGTGTGGCAGTTGGTGACGAATCCTAAAGTCCATCGGGGACCAATGTTGACAATCCAACAGTACATCTGCTACAATTGTAATCTTGTTCCTGACCCACCAGGCTAAAAGCCAAGGCCGGATCATCCATTAGGCGAGTTAGGCTCCTGCCTACAGGCGCAACTCTGAGAGGGGCGCCTCATTATCACCCCATCTTCCACCACAGACACCCTTCAAATCCCCTCCTGGTGTGTGCTTCAATGTACAGTGCCTGCTTCCTCTAAAAGTAGACGCTCCCCGGAGTTAACACAGAGCTCCAAACAGCAAGCTCAGATTACTCTGCAGGAAGCCTAAAACCGCCCCTGCACCGAGCACAGAGAGGAGGGAGAGGAAGCCTTCCACTGTGCAGACATGGCAGCAAGGCTGGGTACAGACAGTGGCAGGAGATCTTCAACAAAAGATGGAGGCAGGAGCTGTGATGAGGTGAGAGGCATGTGGGAGGGTTAGGAAAAGAGAAGAGGGTAAGGTAGAGAGATGGAGAGAAAGAGAGAGGGAGAGAAAGAGAGAAATAGGGAAAGAAAGAGGGAGGGAAAAAGAAGGGGAAAGAGAGAAATAGGGAAATAGAGAGGGAGAGGGATAGAGAGAGAGTGGGGAGAGAGGAAGAGTGAGAGGATAAAGAGAGAGGGAGAGAGAGGGGAGGGAAGAAGAGAAGAGAGGGAGGGGAAAAGAGAAGGAGGGGAGAAGAAGAGAGAGAGGGAGTGATAGGACGGAAGAAGAGAGAGAAGGGGGAGAGGGAAAAAGAAGGAGGGGGATAGAGGAGGGGGGGAAAAAAGAGAGAGAATGAGGGAGAGAGAGTGGGAGAGGAGAGAGGGGGAGAGAGGAAGAGAAAGAGAGGGAGGGAGAGAGATAGAGACAGAGGGAGACAGACAGAGAAAGGGGTGGGAAGAGAGGGAGAGAGAGAGGGTGGGGGTGAAATGGGAGAAAGAGATGAAAAGTAAGAGGGAGGGGAGAGAGGAGAAGAGGGAGATAGAAATAGGAAGAGAGAGGGAGAGAGGGAGAGAAAATGAGGGGCAGAGGGAGGGAGAGAAATATGGTGAGGGAGTGGGTGGAGAGTAGTGGGAGAGGGAGGGAAAGAGAAAGAGAGGGGGAAAGAGAGAGAGAGACAGATGAGAGAGAGATGGAGAGAAAGAGAGAGGGAGGGGGAGAGAAATAGGGGTGGGAAAGAGATACGGAAAGAGAGAGGGAGGGAGGGAGAGAGAGAGAGAGAGAGAGGGAGACAGACAGAGAAAGGGAGGGGAAGAGATGGAGAGAGAGAGAGTCTGGTAGGGAGAAATGGGATAGAGAGATGGAGAGAAAGAGGGAGGGGAGAGAGGGAAAGAGAGAGTGAGAGGGAAAGAGGGAGAGACAGAAATAGGAAGAAAGAGGGAGAGAAAGATAAGGGCAGAGGGAGGGAGAGAAATATAGTGTGGATGTGGGAGGAGAGTAGGAGGGAGGGAAGGAGAAAGAGAGGGGAAGAGAGAGAGATGGGGAGAGAGAGAGATGGGAAGAGAAGGGGGAGAGAGAGGGAGAGAAGGAGGGAGGGAGAGAAAGGGAGGGAGAGAGAAATAGGGGGCGAGAGAGAAATAGGGAAAGGGAGAAGAGGGAGAGAGTGGGGATATAGAGGAGTAAAAGGGGGAGAGAGAAGGGGAGAGAGAGGAAGAGATAAGGGGGATAGAGAGAGAGAGGGTGGGATAGAGAGAGGGGTTCAGACAGAGAAAGAGGAAGAGAGGGGGAGAGAAAGAGAGTGTGGGGGAGTGAGAGATGGGAAAGAAAGAGGGAGGGGAGAGAAAGGGAGGGAGAGAGAAATAGGGGGAGAGAGAGAGAAATAGGGAAAGGGAGAAGAGGGAGAGAGTGGAAGGAGAGAGAGTGGGGATATAGAGGGGTAGAGAGAAGGGGAGAGAGAGGGGCAGAAAGAGGGAGAGGGGGAGAGAGATCGAGAGAGGGGGCAGACAGAGAAAGAGGAAGAGAGGGGGAGAGAAAGCGAGAGTGGGGGAGGGAGAGATGGGAAAGAAAGAGGGAGGGGAGAAAGGGAGAGATAGAAATATGGAGAGAAAGAAAGGGGAAGAGGGGGGAGAGAAATATTGTGAGGGAGTGGGAGGAGAGTAGGAGAGAGGGAGAAAGAGAGAGAAAGAGGGAGGGAAGATAGGGAGAGACGGGGAGAGAGAGGAAGAGGGAGGGGGTAGAGAGGGAGAAAGAGGGCAAGAGAGAGAGGAGGGAGACGAGGGAGAAAGAGTGAGAGAGAGGAAGAGAAAGACAGTGAGGGAGAGAAAGTAAGGGACAGTGAGAGACAGAGTGAAGGAAGTGAGAGAGCGGGGATAGAGACAGAGAAAGTATGGGGAGGGAGAGAGCGAGAGATGGGAGAGGGAGATAATGAGAGTGGAAGAGGGATATAGAGCAATAGGGAGAGAGAGGAAGAGAAAGAGAGGGGAAGAGGGAGAGAGAGTGGGAGGAGAGGGAGGGAAAAAGAGAGACAGAGGGTGGAGAGAAAGATAGGGGAGATAGAGAGAGACAAAGAAAGAAGGAGGGGAGAGAGAGGGAGAGAAAGATAAGAGAGTAGGAGAGAGAGAAATAGGGAGGAAAATATAGAGAGAGAGGGAGGGAGACAGGGAGAGTGAGATAGAAAGAGAGAGGTAAGGGAGAGAGAGTGAAAGAAAGAGAAGGGAGGGAGAGATAGAGAGGGGAGAGATAGAGTGGGAAAGGGAGAGAGGGAGACAAAGAAATGAGGGGAAATTAATGGGGGAGAAAGAGAACGTGGGAGAGAGAGATAGAAAGACAGGGGGTAGAGAGAGGAGAAGGAGAGGGAGAGAGAGAAGGGAGGAGGGGAGAGAGGGAGAGAATGTGAACAATTAATAGCTTGCCATGTGTTTATGAGTAGCTATGCTGTAAAAATGGTGGAAATGTCTGCAATTTGCCCACACAGCAAGATAGTGATATACACTCACAGAAAAATAAAAAATGGGTGCGTCCACTTTACTGTCTAGAAGCTCCAAAAAGATAGATCCGGGCCTGCTAATAGGGATTTTTTATTGATTGGTGGGCCTTTACAGGCTAACCATAATGGTGATAGCCATGAGCCATCTTCTAACAAGCTGGTTCTTTTATTAATCTGTTTCCACAATGTAATAGAGTGATTTATGCACAATGGTAATTATTTCAAGCTAGTCACATGATGTACACTGAGCCATAAGTATCTGATTCAGTATTATATTTTGTCCCTGAAGCACTTGTTCTTCTATTTAGACCCACACTGGTGGGGAGTCCTTAATATACATAATATTTGGTCATTTGGGCTAATCTTACTGCTTTATAATATCTCAGTAAGTCAGGTATGACTAATCCTCCTCTATTTTCTTTGGAGCTGTCATGCCTGATTTATTTATCCTCGCTTTCTTATTTCCCCAAATAAAACTTTAAATTGCCTTTTGTAAGGCAGCTATGTCTTTTAATTTAATTGTCGTCAGGATAGTCCGAAAAACATACAATAATTTAGGAAGCGTGTTCATCTTAACGGCATAGATTTTACCAAACCACGATATCTTAAGAGAGGACTAGATATGGAGTTCTTTGTAAATTTCTTTAAAAATATTGGGGTAATTGACGTCATAGATTAAGTTAGAGGATATGGGGATATGGATTCTTAAATATTTGATCTGATTCGGGGACCGTTAAAAACATTTTATTTGTGATAACAGGCTTTCAAACTGTTTGGGTAAGGAAATATTAAATGCCTCACTTTTATTTGTATTTACCTTAAAACCCAATATTTGGCCACATTTATTCAGTATTTTAAACAACCTAGGGAGGCTAATTACCAGCAGCCTTATTAAATTGCGATTCAGTAAATTTAAAAGGGCTCTATATAAGCACACAGCATATTTTTTTTTACAGAAGTTTTTAGTTAGTGAACTTTTATCCAAAAGCAAGGTATTCACTAACTAAAAACTTCTGTAAATTAAATATGCGGTGTGCTTAAATAGAGCCCTTTTAAATTTACCAAATCACAATTTAATAAGGCTGTTAGTTTGTATTCTTTACCCCCTAATTTGATTCTGTAACATCTGGGGATTCCCTTACTGTTATCACCAAAGTTTCAAGACAAAGTGTGAAAAGTAAAGGAGACAGTGGGCACCCCTGTCTAGTACCTCTAGCTATATTAATTAATTATGATCTAAATCCCTGGTATAAGATATATGCCTTTGGGGTTGAGTATAATGTCATACTATTTAGAAAACTTTTGCTTAGGCCAAATCTGAGTAAAACCTCTTTCATTTAAGTCCAATCTATTCTATTAAATACTTTTGGTACCTTTTTTATTAGAAGCTATGTCCATGAGTTTCAAAATCCTCCTTGTATTATCAGGGGCTTCTCTACTTGGTATTAAGCCTACCTGGTCCAAATGGATCACAGACGGCTGTAAACATGCCAGACTATTTGCTAGAACCTTGGAGTTCAGTTTAATGTTGTTGTTGATTAAAGATATCGGCCTGTAACTACATAGGATCTTTGTTTTCTTTATGCAACACAATGATCTTTGCTTCCAGAAACTACATTTTCATGTTTTTTCCTGAAAGAAAATCATTGAATATAATTTGAAGATGAGGTAAAATAGTCTCCATGTACTGCTTGTAATAGTAGTTAGTGTAACCACCCGGACCTTGGACCTTGTGGGACCTAGTAGCCTTAAACGCTATTCTAATTTCTTCTGCCAAAATCGGGGATGCTAGCGATGCTATTTCGGCTGGTTCAAATTGAGAGAATTCTATTGAAGCTAAAAAATCATCAATATGGGATTTATGGCTTTGTGTCCCGGAATTTTGTCTCCTCAACCTATTTTCATGATCTTCCTGAGCAGACTGCTGGTGGGCTTGTTCCTCTTTCAGTAGAGCCACTTCTTCCTCTAATCGCTTATTTGCATAAAATAAGTCATTGTAGTAGTCTTCCAGCACTGCTGTTTTGGAATCTACTGCCTTTATTTCCGTAGATAGCTCTGTTGCCACTTTTTGGATTACCATTTTAATCTCCGATATAAAGGAGGATATCAAATCTTTCAGGTCTTCGTGCTTGGTGCGGATGCCTCCATGGTGGATTTAGGTGTAGGCTTTGTCGGTGTAGATGCTTGTTGAGAGGCTTGTGAGGTGTGTCTCGGAGTGCAGTAAGTTTGTATGTCCTTGGTGTTGTGCCTTGTTGAGACACCTGCCATCTTCTTCATAAATCTTGCATATAAATTTTCGGTTTTACTTTATTGACTTGTCACTTCATTTATATAAGTGCCCCTACACAGGGAGGGGTTTGTGGATTTTACATATTAGAAGTCGTCGAAATTGTACTCAAGAACCGCTGTAATTTTGTGCCAGGACAAATGTCTGTAGGCGTGTGTGTCCAAACAGAGATGTTTTAGAGCAGGAGTTTCTTTAATCCTTTTTACTCATGATGGGCTATGCTTGTAGCAGGTTTTGGTTTAATTATTAGTTACTTCTGCTAAAGGAGTATGTCATCCCTGTAGCCCAGAGAAGATTAAAGCTTTTCTTTGTTGCTCCCTGACAACTGCAGTTATTTAGGTCCACGAGATGGCAGTATAGCGTAACCTTATTACAAACAGCCTGAGCATAAGGATATTGACTTTGTCCACAAGATGGAGCCAGTTATATACTGACGCTTTTGAATAAACCAATTTGGCCAAAGGGCGGCAGTGTTATATTTCTTTCAGTGCTAAATTTAGCAGCAGTGCAAAAGCACTTAGGAGAAACAAAATGGCGACCAGTCCCTGGGACCGACCTCGTCTTAGTAATGGTATTAAGAGTCACAAGATGGTCTCTATCACAAGGGTGGAAGGCCCTCAGCCTTGACAACGCCTAAGTTCTTGCAAAGTTATATGTCACATGTTGAAAAGCGTTGGTGAATGTCATACAATGTCTCTTTAAAAAATGACTTGACACAGACCTGCATGTTTCTGGCAAAAGTATTTCCCAGGCTTTTTGTGTCACCTGAAAAGGTTTAGCGACAAGACTTTTCTTCCCTTAGAACGTATTAGGCAATTTTTGGAAAGTCTTTTATTGTGTGGGAGCCCATTATAAGGGCAGGATGGCTTAAGCCCAGTTAAGTTATTGGGGCCCCTGTACAGTAAGCAAGGTGTGGGTCTTATTATTATCCTGAGAGATTTCTCACCTCATCTATGTCCCATGGGAGCCCCAGATGCCCAGCTCTTTGTAGGGACCTTGTCCTAAGGGCCTCTGCTCCCCTTGTTGTTTGTGGTTGTAGGTAGTGGAATGTGTGGCACACTGGTTGTATCACTGACCTGCCCGGTCATCCCTCTTTTACTTGCCTTGGTCGGGTAGTTGCTCTCCGCCTCACTGAAGCAGATGTGGTAGTGAGGAGTCTGACCCAGCTGTCCTCTGTTGGTGTACTGCTGCTTCCGCCTGTTTCTGCAGCAGCGCCGCTCCGCACATCACCACAGCACCTTCCAGCTGCATCTCTAGAGCCGATGTGGCTGTGCCTGCTTGTCCCGAAGGCCCTTCCAGACCTGGCTCGTATTTCCTCTATGTCGCAGGGACAGGGTTCCCTGGGTCATTGAGTGGCTGGTTATATGCCGTGGAGTATTCTTCTGGCTTGCTGTGACGCCGCCTCCCTCTCTACGGAGTCGCAGATCCCATCCACACTGCCTCGCCGGGTGGCCCAGTTCTTGTCTTCGGAGGCTTCAAGTATGGGGAAATGTCTAGCATGTGAATCCTTTAGGGGAGCTGATAAACGAGGCTCTTTGGTGCTGGAAGGCTTGAGGCCAATGCTGCGCCTTTTCTTCCGCCAATATTTTCAAATTAACTTGTGAAGTAGGAGTGGGGGATCTCCTTAGGTGATATTCTGGGCGCAAATTGATGGTAATTTGTGGTTTTAGCCCGTTTCGCAGTTTGAAGCTGCGGAGCACTGGTTTCTTGCAACCTTCTGGCTGGCCACGCCTCTGACCAAAGAATTTTCTTGACAGAATTCTACTAATCTCTGACCTGCTTCATTTTGTACTCCAAGGCTAAACTCATGGGTGTAGGAACTGTATATTTAAATATATTAGCCATTTGACGGCCTGTGTATATAATGAGCTGAATCCCCCCTCCACAATTATTCTAGCTCCTACACCCCTGGCCAAACTTGGTTATTTTTTGCCATTAAAAAGTCAGGTATGCAGAATCTATCCCTTTCACTTGCAGATATCATAAGTATATTCTATCAAAGACAGACTCAAGCACAGTCATTCTCCTCACTACAGCACACGGACTTCATCACTCACACAGTTAACCAGGCACATTGACACTGTAACAAGTACACTTAAGTACACGGACTTATCCATTATAGACACTAGAAACATATGCATCCTAAGACACACTCACTCCAAACACACACACAATTACTTTACAACATAGCTACTCTATCATATACATCCAGTGGTGGAGCTAGAGAATGGAGGACACTTGGACTACTCATTCCCAAAACCCATTCCCCTTTCCATAGCTGTAGGAAGGGGGGGGGGGGGGGGGGCGGGCACACTACACTACAGATATATATACATTTGCGATGTTGGTCACGCAAGTCAGCCGCGCCTTCACACATGCAAGCTTTGCAAAGCGAGGTGAAGTAGCCGCGCGGCACTTGGACTGCAATGAGCGCCAAAGGCACTCATTGCAGCCAGGATCGCCGTCACACATGCAAGCCTCGCGCAGCGAGGCAAAGCAGCGGCACAGTACTTAGGCTGCATGGGCGGCGAAGGCCAGCAGTGCAGTACTTAGGCGAGCCTCGCAAAGCGATGCTCGCCAGCGGAGCCGGAAATTTTCAAGCACGTAACTCTAAAAACTCACTAAATCATAATAACATGTACAAAAAATTATAACACACTTATACAGAGCACAGGGGGAGACACAGGAAGCCTGGGAGTGAAGTTGCAAGTGAATTACACATATATTTGGCGTTTTTCGTCACTCCAAAATCGCCTAAGCGAGGAAAAAGATGTCGGACGAAAAACTTAAAATTTGATGAAAATGAGGCTCAGCAACGCCAGTCTCGCAAAACTTACAAAACACACTACGCCTGAAGACAGTAACACTTACACGAACAACGCTAGGCACGCGTGACTTAGAAAATACACCACACCGAACACACTAACACTTAGAAACAACAACACCAGGCACGCAGGACTTTGAAAATAAAACAAATGGCAGTCAGCACGCGCCACGCAACCATTCAGCAGACACACAGAGGACTAACACACAGGGAAGGGACAGGGGGAGATGCTGGAAAGAGACACATGGCATTCCCAAGCACTAAACTTGCAGGTTAATGAACCCAATGAGTGGCCTGGACAGTAGGCGGGTGGAAAGGGTCTCATCGCGGTGCTCACGATGAGCACCTAGAGCAGGAGAGGCTTGCAATAAGTGCAGGAATGAGCACCGAAGATGATCCCCCACTGCTTCACAGAACAACGTCAGCGTTAAGAGACGCAGAAGATGAGAGAAAGACAGACAGAGACAGATAGAGAGATAAAAGAGAGAAAACTGTGAAGGCACCGAATATTTCCATTATTCCTCATAATGTGGTTGTTAATTGTTAATTGTCTAATAAAATCTACATTCATTTTACTTTTTTGTAATGTTTTACATCATATGAGTGAGACCATGAAAAGTTGAAGCACCAGAGCTTTCCTCTGCATGTTAAAATGAAGGTGCTGGACCGCTTGGAGAAAGGGAAGCGCAAAGTGGACATTGGAGCGGATCTGAAGTTGCCAAAATCCACAATCCGCACCATACTGAAGAACAAAGACAAGATCAAGTCTTCAGCAACCACCAGCACTGCATCTTCAGTGAAGAAGATTACTCGCTCCAGATGCTACACCCTGGAAGTTATGGAGATGGCATTGTCCATTTTATTGGAGATGGGGATGCCATTGTCCACATTAA
The DNA here is from genome assembly GCA_027410445.1 of Discoglossus pictus. Classification (NCBI taxonomy): domain Eukaryota; kingdom Metazoa; phylum Chordata; class Amphibia; order Anura; family Alytidae; genus Discoglossus; species Discoglossus pictus. The sequence goes on from CM050164.1 coordinate 18,900,984, forward strand.
CTTCAGTGTAACATGCCTCTCTGCCAGTCCATCATAATGTACAGCCATATCCAGACCCAAACACCAGATGTGATGGAGAGCTCCTCCGCCAGTAGAGGTTGGTTCGACTTCTTCAAAAAGAAGAACAACCTTTACAATATAAGGATCACAAGAGAAGCGATGTGCAAGGTTGCTGTGGCCTTTCCAGCCAATTTGAAGAACATCATAAAAAGAGGCAATTATCCTCCTGACCTGGTGTTCAAAGTGGATGAGACTGGCCTCTTTGGGAAATGAATGACCAGCTGCATGCTCATATTATGGGAGCAGAAGAGAGCACCGGGCTTTAAATCGATCAAAGACTGGCTAACCCTTCGTCTTGGTGGCTAGGCCAGCGGTGACTACAAAATCAAGCCATTGCTGGTATACCACTCAAAAACACATATAACCATGTAGGGCATACCAAAATCTAATTTGCCAAGAATTTGAAAATTCAACCGGAAGGCCTGGATCACCATGGATATATTTAAGGACTGGTTCAGCGCTATTACAGGAGCATATGACCACACTACCAACTTTCCTGAGCACCATTGCCCAATATGGCCATTGCTGTGTGGAGATGTGTAACCAGAACAGTCCATCAAAGCTTAGATAGTAGGCTGGATTGGGAGATGGAGACACCCAGAACATAGAGGACTTGGTACGTGCTTCAAATGAGAGCCTGACCAACGAGGACCTCCAACAACTGGCGGAACAGGGCATCAGGGGAGCCCAGGATAGCAGTGACTTTGATACAGAGCAATGTAAAGTACTGTACACCGAGTTCCTCAGCAAGACTTGGCATTCCATTCAAGGGATTATGGATGATGTAGCAGCAAATTATCCCATCACTGTGGGCACTCCTTGCCAGCAACTGCGACCCTCACAAAATTTACGTCGTAACGCAAAGATAATACGAGACACGTTACGACCCATTACGACCTCACAAAAATCATGAAAACATGAAAAATACAACAAATAAACACAACTATATACATAAAAAGCTTACTTACAGGAAGAGGGAGCATCCAGGACCTCGAAAACTAAAGTTACACCTCAATTTAAGTCAAATTAAAAGAGTTGAGACAGTACTGCTCTCTCTCTATCCCTCTCTCTCCCTCTCTCCCCCTCTCTCTCCCTCTCTCCCCCTCTCTCTCCCTCTCTCCCCCTCTCTCCCTCTCTCTCCCTCTCTCTCCCTCTCTCTCCCTCTCTCTCTCTCCCTGTTCTATTGGTCCCTTATACCATATTTTATTGTTTTCTTTTAGCCCCAAATTTTACCTGCATCTGGTTTCAGAAGGCCTCACTGGTAACTCTGAATTCTGGGAGTTCTGCCCTCCCTCACTGCCCCTCACCCTCCGACCCCAATTCTGATTAAATATATAGTGAAATGGGAATCACAGACAACATTTTAAATGCTACCGGTAGAGCCCTCACCACTGTTCCTTCTCTCTCTCTCTAAATGAAAACTTTTCTAACTTTCACTTCTCTTCTGACCCTTTTTATTCCTTATCTGTTTAATCTTTCCCTGATTTCTGCCCCTTCCATTCCCTTTGATTGTAAGTGGCGAGTTTTCAGTCTTCTAGGATGCTTTGGGAAAAAGCACTTTCTGCAAAGATTCTAAGCTCAAAACAGGGTCTTCCATTTTTTGAATTTTGTTAATGCTGTATTTTCCCTTGTTTTTATCCCCTGTATTGCGCTACGGAATATGTCGGCGCGTTACAAATAAAAGTTAATAATAATAATAATAATAATAATACAACATTCTCTAAGCGAGAGAAAAAATGGCAGCAGCAAAAAAAGAAAACAAGGCTACAGCAGTCTAAAGCCGCAAAACACCACCAAACACCTACGTATTTGCGGAAAAACAACTACGAGATTAAAAAACAAGGACGCAACCCGCGCAACCCCAAAAACATTACAAACACAATAAATACAAACAACAAACACATAAAAAGGTTACTCAGAGCAAGGGGGGCACTGAGGACCTCTGTAAGTGAAGTTACACCTCCATTTAAGCACAAATTTCGGAGCTAAGAGACCCGAAAATCACCTAAGCGAGAGAAAAAAGCGAGAAACGAGGCTAAAGGTCCCTAAACACGCAAAACACTACCATAAACACGCAAAACACCACCAAACAGCTACGGATATTCCGATAAAGCCCACCAAACAGCTACGCATATTCCGAAAAAGTCGCACAACATAGAAAACAAACGACGCTACATCAGCCACATTATATACACCAAACCTCATTAGCTCACTTACAATTTCATTGCCGTAATTTTTTGACGGGCAATTCGCTAATATATATATATATATATATACTAGCGAATTGACCGTCCAAAAATGACAGTCACAAACTTGTAAGGCAGGTAATGCTGTTTGCCACACAAAGTAAGGCTTTGGGTCCTCTGAGTACCTTTGGCGCTCAATGCAAGTCTCTCCCCTCGTGTACTTTTGGTTGTCTGAGCACCTTTAGCGTTCATTGCAAGCCCCGCGCTGAGTGCCTTTGGTGCTCATTGCGTGGCTCTCCCCCCGTGTACTTCGCACCCTCCTACAGCATCCACCCCTCTTAGTATTCATCCCTACATAGCACCTAGTCCTCCCTTGTGCATTTTATCTCTCATCACTTCCATATTCACCCGGAACTTTTCTCTTCCCTCATTCATTTCCTCTATTTTTCATCCTCTTCTTCATTATTTTTTCCTCAGGGGGGATCCTGCCCTGACACACAGCAGGCCCAGATACCCCCGATACTGCCCTGACACACAGCAGGCCCAGATACCCCTGATTCTGCCCTGACACACAGCAGGCCCAGATACCCCCGATACTGCCCTGACACACAGCAGGCCCAGATACCCCTGATTCTGCCCTGACACACAGCAGGCCCAGATACGCCCGATTCTGCCCTGACACACAGCAGGCCCAGATACCCCTGATTCTGCCCTGACAAACAGCAGGCCCAGATACCACCGATACTGCCCTGACACACAGCAGGCCCAGATACGCCCGATTCTGCCCTGACACACAGCAGGCCCAGATACGCCCGATTCTGCCCTGACACACAGCAGGCCCAGATACCACCGATACTGCCCTGACACACAGCAGGCCCAGATACACCCGATTCTGCCCTGACACACAGCAGGCCCAGATACCACCGATACTGCCCTGACACACAGCAGGCCCAGATACACCCAATACTGCCCTGACACACAGCAGGCCCAGATACACCCGATTCTGCCCTGACACACAGCAGGCCCAGATACGCCCGATTCTGCCCTGACAAAAAGCAGGCCCAGATACCACCGATACTGCCCTGACACACAGCAGGCCCAGATACACCCGATTCTGCCCTGACACACAGCAGGCCCAGATACCACCGATACTGCCCTGACACACAGCAGGCCCAGATACACCCGATTCTGCCCTGAAAAACAGCAGGCCCAGATACCACTGATACTGCCCTGACACACAGCAGGCCCAGATACGCCGATTCTGCCCTGACACACAGCAGGCCCAGATACCACCGATACCGCCCTGACACACAGCAGGCCCAGATATGCCCGATTCTGCCCTGACAAACAGCAGGCCCAGATACCCCCGATTCTGCCCTGACACACAGCAGGCCCAGATACGCCTGATTCTGCCCTGACACACAGCAGGCCCAGATACCCCCGATTCTGCCCTGACACACAGCAGGCCCGGATACCCCCGATACTGCCCTGACACACAGCAGGCCCAGATCTCTATTCTTAAACCAACACACAGTCTCGAAATTCTCTACTTTTCCCACCACATACAGTCAAGATCTCTCCACTCATATATATTCCCATATCTCCCTACTTCTCCCCACACACAGCCCCATATCTCACTACTTCTCCCCGCACACAGCTCCATATCTCCCTACTTCTCCCCACACACAGCCCCATATCTCACTACTTCTCCCCGCACACAGCCCCATATCTCCCTGCTTTTCCCCACACACAGCCCCATATCTCCCTACTTCTCCCCCACACACAGCCCCATATCTCCCTACTTCTCCACACACACAGCCTTATATCTCCCTACTTCTTCCCACACACAGCGCCATATCTCCCTACTTCTCCCCACACACAGCCCCATATCTCACTGCTTCTCCCCACACACAGCCCCATATCTACCTGCTTCTCTCCACACAGAGCCCCATATCTCCCTGCTTCTCCCCACACACTGCCCCATATCTCCCTGCTTCTCCCCACACAAAGCCCCATATCTCCCTACTTTCCCCCACACACAGCTCCATATCTCCCTACTTCTCCCCACACACAGCCCCATATCTCCCTACTTTCCCCCACACACAGCTCCATATCTCCCTACTTCTCCCCACACACAGCCCCATATCTCCCTACTTCTCCCCACACACAGCCCCATATCTCCCGGGTTCTCCCCACACACAGCCCCATATCTCCCTACTTATCCCCACACACAGCTCCATATCTCCCTACTTCTCCCCACACACAGCCCCATATCTCCCTACTTTCCCCCACACACAGCTCCATATCTCCCTACTTCTCTCCACACACAGCCCCATATCTCCCGGGTTCTCCCCACACATAGCCCCATATCTCCCTACTTCTCCCCACACACAGCCCCATATCTCTCTACTTCTCCCCACACACAGCCCCATATCTCTCTACTTCTCCCCACACACAGCCCCATATCTCCCTACTTCTCTCCACACACAGCCCCATAGCTCCCTGCTTCTCCCCACACAAAGCCCCATATCTCCCTACTTCTCTCCACACACAGCCCCATAGCTCCCTGCTTCTCCCCACACATAGCCCCATATCTCCCTACTTCTCCCCACACAAAGCCCCATATCTCCCTACTTTCCCCCACACACAGCCCAATATCTCCCTACTTCCCCCCACACACAGCCCTATATCTCCCTACTTCCCCCCACACACAGCCCCATATCTCCCTACTTCTCCCCACAAACAGCTCCATATCTCCCTGTGACGAGATCAGTCTCGTCAATGCGAATTGGAGAAGCTTGGAGGCCCACATTCTGCCGTTTGACTACGGCCCATGTTGACTTTCCACCTACAAAGCCATACGTCATTTGGTCAGAAAGGACTATGATCTAACTTTTGAACCACTGGACCAATTTGTATCATTTTGACACATGTTTGTATTTGGAGTATGCTGATTCTGAAAATGTATGTTTTATGTGAATGTGATGCATACTTTTAAAGTTATGAAAAATGTGTAGAAATGTGTTAGAGATTCTGACCACCCCCCATTAGGTAAACACTGAGGTAGGAGCTAAGATGGCAGAACAAGATAAACCTCACAGGGTGTCGCCAGGACTTGAACAAAGGGCCAGTGTATGGGGTTTCCCCCAGGGGCATAGACAAGGAGCAAACAGGAAGTTTCCATGAGGACAGTCTGGGTGAGAATGAGCATGGTAGCTATGCCTGGGGGGTGGCCCATGGGAGGAGTCTCATGGTTCCTACCCTGTCTGATTGGCCATAGGTAATTAGGGGTTGACCAAAGGTAGTCACTGCCCCTACGGTGTATGTGGAAATGGTTTTTTATATATGTCTTGTTTTTAATAAAGAAGAGAGTTCACTGCTTGACCCTCAACCACAGAGCGTGTGTCTCGTGCTTGGGGGAATGGGTGTCCTGCAGTAGCTGTCCCTATAGCACTGGACGGGCGGATCGGCTAAAACGGCCTGGGCGCCCCCTTCTATGTGTGGGGGGTACCGTTACACTGGTGGCAAGCGGCGGAATTGTTCCCACAGCCAGAAGGACAGCTACAGGAGACAACATTCTGTGGATTTACAAGTTGGGGGCAACGCATGTCCCAGCACAGCGACCCTAAAAGCAGCAGAATGGAACCAGCAGTGCTATACGAGGATGAGGACCTGGATGGCCGGGATGCATTAAGGAAAGGCATCTGGTACCAGGCCCTGGATAATGTACAATACCAGCGGGGTGAGAGTTACCCCAGTGAAGAGCAACGTTTGCAGAAGCAAGTGGCCCTGCGCATGCCCTTCCTGGGAGAGCAGCCCCTTGAGGAATGGGTGGAGGAACTAAAGCTCCGTGCATGGCAGGAGCTATGGCTGGAGGATGCCTACCAGGCGCTCTGGTGGTATATGGCACAGTATATACCCTGGACAGCCGAGCATGACAAGCCAGAGGGAGAGGAGTTTGATGGTCCTGGCTTGTTATGGCAGTCATTTGCAGAGCCTGACTTCGGGAGCCCTGCGCAGACCAGACTTGAGGATATTTTCTATGAGAGGGAGGCTAGGCATGACTGGGATGACCCCCATGAGGTAGAGCAAGACCTTGTTCACCTAGCAACCCTGGAGTGGGAACTGGGGCAGGACTACCGAGATCTCTTCCACTCCATTGGGAAGGCTCAGCATTACAACAAGGTGAGAGACCCAGATCCAGACCCCTTCAGCTGGGAAAATATTGTGGAGGTTTATTGGGAGGAATCCCAGGCGGCAGGTGGAGATGGGACCGAGGTCTCTCCACCGGCCCTACAGGGATTCTGGGTGGCTAGCCCAGATCCCCAGCGACAGTGTGAAGTGCAGGGAGTGGAGAGCATTGTCTCCCCTCCCCAGCGGAAGTGTACCTTGCAGGGAGAGGAGAGCAGCGTCCTCCCTCCCCAGCGTCAGGGTGAGCTGCAGGGAATTGAGAGCTCAGACTCCATTCCCCATCGGCAGATTGATATGCATGGAATTGGGAGCCCCGTCTCCATTCTCCAGCAACAGGCTGAGGTACCAGGGGCAGAGACGGTCGGTCCTGTCCCCCAGCAACAGGGCTGTTTAGCCAAAGGGGAGACCGTCGGTCTCCCCCCCCTACAACCAGGTCCCAAACAGGCTACTTCCGTGGTAGCGCTGGCACCAGGGCAGAGCACCGCTGGTCTCTGCCCACTCAGCAACCCACCAAGGCTGCTTACCAGTGCCCAGCACAGCCGTGGTGAGGCACCTGGACATGGACAAGTTTCTCCTCTACCCAGGTGTAGTAACCAGTTATTGTGGGTGGGCTGTACTGTTGATTGTGTTTTGTGGGTGGCCTTCCAGACTAACCCGGAATCTGACCGGCAGAAGGTCAGATATCCGGTTAGTCTTTTTGGAAAGGGGGAGAGATGTGACGAGATCAGTCTCGTCAATGCGAATTGGAGAAGCTTGGAGGCCCACATTCTGCCGTTTGACTACGGCCCATGTTGACTTTCCACCTACAAAGCCATACGTCATTTGGTCAGAAAGGACTATGATCTAACTTTTGAACCACTGGACCAATTTGTATCATTTTGACACATGTTTGTATTTGGAGTATGCTGATTCTGAAAATGTATGTTTTATGTGAATGTGATGCATACTTTTAAAGTTATGAAAAATGTGTAGAAATGTGTTAGAGATTCTGACCACCCCCCATTAGGTAAACACTGAGGTAGGAGCTAAGATGGCAGAACAAGATAAACCTCACAGGGTGTCGCCAGGACTTGAACAAAGGGCCAGTGTATGGGGTTTCCCCCAGGGGCATAGACAAGGAGCAAACAGGAAGTTTCCATGAGGACAGTCTGGGTGAGAATGAGCATGGTAGCCATGCCTGGGGGGTGGCCCATGGGAGGAGTCTCATGGTTCCTACCCTGTCTGATTGGCCATAGGTAATTAGGGGTTGACCAAAGGTAGTCACTGCCCCTACGGTGTATGTGGAAATGGTTTTTTATATATGTCTTGTTTTTAATAAAGAAGAGAGTTCACTGCTTGACCCTCAACCACAGAGCGTGTGTCTCGTGCTTGGGGGAATGGGTGTCCTGCAGTAGCTGTCCCTATAGCACTGGACGGGCGGATCGGCTAAAACGGCCTGGGCGCCCCCTTCTATGTCTGGGGGTACCGTTACACTCCCTACTTCTCCCCACACACAGCCCCATATCTCCCTACTTCTCCCCACACACAGCCCCATATCTCCCTAACTCTCCCAACACACAGCCCCATATCTCCCTACTTCCCCCCACACACAGCCCCATATCTCCCTACTTCTCCCCACAAACAGCTCCATATCTCCCTACTTCTCCCCACACACAGCCCCATATCTCCCTACTTCTCCCCACACACAGCCCCATATCTCCCTAACTCTCCCAACACACAGCTCCATATCTCCCTTCTTCTCCCCACACACAGCCCCATATCTCCCTACTTCTCCCCACACACAGCCCCATATCTCCCTACTTCTCCCCACACACAGCCCCATATCTCCCTACTTCTCCCCACACACAGCCCCATATCTCCCTAACTCTCCCAACACACAGCTCCATATCTCCCTTCTTCTCCCCACACACAGCCCCATATCTCCCTACTTCTCCCCACACACAGCCCCATATCTCCCTACTTCTCCCCACACACAGCCCCATATCTCCCTAACTCTCCCAACACACAGTCCCATATCTCCCTACTTCCCCCCACACACAGCCCCATATCTCACTAACTCTCCCCACACACAGCCCCATATCTCCCTACTTCCCCCCACACACAGCCCCATATCTCCCTACTTCCCCCCACACACAGCCCCATATCTCCCTAACTCTCCCCACACACAGCCCCATATCTCCCTAACTCTCCCCACACACAGCCCCATATCTCCCTACTTCTCCCCACACACAGCCCCATATCTCCCTAACTCTCCCAATCCACAGCCCCATATCTCCCTACTTCCCCCCACACACAGCCCCGTATCTCCCTAACTCTCCCCACACACAACCCCATATCTCCCTACTTCTCCCCACACATAGCCCCATATCTCCCTAACTCTCCCCACACACAACCCCATATCTCCCTACTTCTCCCCACACACAGCCCCATATCTCCCTGCTTCTCCCCACGCACGGCTCCATATATCCCTGCTTTTCCCCACACACAGCCCCATATCTCCCTACTTCTCCCCACACACAGCCCCATATTCCCCTGCTTCTCCCCACACACAGCCCCATATCTCCCTACTTCTCCCCACACACAGCCCCATATTCCCCTGCTTCTCCCCACACACAGCCCCATATCTCACTGCTTCTCCCCACACACAGCTCCATATCTGCTTGCTTCTCCCCACCCACAGCTCCATATCTCCCTGCTTCTCCCCACGCACAGCTCCATATATCCCTGCTTTTCCCCCCACACAGCCCCATATCTCCCTACTTCTCCCCACACACAGCCCCATATTCCCCTGCTTCTCCCCACACACAGCACCATATCTCACTGCTTCTCCCCACACACAGCTCCATATCTGCCTGCTTCTCCCCACACACAGCCCCATATCTCCCTGCTTCTCCCCACACACAGCCCCATATCTCCCTACTTCTCTCCACCACAGCCCCATATCTCCCTACTTCTCCCCACACACAGCCCCATATCTTCCTACTTCTCCCCACACACAGCCCCATATCTCCCTACTTCTCTCCACACAAAGCCCCATATCTCCATTCGTCTCCCCACACACAGCCCCATATCTCCCTGCTTCTCCCCACACAAAGCCCCATATCTCCCTACTTCTCTCCACACACAGCCCCATGGCTCCCTACTTATCCCCACACATAGCCCCATATCTCCCTACTTTCCCCCACACACAACCCCATATCTCCCTACTTCTCCCCACACACAGCCCCATATCTCCCAGCTTCTCCCCACGCACGGCTCCATATATCCCTGCTTTTCCCCACACACAGCCCCATATCACCCTACTTCTCCCCACACACAGCCCCATATTCCCCTGCTTCTCCCCACACACAGACCCATATCTCCCTACTTCTCCCCACACACAGCCCCATATTCCCCTGCTTCTCCCCACACACAGCCCCATATCTCACTGCTTCTCCCCACACACAGCTCCATATCTGCTTGCTTCTCCCCACCCACAGCTCCATATCTCCCTACTTCTCCCCACACACAGCCCCATATCTCCCTACTTCTCTTCACCACAGCCCCATATCTCCCTACTTCTCCCCACACACAGCTCCATATCTCCCTACTTCTCCCCACACACAGCCCCATATATCCCTGCTTCTCCCCACACACAGCCCCATATCTCCCTACTTCTCTTCACCACAGCCCCATATCTCCCTACTTCTCCCCACACACAGCTCCATATCTGCCTGCTTCTCCCCACACACAGCCCCATATCTCCCTGCTTCTCCCCACACACAGCCCCATATCTCCCTACTTCTCTTCACCACAGCCCCATATCTCCCTACTTCTCCCCACACACAGCTCCATATCTGCCTGCTTCTCCCCACACACAGCCCCATATCTCCCTGCTTCTCCCCACACACAGCCCCATATCTCCCTACTTCTCTTCACCAAAGCCCCATATCTCCCTACTTCTCCCCACACACAGCCCCATATCTCCCTACTTCTCCCCACACACAGCCCCATATCTCCCTACTTCTCCCCACACACAGCCCCATATCTCCCTTCGTCTCCCCACACACAGCCCCATATATCCCTGCTTCTTCCCACACACAGCCCCATATCTCCCTGCTTCTCCCCACACAAAGCCCCATATCTCCCTACTTCTCTCCACACACAGCCCCATATCTCCCTACTTCTCCCCACACACACCCCATATCTCCCTACTTCTCTCCACACACAGCCCCATATCTCCCTGCTTCTTCCCACACACAGCCCCATATCTCCCTACTTATCCCCACACACAGCCCCATATCTCCCTGCTTCTCCCCACACAAAGCCCCATATCTCCCTACTTATCCCCACACACAGCTCCATATCTCCCTACTTCCCCCCACACACAGCCCCATATCTCCCTAACTCTCCCCACACACAGCCCCATATATCCCTGCTTCTTCCCACACACAGCCCCATATCTCCCTGCTTCTCCCCACACAAAGCCCCATATCTCCCTACTTATCTCCACACACAGCCCCATATCTCCCTACTTCTCCCCACACACACCCCATATCTCCCTACTTCTCTCCACACACAGCCCCATATCTCCCTGCTTCTTCCCACACACAGCCCCATATCTCCCTGCTTCTTCCCACACACAGCCCCATATCTCCCTGCTTCTCCCCACACAAAGCCCCATATCTCCCTACTTCTCTCCACACACAGCCCCATATCTCCCTACTTCTCTCCACACACAGCCCCATGGCTCCCTACTTATCCCCACACATAGCCCCATATCTCCCTACTTCTCCCCACACACAGCCCCATATCTCACTACTTCTCCCCGCACACAGCCCCATATCTCCCTGCTTCTCCCCACAAACAGCCCCATATCTTCCTACTTCTCCCCACAAACAGCCCCATATCTTCCTACTTATCCCCTCACACAGCCCCATATCTCCCTGCTTCTCCCCACAAACAGCCCCATATCTTCCTACTTCTCCCCACACACAGCCCCATTTCTCCCTACTTATCCCCTCACATAGCCCCATATCTCCCTACTTTCCCCCACACAAAGCTCCATATCTCCCTGCTTCTCCCCACACAAAGCCCCATATCTCCCTACTTTCCCCCACACACAGCCCCATATCTCCCTACTTCTCCCCACACACAGCCCCATATTCCCCTGCTTCTCCCCACACACAGCCCCATATCTCACTGCTTCTCCCCACACACAGCTCCATATCTGCTTGCTTCTCCCCACCCACAGCCCCAAATCTCCCTAACTCTCCCAACACACAGCCCCATATCTCCCTACTTCTCCCCACACAAAGCCCCATATCTCCCTAACTCTCCCCACACACAGCCCCATATCTCCCTACTTTCCCCCACACACAGCCCCATATCTCCCTACTTTCCCCCACACACAGCCCCATATCTCCCTTCTTCTCCCCACACACAGCCCCATATCTCCCTACTTCTCCCCACACACAGCCCCATATCTCCCTACTTCTCCCCACACACAGCCCCATATCTCCCTACTTCTCCCCACACACAACCCCATATCTCCCTACTTCTCCCCACACACAGCCCCATATCTCCCTAACTCTCCCCACACAGCAGCCCCATATCTCCCTAACTCTCCCCACACACTACCCCATATCTCCCTACTTCTCCCCACACTCAGCCCCATATCTCCCTGCTTCTCCCCACGCACGGCTCCATATATCCCTGCTTTTTCCCACACACAGCCCCATATTCCCCTGCTTCTCCCCACACACAGCCCCATATCTCACTGCTTCTCCCCACCCACAGCTCCATATCTCCCTGCTTCTCCCCACACACAGCCCCATATTCCCCTGCTTCTCCCCACACACAGCCCCATATTCCACTGCTTCTCCCCACACACAGCCCCATATTCCCCTGCTTCTCCCCACACACAGCCCCATATCTCACTGCTTCTCCCCACACAAAGCCCCATATCTGCCTACTTTCCCCCACACACAGCCCAATATCTCCCTACTTCTCCCCACACACAACCCCATATCTTCCTAACTCTCCCCACACACAGCCCCATATCTCCCTACTTCCCCCCACACACAGCCCCATATCTCCCTACTTCTCCCCACAAACAGCTCCATATCTCCCTACTTCTCCCCACACACAGCCCCATATCTCCCTACTTCTCCCCACAAACAGCTCCATATCTCCCTACTTCCCCCCACACACAGCTCCATATCTCCCTACTTCTCCTCACACATAGCCCCATATCTCCCTACTTCTCCCCACACACAGCCCCATATCCCCCTACTTCTCCCCACACACAGCTCCATATCTGCTTGCTTCTCCCCACCCACAGCTCCATATCTCCCTGCTTCTCCCCACACACAGCTCCATATATCCCTGCTTTTCCCCACACACAGCCCCATATCTCCCTACTTCTCCCCACACAAAGCCCCATATCCCCCTTCTTCTCCCCACACACAGCCCCATATCTCCCTACTTCTCCCCACACACAGCCCCATATCTCCCTACTTCTCCCCACACACAGCTCCATATCTGCTTGCTTCTCCCCACCCACAGCTCCATATCTCCCTGCTTTTCCCCACACACAGCCCCATATCTCCCTACTTCTCCCCACACAGAGCCCCATATCTCCATACTTCTCCCCACACACAGCCCCATTGTGACAGATCCATCTATATGGACTGATATTGCTGGTTCGTCTGTTTTGCCTCCATCCATGGAATAATATATATGGATGTATATAATATTATGTGGTAGTCCTGTTGTACACATTGCAACATACATATTGGAATATGAGAAGGGCACCCAGCTGGCCACAAAGGCTAATCACTTAAGTACACACACTTAAGTGATAGCAGCCAGGAACAATAAGGTCCTAACAGACAGAGAGGCGCCTTAACTCTGTCTGATTGGACAGAGGTAATTAGGGGTTGACCAAAGGTAGTCACTGCCCCTATTGTGTATGTGAAGGGTTTTAAAAATGTGTGTTGTTTCAATAAAAGAGAGTTCACTTTTAACCCTCAACACGGAGCGTGGTCTCGTCCTTGGGGGTGTCGTAATAACTGGTGGCAAGTGACGGAATGAACCTCATCGCCCAGAGAGACAACTATATCTAAGATTAATGGAAATACAATACCAAGGGCTGAAAAGAGCTACACTTAAAGACCTACTGGAAGAAAGAGGCAGACAAGCCAGTAATCTCAAAAAAGGGAGATTATTGTACTGCTAAACAAAATGGATGAAGGAACCAATGGGCCCAGCACAGCTGACAGAACCCCCGAAGAGGCAAGCTTTGACCGGGCGGTGAGAATCAGACTGGCTCATTATGGTCCCAACCCGTCTCCAGAGATCATCAGCCGGGTCATGGACGCTGTGGATGCCAACCTGCAACGCCAAAGCTTTGCTGCAGCATCCCCGGTGGAGAAAAGGAAGGTACCGTTTGCAGCTTTTAAATCCTTCATTGAAACAGAAGGGGAGATTGATGGGTACCTTGCTGATTTTGAGCGGCAATGTGCGCTACACAAGGTACCCGCAGAAGACTGGGTAACTATATTGTCCGGAAAGCTATCCGGCCGGGCCAGTGACGCTTTTCGGGCCATTCCTGATGAGGAGATCGGGGATTATGTGGCTGTAAAGGAAGCTTTGCTCTCCCGGTATGCTGTTACACCGGAGGCATACCGGAGGCGGTTCAGAGACACTGCAAAACTAACTGGGGATTCCTACGTCGAATGGGCATGTAAAGTACACCACACAGCCGCTCACTGGATGGCGGGGTGTCAAGCCGTATCCGGGGAAGAGGTGCTGCAGATGTTCCTGCTGGAACATTGTTTTGAGAAATTATCCCCAGGCGTCAGAGAGTGGGTAAGGGACCGTAAACCCTCCACCCTGCATGAAGCAGCCCGCCTGGCAGATGAGTACACGGATGCCCGTAAACTGGACAGTGCTATTGTTAAGACTCCTGCCAGAGTGGGGTACCGACCAGCAGCACCCCCTCCAGCTAATAACTACCCTCAGCCGCCCCGGCCTAATTCACGGGACTACTCAACGCCCATCCGGTGTTTTAGGTGTAAGCAGCTGGGGCACAAACGACCAGAGTGCCCGCTAAATACCGCTAACCAGGCCCAGTCTTGGAGGAGACCCACCAGCGGAAACCAGCGCAAAGCTCCGCCCGCTGCCCACTGCGTAGAGGAGGAGGAATGTTGGGGCGTCCTGCACATGGCAGACCCCGTCCAAGCTGCCCACCGGGATACCCCAGAGAGGTACGGGAGGGAACCGGACAGAGGAGGGTGCAGCTCGTGGATGGGAGGGGGAGGAGCCAAAGGGGCGGATAAAGCGGGAGCGACCATACCAACAAGAACACGAAGGGCCGACCGAGCGCGAGACCGCAGGATGAGCACCAAGCACGTGACCTGCAGGTATTTTATGCATGGAGTTTGCAGAGAAGGAAGTAGATGTATGTTCTCACATGACTTGGCGACAAGTAAACCATCAACAATCTGTCGGTTTTATCAGAAAGGACAGTGTGCTTATGGCACCCGTTGCAGGTATGACCATGTGAAACCCTGTGGTGGTGGGGCTGTTTACTACTCTCAAGAACCTCCGTCACCATCCGAGAGAAGGTTTGGGATCTTATCCAACTGCAATCACACATACTGTTCAACGTGCATCCGACAATGGTAGACTGCTGCGGTGGAGTTTAGCCCTACAACCTTATAACTTCACCATCAGCTACCGACCCGGTAAGCAGAACGGGAATGCTGATGGATTGTCCCGGCAAACTGACATCCCTACCACTTCCTAGTCCGGTCATCCCCAAGTTGACCCGCCAAAGGGTCAAGCCGGGTCTGCCGGAGTGTCCCACATGGAGGGAGCCGTGTGACAGATCCATCTATATGGACTGATATTGCTGGTTCGTCTGTTTTGCCTCCATCCATGGAATAATATATATGGATGTATATAATATTATGTGGTAGTCCTGTTGTACACATTGCAACATACATATTGGAATATGAGAAGGGCACCCAGCTGGCCACAAAGGCTAATCACTTAAGTACACACACTTAAGTGATAGCAGCCAGGAACAATAAGGTCCTAACAGACAGAGAGGCGCCTTAACTCTGTCTGATTGGACAGAGGTAATTAGGGGTTGACCAAAGGTAGTCACTGCCCCTATTGTGTATGTGAAGGGTTTTAAAAATGTGTGTTGTTTCAATAAAAGAGAGTTCACTTTTAACCCTCAACACGGAGCGTGGTCTCGTCCTTGGGGGTGTCGTAATACCCATATTCCCCTGCTTCTCCCCACACACAGCACCATATCTCACTGCTTCTCCCCACACACAGCACCATATCTCACTGCTTCTCTCCACCACAGCCCCATATCTCCCTACTTCTCCCCACACACAGCCCCATATCTTCTTACTTCTCTCCACACAAAGCCCCATATCTCCCTTCGTCTCCCCACACACAGCCCCATATCTCCCTACTTCTCTCCACACACATCCCCATATCTCCCTACTTATCCCCACACATAGCCCCATATCTCCCTGCTTCTCCCCACACACAGCCCCATATCTTCTTACTTCTCTCCACACAAAGCCCCATATCTCCCTGCTTCTCTCCACCACAGCCCCATATCTCCCTACTTCTCCCCACACACAGCCCCATATCTCCCTACTTCTCCCCACACACAGCCCCATATCTCCCTACTTCTCTCCACACAAAGCCCCATATCTCCCTTCGTCTCCCCGCACACAGCCCCATATCTCCCTACTTCTCTCCACACACATCCCCATATCTCCCTACTTATCCCCACACAGAGCCCCATATCTCCCTGCTTCTCTCCACCACAGCCCCATATCTCCCTACTTCTCCCCACACACAGCCCCATATCTCCCTACTTCTCCCCACACACAGCCCCATATCTCCCTACTTCTCTCCACACAAAGCCCCATATCTCCCTTCGTCTCCCCGCACACAGCCCCATATCTCCCTACTTATCCCCACACACAGCTCCATATCTCCCTACTTCTCCCCACAAACAGCTCCGTATCTCCCTACTTCTCCCCACACACAGCCCCATATCTCCCTAACTCTCCCCACACCCAGCCCCATATCTCCCTACTTCTCCCCACACACAGCCCCATATCTCCCTACTTCCCCCCACACACAGCCCCATATCTCCCTACTTCCCCCCACACACAGCCCCATATCTCCCTACTTCTCCCCACACACAGCCCCATATCTCCCTACTTCTCCCCACACACAGCCCCATATCTCCCTAACTCTCCCAACACACAGCCCCATATCTCCCTACTTCTCCCCACACACAGCCCCATATCTCCCTACTTCCCCCCACACACAGCCCCATATCTCCCTAACTCTCCCCACACACAGCCCCATATCTCCCTACTTCTCCCCACACACAGCCCCATATCTCCCTAACTCTCCCCACACACAACCTCATATCTCCCTACTTCTCCCCACACAGAGCCCCATATCTCCCTAACTCTCCCCACACACAGCCCCATAGCTTCCTGCTTCTCCCAACACACAGCCCCATATCTCCCTACTTCTCCCCACACACAGCCCCATATCTCCCTACTTTCCCCCACACACAGCCCCATATCTCCCTAACTCTCCCCACACACAGCCCCATATCTCCCTACTTCTCCCCACACACAGCCCCATATCTCCCTAACTCTCCCCACACAAAGCCCCATATCTCCCTAACTCTCCGCACACACAGCCCCATATCTCTCTACTTCTCCCCACACACAGCCCCATATCTCCCTGCTTTTCCCCACACACAGCCCCATATCTCCCTACTTCTCCCCACACACAGCTCCATATCTCCCTGCTTCTCCCCACACACAACCCCATATCTCCCTGCTTTTCCCCTCACACAGCCCCATATCTCCCTACTTCTCCCCACACAGAGCCCCATATCTCCCTAACTCTGCCCACACACAGCCCCATATCTCCCTACTTCTCCCCACACAAAGCCCCATATCTCCCTAACTCTCCGCACACACAGCCCCATATCTCCCTGTAACGGATCTCCTGGCACCCCGACCGGGTACCTCCGTTGATGGATGCGTCCTAGCTTGCGTCGAGGCCTACAAGCACCGCACCGGACACCAAAACCACCACAGACTCCAAGGATAGTACATCAGGAACAAGCGTTCAGTAGTTACAGCTCAAGGGAGTATGCAGAAGCATAGCAATCCCCAGTATGATAGCGATCCCCTCAAATAACGAGACGAGGCTACGTTTTGAAGGGTCAAGAGGAACTAAATTTTAATGACAGGGAATCTCCTTTTATGCAATGTTGCCCTCTGAAGGGCTACACCCACATAATTATCACAACAGCCAATTATCTGCATGGTTCAACCCCCACATCTCCTCCCCTCAGATAACAGGTAACACAATTAAAACAGACACAATTTTAACCACATTCTGGATGTACCCCAAATACAGGGGGTACACCTTTAAGTCCCGCACCATTCAATATCTCTCACCCAGGGGAACAACATATACAAAAATGGCATGAATCAGACCAGGGGTTCAAAAGTTAGTAAAAGTATGTTTTTACACATAACACACAGACATTGCACATATCCCCCACACAATACACATATAGGACAATAGGTGAGTCACACCTCCCTGGCAACTTGGATACAATCAGACATTAATTAGATCATTCTTATCAGAGAATGAAAACACTTTGGAAAATGCAAGGATCCTTTACAACTTTCTTATCTCTTGAATCTCTGTAACAGGATTATCTATTAGCCTAGGTCTGCAAACGTCTGGCTAATATTCTGAGCCAATATATTCTGTAGAACATCAACCAACATATATATAGTAGGATCATATTTTAACCATAATAATCATAAAACAGGGTAAAACAGTGATGGGTTCCGCTACACACCTCCCCCGTGACCATAAGCCGGCATACACGGTCTGATCCCAACGGATCGGCCTGGGGATGTCCGGACAAAAGTATTTGTTGGTCAATTCTCTAGTTTGACAACCCATCAGCATTACTGCAATTCACATTTACTCACATTTCCCATATCCCCAGATAGCTGGGATCTGAGCGCACAAAACCACCGAATAGCGCTCAGATCCTCTTCACACAGTTCAATTGCCATGTAGCTAAAGTCTTTCCCATAGTCTTTCATTATATGAATGGGCTTCATGGCACAGTTATCTGGGGTATCATGGTTCACACAGGGCAAGTACAGAATGACCCCCCTGTATGTAAAGGGCCAGAATGAGTGACTTACACTCTGGTATGGCCGAACACTGGTCCCAAAGGGCAATATCTACCAGGGCCATAGTCGCAGGGCAGGAGGCTGGCAAACAGTCCTCTCCAAGCCAAAGTGGCGAAGGGCACTTCGTCACACATCTCCCCTTTGGGGGGAAGTCTAACCAGGCACCTGGATATTTTGCTGGGGTGATGGTGCAACACGCTGAGGGGACTTGAGGGGCAGAGGCCAGCGGCACTCTGCCCTGATGCCAGCTCTTCTGCTGGTATACCCTGCAGGACCTCCTGCTCTGTACAAGGGACAAAGGGAGGGCAGAGGCCGACTGCACTCTGCCCCGCTGTCAGCTCTTCTGCTGGGGTACCTGGGACATATTCCGGCTCAGTAGCCAGGGAAACTTGGGGGTCAGTGGGGGTTAACATTTCCTCTGTTAACCCTGGGGCCACATTAGAAGTTAGCTGGGGAGGGGAATTTGTACTTACCCCCTCCTCCGGTTGTCCCAGTGAGGGTAGTTGGGGATCTGGACAAGCTGTGGGCGCAGAGACCACGGTCCCATCTGCGCCGTCTGGGAGATTGGTGTCTCCACTGGTTAGGGTAAACTGTCGCTGGCGAGGAAGGACAACACCTTCTGCCCCCTGGGGTTCACACTGCTGCTGGGGGGGAAGGACGACACCTTCTGCCCCCTGGGGTACACACTGCCGCTGGGGAGGAAGGACGACACTTTCGGCTCCCTGGGGAACACACTGCCGCTGGTGAGGAAGGACAACACCTTCTGCTCCCTGGGGTACACACTGCCGCTGGGGGGGAAGGACGACACCTTCTGCCCCCTGGGGTTCACACTGCCGCTGAGGGGGAAGGACGACACCTTCTGCCCCCTGGGATTCACACTGCCGCTGGGGGGAAAGGACGACACCTTCTGCCCCCTGGGGTTCACACTGCTGCTGGGGAGGAAGGACGACACCTTCTGCCCCCTGGGGTTCACACTGCTGCTGGGGAGGAAGGACGGCCCCTTCTGCTCCCTGGGGTACACACTGCCGCTGTGGGAGAAGGCCGACACCTTCAGCTCCCTGTGTTTCACACTGCCGCTGGGGGGGAAGGACGACACCTTTGGCCCCCTGGGGTACCCACTGCCGCTGTGGAGGAAGGTCGACACCTTCTGCTCCCTGGGGTACACACTGCCGCTGGGGGGGAAGGACGACACCTTCTGCCCCCTGGGGTTCACACTGCCGCTGAGGGGGAAGGACGACACCTTCTGCCCCCTGGGATTCACACTGCCGCTGGGGGGAAAGGACGACACCTTCTGCCCCCTGGGGTTCACACTGCTGCTGGGGAGGAAGGACGACACCTTCTGCCCCCTGGGGTTCACACTGCTGCTGGGGAGGAAGGACGGCCCCTTCTGCTCCCTGGGGTACACACTGCCGCTGTGGGAGAAGGCCGACACCTTCAGCTCCCTGGGGTACACACTGCCGCTGGGGAGGAAGGACGACACCTTCAGCTCCCTGGGGTACACACTGCCGCTGGGGGGGAAGGCCGACACCTTCAGCTCCCTGGGGTACACACTGCCGCTGGGGAGGAAGGACGACACCTTCAGCTCCCTGGGGTACACACTGCCGCTGGGGGGAAAGGACGACACCTTCTGCCCCCTGGGGTTCACACTGCCGCTGGGGAGGAAGGACGGCCCCTTCTGCTCCCTGGGGTACACACTGCTGCTGGCGAGGAAGGACAACACCTTCTGCCCCCTGGGGTTCACACTGCTGCTGGGGGGGAAGGACGACACCTTCTGCCCCCTGGGGTACACACTGCCGCTGGGGAGGAAGGACGACACTTTCGGCTCCCTGGGGAACACACTGCCGCTGGTGAGGAAGGACAACACCTTCTGCCCCCTGGGGTTCACACTGCTGCTGGGGGGGAAGGACGACACCTTCTGCCCCCTGGGGTTCACACTGCCGCTGGAGGGGAAGGACGACACCTTCTGCCCTCTGTAGGGCCGGTAGAGAGACCTCGGTCCCATCTCTACCTGCCATCTGGAGGTCATCCCAGGACCAGTCAATGAAGTCTGGTTCTGCTTGTCGAGTAGGTTGGGGCTGCACAAGGCTGAGCAGGTGTTGGTAGTCCTGCTCCAGCTCCCACTCTCTCGTTACCAGGTGGGTCATGTCTTTGCTCACCTCGCCTTCGTCATCCCAGACATACATGCCCATCCGGTAGTCGTAGATGTCCCAAAACCTAGACCCCTCCGTGCTGCCAAGATCAATATCGTCCTCCAAGGCATCCCATAATAAACCCGGGCCATCATAATCATCCCCCTCCGGTAAGTCGTGTTCAGACGTCCAGGGGGTAAGTCGAACGGTATGCCACCAGAGGGCCTGGTATGCGTTGTCTAGCCAGATCTCTCGCCATACCAGGGTTTCTAGTCTTGTCACCCACTCATCCAGGGGCTGCTCTCCCAATAGATACATCCGCATCGCCACACGCATCTGTAGCCGCTGCTCATCACTGGGGAGACTCTCACCTCGCCGCCATTGGGCATCTTCCAGGGCATCATACCAGAGTTCCTTTCTGTCTGCATCCCTGTAGTCCGCGGCCGCCTCCTCCTCCTCATCATGAAACGCTGTCTGAAAACTAGCCGGTTCCATCCTGCTGTAGCCAGGGGCGCTGTACGGGTACTAGCGTTGCCCTCAATTTGTAACTCCAAACGTTACCGGTGTCTCCGTGCTGCTTTTCCTCTTACTAGGACGCCATCCCACCACTGCCACCAATGTAACGGATCTCCTGGCACCCCGACCGGGTACCTCCGTTGATGGATGCGTCCTAGCTTGCGTCGAGGCCTACAAGCACCGCACCGGACACCAAAACCACCACAGACTCCAAGGATAGTACATCAGGAACAAGCGTTCAGTAGTTACAGCTCAAGGGAGTATGCAGAAGCATAGCAATCCCCAGTATGATAGCGATCCCCTCAAATAACGAGACGAGGCTACGTTTTGAAGGGTCAAGAGGAACTAAATTTTAATGACAGGGAATCTCCTTTTATGCAATGTTGCCCTCTGAAGGGCTACACCCACATAATTATCACAACAGCCAATTATCTGCATGGTTCAACCCCCACATCTCCTCCCCTCAGATAACAGGTAACACAATTAAAACAGACACAATTTTAACCACATTCTGGATGTACCCCAAATACAGGGGGTACACCTTTAAGTCCCGCACCGTTCAATATCTCTCACCCAGGGGAACAACATATACAAAAATGGCATGAATCAGACCAGGGGTTCAAAAGTTAGTAAAAGTATGTTTTTACACATAACACACAGACATTGCACATATCCCCCACACAATACACATATAGGACAATAGGTGAGTCACACCTCCCTGGCAACTTGGATACAATCAGACATTAATTAGATCATTCTTCTTTGTTCTTATCAGAGAATGAAAACACTTTGGAAAATGCAAGGATCCTTTACAACTTTCTTATCTCTTGAATCTCTGTAACAGGATTATCTATTAGCCTAGGTCTGCAAACGTCTGGCTAATATTCTGAGCCAATATATTCTGTAGAACATCAACCAACATATATATAGTAGGATCATATTTTAACCATAATAATCATAAAACAGGGTAAAACAGTGATGGGTTCCGCTACACTCCCTACTTCTCCCCACACACAGCTCCATATCTCCCTGCTTCTCCCCACACACAGCTCCATATCTCCCTGCTTCTCCCCACACACAGCCCCATATCTCCCTACTTCTCCCCACACACAGCCCCATATTCCCCTGCTTCTCCCCACACACAGCACCATATCTCCCTGCTTCTCCCCACACACAGCTCCATATCTCCCTACTTCTCCCCACACACAGCCCCATATCTCCCTACTTCTCCCCACACACAGACCCATATCTCCCTACTTCTCCCCACACACAGCCCCATATCTCCCTACTTCTCCCCACACACAGCCCCATATCTCCCTACTTCTCCCCACACACAGCCCCATATCTCCCTGCTTCTCCCCACACACAGCCCCATATCTCCCTACTTCTCCCCACACACAGCCCCATATTCCCCTGCTTCTCCCCACACACAGCACCATATCTCACTGCTTCTCCCCACACACAGCTCCATATCTCCCTACTTCTCCCCACACACAGCCCCATATCTCCCTACTTCTCCCCACACACAGCCCCATATCTCCCTACTTCTCCCCACACACAGCCCCATATCTCCCTGCTTCTCCCCACACACAGCCCCATATCTCCCTACTTCTCCCCACACACAGCCCCATATTCCCCTGCTTCTCCCCACACACAGCACCATATCTCACTGCTTCTCCCCACACACAGCTCCATATCTGCCTGCTTCTCCCCACACACAGCCCCATATCTCCCTGCTTCTCCCCACACACAGCCCCATATCTCCCTACTTCTCTCCACCACAGCTCCATATCTCCCTACTTCTCCCCACCCAAAGCACCATATCTCCCTACTTCCCCCCACACACAGCCCCATATCTCCCTACTTTCCCCCACACACAGCCCCATATCTCCCTACTTCCCCCACACACAGCCCCATATCTCCCGGGTTCTCCCCACACACAGCCCCATATCTCCCTACTTTCCCCCACACACAGCCCCATATCTCCCTACTTCCCCCACACACAGCCCCATATCTCCCTGCTTCTCCCCACACACAGCCCCATATCTCCCTACTTATCCCCACACATAGCCCCATATCTCCCTACTTCTCCCCACACACAGCTCCATATCTCCCTATTTCTCCCCACACAAAGCTCCATATCTCCCTACTTCTCTCCACACACAGCCCCATAGCTCCCTGCTTCTCCCCACACACAGCCCCATATCTCCCTACTTCTCCCCACACACAGCCCCATATCTCCCTACTTCTCCCCACCACAGCCCCATATCTCCCTACTTCTCCCCACACACAGCCCCATATTCCCCTACTTCTCTCCACACAGAGCCCCATATCTCCATTCTTCTCCCCACACACAGCCCCATATCTGCCTGCTTCTCCCCACACACAGCCCCATATCTCCCTACTTATCCCCACACATAGCCCCATATCTCCCTACTTCTCCCCACACACAGCCCCATATCTCCTGGGTTCTCCCCACACACAGCCCCATATCTCCCTACTTCTCCCCACACAAAGCCCCATATTCCCCTGCTTCTCCCCACACACAGCACCATATCTCACTGCTTCTCCCCACACACAGCCCCATATCTCCCTACTTCTCCCCACACACAGCCCCATATTCCCCTGCTTCTCCCCACACACAGCCCCATATCTCCCTGCTTCTCCGCACACACAGCCCCATATCTCCCTACTTCTCTCCACCACAGCTCCATATCTCCCTACTTCTCCCCACACACAGCCCCATATCTTCCTACTTCTCCCCACCCAAAGCACCATATCTCCCTACTTCTCCCCACCCAAAGCACCATATCTCCCTACTTCCCCCCACACACTGCCCCATATCTCCCTACTTCCCCCCACACACAGCCCCATATCTCCCTACTTCCCCCCACACACAGCCCTAGATCTCCCGGGTTCTCCCCACACACAGCCCCATATCTCCCTACTTCTCTCCACCACAGCCCCATATCTCCCTACTTCTCCCCACACACAGCCCCATATTCCCCTACTTCTCTCCACACAGAGCCCCATATCTCCCTGCTTCTCCCCACACACAGCCCCATATCTCCCTGCTTCTCTCCACCACAGCCCCATATCTCCCTACTTCTCCCCACACACAGCCCCATATTCCCCTACTTCTCCCCACACACAGCTCCATATATCCCTGCTTCTCCCCACACAAAGCCCCATATCTCCCTACTTTCCCCCACACACAGCCCCATATCTCCCTACTTTCCCCCACACACAGCTCCATATCTCCCTACTTCTCCCCACACTCAGCCCCATATCTCCCGGGTTCTCCCCACACACAGCCCCATATCTCCCTACTTCTCCGCACACAAAGCCCCTTATCTCCCTACTTCTCCCCACACAAAGCCCCACATCTCCCTACTTTACCCCACACACAGCCCCATATCTCCCTACTTCTCCCCACACAAAGCCCCATATCTCCCTACTTCTCCCCACACACAGCCCCATATCTCCCTACTTCTCCCCACACAAAGCCCCATATCTCCCTACTTCCCCCCACACACAGCCCCATATCTCCCTACTTCTCCCCACACAAAGCCCCTTATCTCCCTACTTCTCCCCACACACAGCCCCATATCTCCCTGCTTCTCCCCACACAGAGCCCCATATCTCCCTACTTCTCCCCACACACAGCCCCATATCTCCCTACTTCTCCCCACACACAGCCCCATATCTCCCTACTTCTCCCCACACAAAGCCCCATATCTCTCTACTTCTCCCCACAACATATCTCCCGGCTTCTCCCCACACACAGCCCCATATCTCCCTACTTCTCCCCCACACACAGCCCCATATCTCCCTGCTTCTCCCCACACACAGCCCCATATCTCCCTACTTCTCCCCACACACAGCCCCATATTCCCCTACTTCTCTCCACACACAGCCCCATATCTCCTACTTCTCCCCACACACAGCCCCATATCTCCCTACTTTTCCCCAAACACAGCCCCTTATTCCCCTACTTCTCCCCACACAGCCCCATATCTCTCTATTTCTCCCCACACACAGCCCCATATCTCCCGAGTTCTCCCCACACACAGCCCCATATCTCCCTTCTTCTCCCCACACACAGCCCCATATCTCTCTACTTCTCCCCACACACAGCCCCATATCTCCCGGGTTCTCCCCACACATAGCCCCATATCTCCCTACTTCTCCCCACACACAGCCCCATATCTCTCTACTTCTCCCCACACACAGCCCCATATCTCCCTACTTCTCCCCACACACAGCCCCATATTCCCCTGCTTCTCCCCACACACAGCCCCATATCTCACTGCTTCTCTCCACACACAGCTCCATATCTGCCTGCTTCTCCCCACACACAGCCCCATATCTCCCTACTTCTCCCCACACACAGCCCCATATCTCTCTACTTCTCCCCACACACAGCCCCATATCTCCCGGGTTCTCCCCACACACAGCCCCATATCTCCCCACTTCTCCCCACACACAGCCCCATATCTCCCTACTTCTCCCCTCCCACAACCCCATATCTCCCTACTTCTCCCCACACACAGCCCCATATCTTCCTACTTCCCTCCACACACAGCCCCATATCTCCCTACTTCTCCCCACACATAGCCCCATATCTGCCTGCTTCTCCCCACACACAGCCCCATATTCCCCTGCTTCTCCCCACACACAGCTCCATATCTGCCTGCTTCTCCCCACACATAGCCCCATATCTCCCTGCTTCTCCCCACACACAGCCCCATATCTTCCTACTTCTCCCCACCCAAAGCACCATATCTCCCTACTTCTCCCCACACACAGCCCCATATCTCCCTACTTCTCCCCACACACAGCCCCATATCTCCCTACTTCTCCCCACACACAGCCCCATATCTCCCTACTTCCCCCCACACACAGCCCCATATCTCCCTACTTCTCCCCCACACACAGCCCCAGATCTCCCGGCTTCTCCCCACACACAGCCCCATATCTCTCTACTTCTCTCCACACACAGCCCCATATCTCCCTACTTCTCCCCACCCAAAGCACCATATCTCCCTACTTCTCCCCACACACAGCCCCATATCTCCCTACTTCTCCCCACACACTGCCCCATATCTTCCTACTTCTCCCCACCCAAAGCACCATATCTCCCTACTTCTCCCCACACTTAGCCCCATATCTCCCTACTTCCCCCCACACACTGCCCCATATCTACCTACTTTCCCCCACACACAGCCCCATATCTCCCTACTTCTCCCCACACACAGCCCCATATCTCCCTACTTCCCCCCACACACAGCTCCAGATCTCCCGGGTTCTCCCCACACACAGCCCCATATCTCCCTGCTTCTCCCCACACACAGCCCCATATCTCCCTACTTCTCCCCACACACAGCCCCATATCTCCCTACTTCTCTCCACCACAGCCCCATATCTCCCTACTTCTCCCCACACACAGCCCCATATCTCCCTACTTCTCCCCACACACAGCCCCAATTCTCCATTCTTCTCCCCACACACAGCCCCATATATCCCTGCTTCTCCCCACACAAAGCCCCATATCTCCCTACTTCTCTCCACACACAGCCCCATGGCTCCCTACTTATCCCCACACACAGCTCCATATCTCCCTACTTCTCCCCACACACTGCCCCATATCTCCCGGGTTCTCCCCACACACAGCCCCATATCTCCCTACTTATCCCCACACATAGCCCCATATCTCCCTACTTCTCCCCACACACAGCTCCATATCTCCCTACTTCTCCCCACACACAGCCCCATATCTCCCTACTTCTCCCCACACACAGCTCCATATCTCCCTACTTCTCCCCACACAAAGCCCCATATCTCCCTACTTCTCTCCACACACAGCCCCATAGCTCCCTGCTTCTCCCCACACACAGCCCCATATCTCCCTACTTCTCCCCACACACAGCCCCATATCTCCCTACTTCTCCCCACACACAGCCCCATATCTCCCTACTTCTCCCCACACACAGCCCCATATCTCCCTACTTCTCCCCACACACAGCCCCATATCTCCCTACTTCTCCCCACACACAGCCCCATATTCCCCTACTTCTCTCCACACAGAGCCCCATATCTCCATTCTTCTCCCCACACACAGCCCCATATATCCCTGCTTCTCCCCACACAAAGCCCAATATCTCCCTACTTCTCTCCACACACAGCCCCATGGCTCCCTACTTATCCCCACACACAGCTCCATATCTCCCTACTTCTCCCCACACACAGAACCATATCTCCCGGGTTCTCCCCACACACAGCCCCATATCTCCCTACTTCTCTCCACACACAGCCCCATAGCTCCCTGCTTCTCCCCACACACAGCCCCATATCTCCCTACTTCTCCCCACACACAGCCCCATATTCCCCTGCTTCTCTCCACACAGAGCCCCATATCTCCATTCTTCTCCCCACACACAGCCCCATATATCCCTGCTTCTCCCCACACACAGCCCCATATATCCCTACTTCTCCCCACACACAGCCCCATATCTCACTGCTTCTCCCCACACACAGCCCCATATATCCCTACTTCTCCCCACACACAGCCCCATATATCCCTGCTTCTCCCCACACAAAGCCCCATATCTCCATTCTTCTCCCCACACACAGCCCCATGGCTCCCTACTTATCCCCACACATAGCCCCATATCTCCCTACTTCTCCCCACACACAGCCCCATATCTCCCTACTTCTCCCCACACAAAGCCCCATATCTCCCTAACTCTCCCCACCCACAGCTCCATATCTCCCTACTTCTCCCCACAAACAGCCCCATATCTCCCTACTTATCCCCACACATAGCCCCATATTCCCCTACTTCTCTCCACACAGAGCCCCATATCTCCCTGCTTCTCTCCACACACAGCCCCATGGCTCCCTACTTATCCCCACACATAGCCCCATATCTCCCTACTTCTCCACACACACAGCCTTATATCTCCCTACTTCTCCCCACACAAAGCCCCATATCTCCCTACTTTCCCCCACACACAGCCCCATATCTCCCTACTTCTCCCCACACAAAGCCCCACATCTCCCTACTTCTCCCCACACAAAGCCCCTTATCTCCCTACTTCTCCCCACACAAAGCCCCATATCTCCCTACTTCCCCCCACACACAGCCCCATATCTCCCTACTTCTCCCCACACACAGCCCCATATCTCCCTACTTCCCCCCACACACAGCCCCATATCTTCCTAACTCTCCCCACACACAGCCCCATATCTCCCTGCTTCCCCCCACACACAGCCCCATATCTCCCTACTTCTCCCCACACACAGCCCCATATCTCACTGCTTCTCCCCACAAAAAGCCCCATATCTGCCTGCTTCTCCCCACACACAGCCCCATATCTCCCTACTTATCCCCACACATAGCCCCATATCTCCCTACTTCTCCCCACACACAGCACCATATCTCCCTGCTTCTCCCCACACACAGCCCCATATCTCCCTACTTCTCCCCACACTCAGCCCCATATCTCCCTACTTTTCCCCACACACAGCCCCATATCTCCCTACTTCTCCCCACACACAGCCCCATATCTCCCTACTTCCCCCCACACACAGCCCCATATCTCCCTACTTCCCCCCCCACACAGCCCCAGATCTCCCGGGTTCTCCCCACACACAGCCCCATATCTCCCTGCTTCTCCCCACACACAGCCCCATATCTCCCTGCTTCTCCCCACACACAGCCCCATATCTCCCTACTTCTCCCCACACACAGCCCCATATCTCCCTACTTCTCTCCACCACAGCCCCATATCTCCCTACTTCTCCCCACACACAGCCCCATATTCCCCTACTTCTCCCCACACACAGCCCCATATCTCCCTACTTCCCCCCACACACAGCCCCATATCTCCCTACTTCTCCCCACACACAGCCCCATATCTCCCTGCTTCTCCCCACACACAGCCCCATATCTCCCTGCTTCTCCCCACACACAGCCCCATATCTCCCTACTTCTCCCCACACACAGCCCCATATCTCCCTACTTCTCTCCACCACAGCCCCATATCTCCCTACTTCTCCCCACACACAGCCCCATATTCCCCTACTTCTCCCCACACACAGCCCCATATCTCCCTACTTCCCCCCACACACAGCCCCATATCTCCCTACTTCTCCCCACACACAGCCCTATATCTCCCTACTTCCCCCCACACACAGCCCCATATCTCCCTGCTTCTCCCCACACACAGCCCCATATCTCCCTACTTCTCCCCACACAAAGCCCCATATCTCCCTACTTCTCTCTACCCACAGGCCCATAGCTCCCTGCTTCTCCCCACACACAGCCCCATATCTCCCTACTTCTCTCCACACACAGCCCCATAGCTCCCTGTTTCTCCCCACACACAGCCCCATATCTCCCTACTTTCCCCCACACACAGCCCCATATCTCCCTACTTCTCCCCACACAAAGCCCCATATCTCCCTACTTCTCTCCACACACACAGCCCCATAGCTCCCTGCTTCTCCCCACACACAGCCCCATATCTCCCTACTTCCCCCCACACACAGCCCCATATCTCCCTACTTCCCCCCACACACAGCCCCATATCTCCCTACTTCTCCCCACACAAAGCCCCATATCTCCCTGCTTCTCCCCACACACAGCCCCATATCTCCCTGCTTCTCCCCACACACAGCCCCATATCTCCCTACTTCTCCCCACACACAGCCCCATATCTCCCTACTTCTCCCCACACACAGCCCCATATCTCCCTGCTTCTCCCCACACACAGCTCCATATCTCCCTGCTTCTCCCCACACACAGCCCCATATCTCCCTACTTCTCCCCACACAGCTCCATATCTCCCTGCTTCTCCCCACACACAGCCCCATATCTCCCTGCTTCTCCCCACACACAGCCCCATATCTCCCTGCTTCTCCCCACACACAGCCCCATATCTCCCTGCTTCTCCCCACACACAGCCCCATATCTCCCTACTTCTCCCCACACACAGCCCCATATCTCCCTGCTTCTCCCCACGCACAGCTCCATATATCCCTGCTTTTCCCCACACACAGCCCCATATCTCCCTACTTCTCCCCACACACAGCCCCATATCTCCCTACTTCTCCCCACACACAGCCCCATATCTCCCTACTTCTCCCCACACAGCCCCATATTCCCCTACTTCTCCCCACACAGCCTTATATCTCCCTACTTCTCCCCACACACAGCCCCATATCTCCCTTCTTCTCCCCACACACAGCCCCATATCTCTCTATTTCTCCCCACACACAGCCCCATATCTCCCTACTTCTCCCCACACACAGCCCCATATCTCCCTACTTCTCCCCACACACAGCCCCATATCTCCCTTCTTCTCCCCACACACAGCCCCATATCTCCCTACTTCTCCCCACACACAGCCCCATATCTCCCTACTTCTCCCCACACACAGCCCCATATCTCCCTAACTCTCCCCACACACAGCCCCATATCTCCCTACTTCTCCCCACACACAGCCCCATATCTCTCTACTTCTCCCCACACACAGCCCCATATCTCCCTTCTTCTCCCCACACACAGCCCCATATCTCCCTTCTTCTCCCCACACACAGCCCCATATCTCTCTACTTCTCCCCACACACAGCCCCATATCTCCCGGGTTCTCCCCACACACAGCCCCATATCTCCCTACTTATCCCCACACACAGCCCCATATCTCCCTACTTCTCTCCACACACAGCCCCATAGCTCCCTGCTTCTCCCCACACACAGCCCCATATCTCCCTACTTCTCCCCACACACAGCCCCATATCTTCCTACTTCTCCCCACACACAGCCCCATATCTCCCTACTTTTCCCCAAACACAGCCCCATATTCCCCTACTTCTCCCCACACAGCCCCATATCTCTCTATTTCTCCCCACACACAGCCCCATATCTCCCTACTTCTCCCCACACACAGCCCCATATCTCCCTGCTTCTCCCCACACACAGCCCCATATCTCCCTGCTTCTCCCCACACACAGCCCCATATCTCCCTACTTCTCTCCACCACAGCCCCATATCTCCCTACTTCTCCCCACACACAGCCCCATATTCCCCTACTTCTCCCCACACACGGCCCCATATCTCCCTACTTCCCCCCACACACAGCCCCATATCTCCCTACTTCTCCCCACACACAGCCCCATATCTCCCTGCTTCTCCCCACACACAGCCCCATATCTCCCTGCTTCTCCCCACACACAGCCCCATATCTCCCTACTTCTCCCCACACACAGCCCCATATCTCCCTACTTCTCTCCACCACAGCCCCATATCTCCCTACTTCTCCCCACACACAGCCCCATATTCCCCTACTTCTCCCCACACACAGCCCCATATCTCCCTACTTCCCCCCACACACAGCCCCATATCTCCCTACTTCTCCCCACACACAGCCCTATATCTCCCTACTTCCCCCCACACACAGCCCCATATCTCCCTGCTTCTCCCCACACACAGCCCCATATCTCCCTACTTCTCCCCACACAAAGCCCCATATCTCCCTACTTCTCTCCACCCACAGGCCCATAGCTCCCTGCTTCTCCCCACACACAGCCCCATATCTCCCTACTTCTCTCCACACACAGCCCCATAGCTCCCTGTTTCTCCCCACACACAGCCCCATATCTCCCTACTTTCCCCCACACACAGCCCCATATCTCCCTACTTCTCTCCACACACACAGCCCCATAGCTCCCTGCTTCTCCCCACACACAGCCCCATATCTCCCTACTTCCCCCCACACACAGCCCCATATCTCCCTACTTCCCCCCACACACAGCCCCATATCTCCCTACTTCTCCCCACACAAAGCCCCATATCTCCCTGCTTCTCCCCACACACAGCCCCATATCTCCCTGCTTCTCCCCACACACAGCCCCATATCTCCCTACTTCTCCCCACACACAGCCCCATATCTCCCTACTTCTCCCCACACACAGCCCCATATCTCCCTGCTTCTCCCCACACACAGCTCCATATCTCCCTGCTTCTCCCCACACACAGCCCCATATCTCCCTACTTCTCCCCACACAGCTCCATATCTCCCTGCTTCTTCCCACACACAGCCCCATATCTCCCTGCTTCTCCCCACACACAGCCCCATATCTCCCTGCTTCTCCCCACACACAGCCCCATATCTCCCTGCTTCTCCCCACACACAGCCCCATATCTCCTTACTTCTCCCCACACACAGCCCCATATCTCCCTGCTTCTCCCCACGCACAGCTCCATATATCCCTGCTTTTCCCCACACACAGCCCCATATCTCCCTACTTCTCCCCACACACAGCCCCATATCTCCCTACTTCTCCCCACACACAGCCCCATATCTCCCTACTTCTCCCCACACAGCCCCATATTCCCCTA
Organism: Discoglossus pictus; assembly: GCA_027410445.1. Classification (NCBI taxonomy): domain Eukaryota; kingdom Metazoa; phylum Chordata; class Amphibia; order Anura; family Alytidae; genus Discoglossus; species Discoglossus pictus. The sequence goes on from CM050164.1 coordinate 18,933,736, forward strand.
CTTCTCCCCACACAGCCTTATATCTCCCTACTTCTCCCCACACACAGCCCCATATCTCCCTTCTTCTCCCCACACACAGCCCCATATCTCTCTATTTCTCCCCACACACAGCCCCATATCTCCCTACTTCTCCCCACACACAGCCCCATATCTCCCTACTTCTCCCCACACACAGCCCCATATCTCCCTTCTTCTCCCCACACACAGCCCCATATCTCTCTATTTCTCCCCACACACAGCCCCATATCTCCCTACTTCTCCCCACACACAGCCCCATATCTCCCTAACTCTCCCCACACACAGCCCCATATCTCCCTACTTCTCCCCACACACAGCCCCATATCTCTCTACTTCTCCCCACACACAGCCCCATATCTCCCTTCTTCTCCCCACACACAGCCCCATATCTCCCTTCTTCTCCCCACACACAGCCCCATATCTCTCTACTTCTCCCCACACACAGCCCCATATCTCCCGGGTTCTCCCCACACACAGCCCCATATCTCCCTACTTCTCCCCACACACAGCCCCATATCTCCCTACTTCTCTCCACACACAGCCCCATAGCTCCCTGCTTCTCCCCACACACAGCCCCATATCTCCCTACTTCTCCCCACACACAGCCCCATATCTTCCTACTTCTCCCCACACACAGCCCCATATCTCCCTACTTTTCCCCAAACACAGCCCCATATTCCCCTACTTCTCCCCACACAGCCCCATATCTCTCTATTTCTCCCCACACACAGCCCCATATCTCCCTACTTCTCCCCACACACAGCCCCATATCTCTCTACTTCTCCCCACACACAGCCCCATATCTCCCGAGTTCTCCCCACACACAGCCCCATATCTCCCTTCTTCTCCCCACACACAGCCCCATATCTCTCTACTTCTCCCCACACACAGCCCCATATCTCCCGGGTTCTCCCCACACACAGCCCCATATCTCCCTACTTATCCCCACACACAGCCCCATATCTCCCTACTTCTCTCCACACACAGCCCCATAGCTCCCTACTCATCCCCACACATAGCCCCATATCTCCCTTCTTCTCCCCACACACAGCCCCATATCTCTCTACTTCTCCCCACACACAGCCCCATATCTCCCTAACTCTCCGCACACACAGCCCCATATCTCCCTACTTCTCTCCACACACAGCTCCATATCTGCCTGCTTCTCCCCACACACAGCCCCATATCTCACTGCTTCTCTCCACACACAGCTCCATATCTGCCTGCTTCTCCCCACACACAGCCCCATATCTCCCTACTTCTCCCCACACACAGCCCCATATCTCCCTTCTTCTCCCCACACACAGCCCCATATCTCTCTACTTCTCCCCACACACAGCCCCATATCTCCCGGGTTCTCCCCACACACAGCCCCATATCTCCCTACTTATCCCCACATATAGCCCCATATCTCCCTACTTATCCCCACACACAGCCCCATATCTCCCTACTTATCCCCACATATAGCCCCATATCTCCCTACTTCTCCCCTCCCACAACCCCATATCTCCCTACTTCTCCCCACACACAGCCCCATATCTTCCTACTTCCCTCCACACACAGCCCCATATCTCCCTACTTCTCCCCACACATAGCCCCATATCTCCCTGCTTCTCCCCACGCACAGCTCCATATATCCCTGCTTTTCCCCACACACAGCCCCATATCTCCCTACTTCTCCCCACACACAGCCCCATATCTCCCTACTTCTCCCCACACACAGCCCCATATCTCCCTACTTTTCCCCAAACACAGCCCCATATTCCCCTACTTCTCCCCACACAGCCTTATATCTCCCTACTTCTCCCCACACACAGCCCCATATCTCCCTTCTTCTCCCCACACACAGCCCCATATCTCTCTATTTCTCCCCACACACAGCCCCATATCTCCCTACTTCTCCCCACACACAGCTCCATATCTCCCTACCTCTCCCCACACACAGCCCCATATCTCCCTACTTCTCCCCACACACAGCCCCATATCTCTCTACTTCTCCCCACACACAGCCCCATATCTCCCGAGTTCTCCCCACACACAGCCCCATATCTCCCTACTTCCACCCACACAGCCTTATATCTCCCTACTTCTCCCTACACAGAGCCCCATATCTCCCTGCTTCTCCCCACACACAGCCCCATATCTCCCTGCTTCTCCCCACACACAGCCCCATATATCTCTGCTTCTCCCCACACACAGCCCCATGTCTCCCTACTTCTCTCCACACACAGCCTCATAGCTCCCAGCTTCTCCCCACACACAGCCCCATATCTCCCTACTTCTCCCCACCCACAGCCCCATATCTCCCGGCTTCTCCCCACACACAGCCCCATATCTCCCTACTTCTCCACACACACAGCCCCATATCTCCCTGCTACTCCCAACACAGAGCCTTATATCTCCCTGCTTCTCCCCACTCAGAACCCCATATTTCCCTGCTTCTCCCCACACACACAGCCCCATATCACTCTACTTCTCCCCACACACAGCCCCATATCTCCCTGCTTCTCGCCACACACAGCCCGGCTTCTCTCAGCATACACATAGCCCATATTTTCCTGCTTCTCCTCTACTCACAGCACTATTTCTCCTGCTTCTCTACACACACAATCTCAGCTCTCTCTGCTTCTCCCCAGCATGGGATCTCCCTGCCTCTCTCCACTCACAGCTTCTCTCTGCTGTTATCTATAAGATGCTACACAATGCTGAGCAGCTGGTGTCTATGTGCTGCTGTGAGGGGGTCTTGTCTCTGCGATGAATACCCCTCTTTCACTCCAAGCTGCTGCTTCCAATAATCCCATCCCTCTCCTACATTTCTTATAGCCCCTCTCCCATCCCTCTGGTCACCAATCACAGCTCAGCACAGTCTAATATCTCCTAAATACCTCCCCGCCATTCACATTTAAATGGAAGGAGGTGGAGTGCACCCTCCATTCCTGTCTCAGACATGTAACATTATGAAAGGATTTTTCCATGCATTCCCCTTGTCTTCTACATTTAAGGCAGCCCTGTAACTTGATTTTCTCAGTATTAGCCATCCCCAGCCATCTCTGCACATCTCCCAGGGACACCTTAAGAACTTATTATACATAGAGAGAGGCTTAGCTGCATTCATATGGCTACTGTGTCTTAAGGATAATGCAGCATACACCGGCTTCCAGGGCTGGCTACGTGTGACTATAAAGGGCTACCGAAGAGCAGCACCGCATATAACCCCTACTAATAGCCCCCAACAAGTAGCCCATTCTGTGGTCTTTATATTCTGTCTGTCTCTGCAGGAAAAATGATTCAATCTCCTTCCACCAGGTAAGACATAAGACACTTTCCAACTGAGCCTCAAAGAACTCAAATATTTCATATCAATAATGATTGCCTTATTCATAAATATCACATTATAAAGATTTCCAATTTTTTTTTAGAAATATTCTATATTGCCTTAAATTACAGTAATATATTGTAGAAAAACTACATTATTTAATATTAAATATTATTATATATTATAATATAAAATGATTTTCAGTAAGCAGTGATTAAAATATGTTAAATGCTATTTTTGCTTAGCTCTGTCCTGTGTTGCCATCAGGAGTCTCTGATAGTGAATAGACTTTGATTGCAGATCACTCTGTTGTTTTTCTGCTCTATTGTCTAATTGCTGTAATAATGTATATGGATGGAGTCATAATATGGTATCACTATGGAAATCTACATCTAGGAGGAAAATGACTTTGGAGATAGGGATGGTGCATGTACAGGTGGTCTGAGGGGGCATTTGTTATATACAACAGCTAATCAAGGAATCTGGCTTCCTGTGCTTTGATTAATAAGTCCTTGATAGTGACCTCTTCTCAATAGTACCTGTTATATCTCTGCAAGTCTAGATTTGTTATTACCTCTTAGATTTCCATGCATAGTAATACAGATCGATGCATATAGAGGGGTCATTTTCTTATATACTTTATCTGTAGCAACAAATAATAAAAAAATATGTATTAATAAAAAAATTAAAATAATAATAAATATTATTATTATTATTTATTTGCAAAACCGGTTGGTTTCAATGCTATATAAATATGTTACTAAATTGTATGTTAAATCGAGCTGTCTCTATGCGAATCTTAATATGCAATTTTTTTTCTCTATTAATAAAAGTTATCTAACCACTGTGCCACTCGTTACCAGTAGATAATGCTAAATATCTCAAGAATTATTTATTTAAAAATAGAACAATGTATCCCCAGTCTTATTGTACCACCTTAACCATTCCCTGTGTTAGTGAAAGGGTTAAAACAGAATAGTTTATTTTTTTGCCAACCACAATTAAGTTAAATGTTTTCCTTACTATCTTAGGTCCCTATTCTATTGTACTGATTTTAAGTGTGTAAATTTCGACACACTTAAAATCACTCTTAATATTGCTACGTATTCTGCACGTATTACTTATTGGAACTAATGAAGTCAATAGAATGCATATAAACATTTATAAAACCTGTATGAGGTCAAGGTATTTGCAAGTAGCTAATAGAATAAGGTTATTCGCCTTTATATCTACTGGAATGCCATGACATGTACCCACTACCCTTTTGTATGAAGCACTATCTCACATTACCACGGAGCTATCCACCATTGTTTTGGCATCTCCCTAAATAAGCTGCACAATAGAGACTTTTATAATGAAATTGAAAGGGACTTTAAGAAAAAAAAAGCAAAGTGTCCATTATAGAGGGGTTTCCTGAAAGCTTAAACATTTCTGGTAACTCTATATGTATTGTTTTTCTGTAAAGATATCACAATTATGTAAATGAACGCAACATGTCCATCTCACTTGGGTTGGGGTCTTGTTCAGTGTCTACCTGAGAGCTTGTTTGTTCCTTTTCCTGATTCAGGGGCCACACAGCTCTCACATGAACACGTATTTAGCCACCACTGACTAAGATGGTGATTATAGTTGAATTATATATATATATATATATATATATATATATATATATATATATATATATATATATATAAGAAAAAAATCTAAAAAAACCCACAATTTGATAAACCATCCCAAATAATGGAAATGTGTTAAATGATAACAAGTCACAGCCAAGAAATCTAAGTCTAAGATTTAATTCGGCAATAAAACATTCTTCTTTTGTTTTGTTTTTGGTAAATCATCGATATATTGATCAGTAAATGCATCACATTCAGTATCATGAGATGGTTCTGGTTCCATTTACTACTAAGGAAGTTGGCTGTAGCAGAAAATCCTAAAAAAAAGAAGGCGGTAGCAATTATACTTTTAGTTCATCAGCATGCTTTGTTTCGTTAGTCACATCTTGTCTTTCCAGTAACAATGTCGCAATCTGTACATTTATAGTTATGGACAATCCAACAGAGCAAAACAAAGAGCTACCGTGTGAAATTGATTGGACAGACCAAAATAGTATTTGATAAGAAAAGACCTTAATACTACAATTCATTTGTAATATTAATGCAACATTTATGTCACCGCAGAGGAAATTGCCCGTCGAAAATGTCGGGAATTAAATTGTAAGGCTGGCAACGCTGTTTGCCACACAATGTGATGGTTTTGCTCCTCTAAACAGCATATTGATTTTATTTTCTAAGTCCCGCGTGTCTGGCGTTGTTCGTGTAAGTGTTACTGTCTTTGGTGTCATGTATTTTCTCAGTTCTCCGTGCCTGGCATTGCAGAGCCTCGTTTTCATCCTGTTTCCGAATTTTTAAGTTTTTCGCCCGCCATTTTTCCCCTCGCTTAGCCGATTTTCGAGTGACGAAAAGCTGAAAATATGGCTCCAATTATTTTGCAACGTAACTCCCAGGATTCCCGGCTCTCCCCCAGTGCTGTGTGTGAGTGTTTTTTTTTATTTTTATTATTTTTATTTTGGTTGTTTTTCAGTGTTTTCGAGTTACGCAATTTAACCAACTGCGTGCTTCAACTGCTTGCCTCGGCTTGCGAGGCTCACAATGCAATGAGCGCCTAAGTCCCATCATTGCAGCCTAAGTCCTGCGTATTTCAACGGCTCGCCTCGCTTCTGGAGGCTCGCAGTTGTCTGCTCACGTCTCTTTGCGAGGGCCGCAAGTGCGTTACCAACATCGCTAACGTTACCAACATCGCAAAGATCCACAACTATATATGTGATATATAGTATATAAAATGTACATTTGTGTTCACATTTGAAAGTCTAAAGCAAGTTAAAAAACCTGTTACCAGCTCAGAATTCCAAGAAATACAGTTATTACACTGCATTCTGGGAAGCTGAGCTGGGACATGCAAATGTGCCCACAAAGGCACAAATATATAGATATAACACAGCACAGATACAAATAATGGATCACTCTTAGAACCCACTTGGTTTATATGTATTGTTTAATAAATAAAACTGGGGAATTTGTGCAAGAGAAGTAATGTATGGGTTTATAAACTCAAGTGCTTAATAAGAGTATCTATGTCTCCTTGTGAAGGAAATAATAACGTAAAGAGGTTCCAGAAGAAGAGAGAACTAGATAATAATAATTAATTGTGTTTTATGCTCTTCATTATGTAATTAAGATGTATGTGCATATATATATATATATATATATATATATATATATATATATATATATATATATATATATCAATAAGTGTTACAAGCTTTTGTAACACTGCGGCCCTTCATCATACTAAGGCTGACAAAAAAGAGAGGGTATGAAGGCTGGAATTTATGCAAAAATGACCTAAAAGGATCTTCCCCTTCTCTAACTATCTTTATCTAGGGCGACTCATTAACTCTCCCATGGTGGAATTTAGGTATAGATATAATCTTTGAAAACAGACTTTTGCCATTATATTTATTTATATGTGTATGTTTTATGTAATGCAGTAACAGGGACCTTTGCTGTGTCCTTTTAAGATGACGCAAGTTTGGAATGTCTGTAAACTTGTAGAATAAAATGATGTGGTTCACAGATTAAAAAAGACGTTTTTAATTATTACATTACATTATATTAATTAAAATTACATACAAACCTGATTATGTATGAATATTTTTGTATTGATTTGTAATACAATAATGATCATGAACAGATAGAATTGCCACAAATGGATACATTGTTACAATCATATTTGTATTTTATAATAACTATTATACTGTCACCTAATCCTATTGTAAATGTACATTATTTGTGTCAAACCTATGAATAGAACTGATTAAAAATATATTTTCGGCATCCAAAGTAGCATAAAATTACTTTCTAATAAATATATGTATATATAAATATAAAAAATAAATAAATAAAAAATAAATAAAATAAAAATATATATATATCCTATAACAGCAACATGACTTCCATTTTACTTTATTGTCTTCTCTTTGACATGTATGATATGAATATATTCAGAAAATAACACGTGTCATCAGAATAGTTACAATTTTGGGTAAATGAGTAAATTATCTCATGAAAATAGTTTTTTTCTCTCTCTGTGACTTCATGCATGAATTTCAGTTAAAACCTCCAGTTTGCCTAATTTGAGTTTATATCTTTAATTGAATCTGGTCGTTTTTCTTCTTTTTCTACACAATCCTCGATCCATTATTTATAAAACACAAATCATTTTTTTTCTCTCTACAGTAAATCATTATTTAGTAATACTTCATTGTGTTTGCAGCAAATGCGTGACTCGGCGTGCTAATTTGCATCTCAGAGTACTTGATAAGTGTAGAGGAATGGCAGTATTGGGGGTTATTGTTTTGGCAAAATACATGGACAGACATACATTGAAGTGATGGGATTCTAATTAGCAGCTAATGAATCTTTAGGAGCCGCTCATTTACATACAAATGCAGAATAAGCAATAATGAATTTCTGAGGAATGGTTTAAAAAAATGGCTAATACAATGTATAGACAGTTTTTCATGTTCTTTCGGAATAACCCAAAAACTCTATTTCCCGGTAAGAGAGTCTCTTTAGGAATGCTATGAAGGAAAACTTGTAAATATTGTATAAGGTGGAAGGAACTTATGGGCACCGGGCTCCATCTTCATGTAGAGAAGTCGAAATCAAGACACTCAAAGTGAGTACTTACCTTGGTTTTCATTGGCTGGTCAGCTGCATTGTCCAATATATTGAAAACTGACTTATTTTGGTTGTAACAAAGAAAATTTAATGTGAATTATTGGGTGCTTTGGAATTAGCAACCTGCAGATTCAAGGGGCCTCATTCAATTGCAATTCGGCCAATTGAATAGGGCTCTATATAAGCACGGAGCATATTTTTTTACAGAAGTGTTTAATTAGTGAACTTCTATCCAAAAGCAAGGTCTGCACTAACTAAACACTTCTGCAAAAAAAAATGTTATGTGCTTATATAGAGCCCTATTCAATTGCCAAATCACAATTGAATGAGGCCCCAGGTCGGGAGGATTAAAGAGATATGGACAGTACCTGGATGTTACTAGGTATATAATACCCCTGTGTATCTATTTATTTTATGTATTTTGTTTTATTAAGAAGTGCGTATAAGCTCTGCCTAAAATCCTACAAATAGTTCCTGTAAGGGTCTGCCCACTACAGCATATGCAGACATAGACTCTGTAGTACTTGCTGTGCTATGTCTCATACTAACCAATCAGTGACCATCTCTCAGCAACATACTGCTGAGACATGGTCCCTGACAGGCTAGGACACTACACTGTACATCTAGCCCTACAGAGTCTATGTCTGTATATGCTGCAGTGGGCAGCCCCATACAGGAACTATTTGTTAGATTTTAGAAAATTACAACCTTCCATATCCATTTAACTGGTTTATATAAATCAATTTCCCTTGTTTGATGATGTAGAGCAGGAATGATAAATGTCACAGCCCATTAATAGCCCGTAGAGTACTGAGCAGTGCCCTATGTATACATCATATAGTGTGCTGTATCACTACAGTACCCAATGCACAATGTACACCTCTCATAACTGGAAAAGCAATTTATTTGGAGGCAGTGAGTTGTGTACGAGAGACTTGCAATCTAAATGCAATCTACAGGCACGGTCCCCTGGGATGGGATTAAGTATTTGTGTATGGAGGGAGCAAACTCTTTAGAAATTTGTTACTGTCAACACTGCGGTTTAAATAAAACCAAACAGAGCTCTGGATAATGAGAGCACAGTGCGGGGGGAGACGAGCGGGGGGATCTACCAACCATCGTTAGGGGTAAAGGCATTAATTGCTCATACTGTACTGTGAGGGAGAGTGAGCTGGAAGGAAATGAGCTTTGTATGCTCAGGAGACCACCAACACTTACTAGGACAGGACATATGTAGAAGAGACCACTGATGAACCCATGCTCCGGGATGAAAGATGTATCCAAAGAAAGGAATCTTATATGTGGAGGACCACTGAACAATAATAACATATGTATAAATACCTTGAGTCTGACCAAGAGCATGATACCTTGAGTCTGATCAAGAGCATGATACCTTGAGTCTGACCAAGAGCATGATACCTTGAGTCTGATCAAGAGCATGATACCTTGAGTCTGGCTAAGAGCATGATACCTTCAGTCTGACCAAGAGCATAATTAAGCAGCAAACCTTATATATATATAAGTTTGCAAGTTTACAATCGCTTTGGACCTTTAGGAAACCTCTAGGTACATTTGATTTTAAGTCCAATAACAGGGCCCTCCATTCTTTTGCCATGGTTTAAAAATGTTTTGATCTGTACAGCGCTACGGAATATGTTGACACATGACAAATAATGGATAATAATAATTATATATATACTAGGAAATTGCCCGTCAAAAATGACGGGAATAAAATTGTAAGGCTGGCAATGCTGTTTGCCACACAATGTGAGGCTTTTGCTCCTCTGAGCACCATTTGCGTGCCGCGCACTGACTGCCGTTGGTTTTATTTTCTAAGTCCCGCGTGCCTGTCGTTGTTGGTGTAAGTGTTACCGTCTTCGCCATCGTGTATTTTCTAAGTCCCGCGTGCCTGGCGTTGTTGGTGTAAGTGTTACCGTCTTCGCCATTGTGTATTTTCTAAGTCCCGCGTGCCTGGCGTTGTTGGTGTAAGTGTTACTGTCTTCGCCATTGTGTATTTTCTAAGTCCCGCGGCCCTGGCATTGTTGGTGTAAGTGTTACTGTCTTCGCCATTGTGTATTTTCTAAGTCCCGCGTGCCTGGCGTTGTTGGTGTAAGTGTTACTGTCTTCGCCATTGTGTATTTTCTAAGTCCCGCCTGCCTGGCATTGCTGAGCCTCGTTTTCATCATGTTTCAGAATTTTTACATTTTTTCTGCCGCCATTTTTTTTTCAGCTTCAGCGATTTTCGCTTGTTAAAAAAGACAAAATATGCCTCAAATTAACTTGCCACCTCACTCACCGGGTCCCTGGCTCTCCCTCTGTGCTGTGTGCCGTAATTTTGCGTCCGTCGCAAAGTCCAGGGCCCTCCTGCTTCTCCGTTCGTGAAGGGGAAGGGATGTGATGCCTATTTCAGTCTTATCCAGTGATCAAACAAAGGCTCTGGATGTTTCCCTGCCCCTCCTCTGCCCCCTCCCTAACTACAAACATACACACACCCATCATCCAGCTCTCAGGATGTGATGTAACAAACACAAAATGGATTCCTGTACTCAGAGTCTTCAAAAATTCAGATTATCCTAAAATGTTTTATATGTCCATGTCTTACACAGTTGCTAATAATGTTAGTTTGGTATATACCAGTGCTTTTTTTCTTTGAATACCCGCGGTCCTTTAAATGGACAGAGCAAACCTAGACTGACCTTCATCGTAGTATGATAGGTAATATTTTAAAATTAAGTATTAATATATAGAGTGCTTTTCTTATATTTAATGCATTCAGGACTTTCAGTGTAAAACTTAACTTTGAGATATATATAGTATATATATTTATGATGGCCTTTTAATGATGATGGCGAAATTTGTGGAGACAAAGAAAAAGAATATCCAATGAAATCCTAGGATTCCTATAATGGACCCACAAGAGAGGGGGCCTGGTGAGGTCGAGGGAGTATGGGACGGGGTGGGAAATAATAAAAAAAAAGTAAATACAAAAAATAATAATAATAATAAATAGACCCCACTGGGGCTCCATCAATAATCCCAGTTGAAATACTGATTTATGGATATCCCTCTCTGGGCACCAAACTGATTTAGCCCCTTTCAGATTCATGTAAAAAATATGGTCCCTAACCTGCTCCAATAAGGACAGTCCAAATTCTAACATCTCAAACCCAACCTATAACACTCTATCCTGGATTTACAACATATAACAATGGATGAAAACTGATACAAAAATGAACCTGAGTAATCAAGATGGACTTTATTGACTATTTCATCACCAGATCCAACAAATATTCTGACCCTCTCTCTGGGGCTAATCTCTATGGGCTAAACTCTATGGGGCTAATATCTATGGGGCTCATCTCTATGGGCTAAACTCTATGGGGCTAAACTCTATGGGCTAAACTCTATGGGACTCATCTCTATAGGCTAATCTCTATGGGGCTCATCTCTACGGGCTAAACTCTATGGGGCTGATCTTTATGCGGCTCATCTCTATGGGACTCATCTCTATGGGACTCATCTCTATGGGCTAAACTCTATGGGGCTAATCTCTATGGGGCTCATCTCTATGGGACTCATCTCTATGGGCTAATCTCTATGGGGCTAATCTCTATGGGACTCATCTCTATGGGCTAATCTCTATGGGGCTCATCTCTACGGGCTAAACTCTATGGGGCTAATCTCTATGGGGCTCATCTCTATGGGACTCATCTCTATGGGACTCATCTCTATGGGCTAAACTCTATGGGGCTAATCTCTATGGGACTCATCTCTATGGGCTAAACTCTATGGGGCTAATCTCTATGGGACTCATCTCTATGGGCTAAACTCTATGGGGCTAATCTCTATGGGACTCATCTCTATGGGCTAAACTCTATGGGGCTAATCTCTATGGGACTCATCTCTATGGGCTAAACTCTATGGGACTCATCTCTATGGGGCTCATCTCTATGGGCTAATCTCTATGGGGCTAAACTCTATGGACTAATCTCTTTGGGGCTCATCTTTATTGGCGTACCTCTATGGGGCTCATCTTTATAGGTCTAACCAATAGCCCAGTATGGAGGATGTGGCTCTGTCCAATAAATACTGACCCCATCCTGATGTAGTAAGAGGATGCAGCTTCATTCTCACATCACCAGGGAAGCTAAAAGTCAAAATACTGCTCCCAATCAATAGCCATGCATAATTAATCAATTGTGAGAAGCACATTTTAATTTGAATTAAACATTGATGTTCTATTTAAGTGTACAGTTATGCATGAAATATCAATACGCTGCGCTACGGTGAAACCACAGGAACAGCGGGGAGGCTTTCCCAATATGCAGAGGCTAATGTAATGTATAGTGCTCAGAAAGCCGCCTGGCAGCTGATGGGTTAACCCCAGGATGCTATATTATCTGCTGTGTCTGCAAACCTAACGACTGAAACTACATTTAAATTAGTGCAATACTTTGTATGAGGGTAATTTATGTAGATAACATGCAAACGCGCTCACAACACGAGAGATCTGCATTTACTTATGTTACATTTACCAAATTCTATATTATATGCTATATATGTTAAAGGACCACAGTAATTTAAGAACAAGCTAACAATATTAGCAGTTGTGTAAGCCTGGGCTCCCTGCTGGTCCAGTGGTTAGGATTTGGTGCTTTTAAGCTGCGACCTGGATTTGGTTACAGTCAGGGAACCAAGAGGTCAAACCATCCTGGAGCCAAGCAGGGTTGGGCCTGGTCAATACTTGGATGGGAGATCACCTAGGAATACCAAGAGCTGTATGCTGTGGCCCACTGGAGAAGGATCTGGCAACCCACTCCAGTATCTCTGCCATGAATACCAAATTGATCAGCATGACCATGGACATAAAGATGTCCTGATGTGTTACGGTCCATTAGGTCACATTGAGTTGGAAACAACTGAACAAAGCAAAAAAAAAATACCATGGGAACAGTGGTGGAGCTAATGCTGGTGCAGCAGGTACAAAGCACCAATGCCCGCAAGTGGGCCGGGGGTCTCTGCTTCTAGCAGTATAAGTATGGCGTAAAGGGGGTCTCTTAATTTAATAGAGAGAGATTGATGTAGGGGTAATCTGATCACCTACATATGTTTTGGCTATTTATTGACTACATTGTATTGAGAAGTTGGAAAGGGGACCCCAAATTATTTTGCACCAGGCCCCCCATCCACTAGCTCTACCACTGCATAGGCACTAAACCTTTTTTGGGGGGAAATACACATTTTTGAAGACTGTGTTTGTTACATCGTTACAACTGGATTATGAGGGTATCCGTGAACGGAGGGGACATGGAAATTGTTTTGATAATTGGATAAAAATTAAATTGACACCACATCCCTCCCCCCTCACTGGCCCAGAAGCAGGAATCTGCATCAATAGATGCAACCAAAGTGCTCCAGAAGGGTAAACGCCCCCTCACACTCACACAACTTCCACCAGCTTATCATGGATTCCTCCAGGGTCCGGTAAAGGTATCAACATGTTTTCTTTATTATGTTCTTACTCAGACTCAAAGTTTTCAAACATATTTATTTGTATAACTGGTCTATTAAATATAACAGAATAAAAATGTAAATTTTGTGTCATTATAACCTTGATGGTACCCAACCGGAGAATGGGCAGCTACTCTATACCCTGCCCTGTTGGATGGTGGCCACTCCGGGTACAAGTCCTCCAGCTGCAGCTTGCTTGTGCAATTACAGTTGTTTTTTTCTGTAGGAGGTTTGTGAATTTGATGGACGTTTTCCTAAAGACATCCTATAATCAAAATAGAGGCGCTCAATCTGCAAACGAACTGGGCATGGTACCCCACTCTGAGAGCAATCTTTTAGCCACTTGTGCCCATCACAGGGATAAATATCCAGCCCTGAAATACCAGGCAATTCTACCCTGACCAGGAGAAACAGCAAACCCCAGATATACATGTCGGCCTTAGTTGGGCCTCATCGGTGAGGTGCAGCTTAACTCCTTAAGGCATGGTAAGGTGGGCAGTTTTTGGAGTGTGAAGGGACATTGTCTCTCCAACAGAAAGTTGGTTTCATAAAAAATAAAAAAAATAGACTATACATTGTACTAGCCTTTTTTCTCTACAGTAAATCATCGCTGAGAAACATAGTCTTACTGACACATTGCGAGAGTGCCAGGTTTGCTGATTGCTGTTAGACAGACCTGGCATCACCTTTACCCCTTTCCTCATTTCCCTCTGCCCCATAACATCACATCAGCTCTGTAATTGCCCCGGTTTCCCGTTACTCTCTGCTGCAGTATCTGAGAGCTGAATAATAATAACTGCCAGACTGCGACTTTGTAACAACATAAAACGCGGTACTGAAAGCTTGCGCTGACGCTGGGATCTGTGCTTAGTTTTGATCATTTACATAGCGCCTAACAAGAGGCGCAGCACAGACGCGCTGTATGTCTCATTACTGAGGAAACACAGAGAAGATTCTTCATCCCAGATGGGTTTCTACTCTGCGGGTTTTCAGTCTATTTCGCCGTCTGCTGCGTATTTATATAAGGAGCGTGTCTGGGCTGGAGCTGTACCAATAGATCTGTCACAAACAGCACAATCTGGATGTATTGGTGTATATATATATATATAATTACTAAATGACTAGTTACTGGACATTCACGGCTGCTTCACTCCTCAATATATATATATATTTGTTGTTGTGCAGTCCTCCAGTCATGTCCGACTCTTGGTGACCATTTGATCTGTAGCACCCAGGCACATCTATCTGTGTTTCTGGTTGTGCTTATCCGTATGTTTTTTTTTTTTGGCAGAGGTACTCAAGTGGGTTGCCAGTTCCTTCTCCAGTGGACTGCAATCTGTCTGATCTCTCTGCTATAACTGTCCCTTTTGGGTGACCCTACATGCTTTAGTGCACAGCATCACTGAAGTACACAAGCCCCTTCATCCCAAGTCGATGAGAGGAAGTAACCTTGAAACGGCTGCATGTGGGTAGGATTCCTAACTTGTGTATAATCCAACCCTAGCTTTGCTCAAAGCAATTTGATAAAGCAGGCATATGCTTAAGGGAAGCCATGTTTGATATGGTTATGGATTGTAAGAGCAAAGCATCTGTGGGCACATTTGCATGTCCCTGCCCAGGTTCCCAGAATGCAGTGTAATAACTGTATTTCTTTTAATTCTGAGCTGGTAACAGAGTTTGTTACTATGCCCACAGAACTAACCTACTTAGGAAAGTGTGTGTTCTCGGATTGGGCGTCTTTGTTACTAATTATCATGCATGAAAATATTTATGAGAAAATAGGCACCTGCCTGGGGAGCATCACTCATAGGGACGCCAGTCTGCCTGCGATGCAGCTTTGTTATCCGCTCTCATTTGCTTCATATTCTTGGATTTTCTGAGATGAATTAGCAGCAAATATATATATATATAAATCCCTAGTTAGAACATTGTGTCCAGGTCTGAGACCATATTGCCAAAAGGTTATTAACAAATTAGAAAAAGTCTAAAGGACAAAACTTACAAGGAACGATTTCATGACTTGAGAATGTATAGGTTATAGGGGAGGAGGGAGAGAGGGATATGAGAGAACCCGGCAAATATAGCAAATTATGTATTTACCAGAAAGAGAAGAATTCAAGAAAAAGAGGTCATAATTTGGAGTTGTAAAGTGGAATGTGACGTAGTCCTTTATAGAAGAAGAAGAAGAAGATATGTGGCCAGCCTTCCACCAGAAGTCTTAGGGTTACATAGTTATATAGTTATTGAGGTTGAAAAAAGACTTTTAGTCCATCACATTTAATCTTTTTAGATCTCTTCAGATCTGCAATATGCGGATTAATGTTTAATTGATCCAGAGGAAGCACAAAAAACCCATTGAAACATTGCTGACCCCATATACCGGCGATCGGATTGCTACCCGGATCAATATTCTTCCTTTTCTAGTTATCCAGGATAACCCTGAATGTATCCAACCCCTTTTCAAGTTATCTATCGAATCCGTTGTCACAACCTCCTTTTGTAGAGAATTCCACAGTCTAACCACCCTTACTGTGAAGAACCCTTTTCTTTCTCAAGCAATGTGCTCTTGTCAGTTAAATCCTCTTGGCACAAAAAGCTTCCCTGACAAAGCCTTATAGTGACAAAAACTAATAATAAAACGTAACTTTTATTCACAGAAAACTGTATAAAACATCAAAACAAATGCCCAGTAAAGAGAAAAATTAGAAAAATAGAATCTCATTTACAAGAAAATTGGGAAGCGGGATTGTTATTAATTTGTACAGCACATCGAAAACAGAACTGGTTTCTGAGCAGAAAACTAATGAGCTCAATTACCAGCCACTAAGGGTTCCCTGGTGGTCCGGTGGTTAGTACTCAGTGCTTTCATCGATGCAACCTGGGATTGATTCTAGTCAGGGAACCAAGCGGTCACATCACCCTGAAGGTTGAGTCTGGTCAGTACTTGGATGGGAGACCACCTAGGAATACCAGGAGCTGTATGCTGTGGACAACTGGAAACCCACTCCAGTATCTCTACCATGAAAGCCAAGTAGATCAGCATGACCATGGACATAAAGATATGCCTGGTGTGTTACAGTCCATGAGGTCACGGAGAGTCGGAAACAACTAAACGGCGCAACAACAACAAAATAATTATCTTAAACTAGTATCTATCTGAAAGGCATAAGAAACCAAAGAGTTAAATTGTACCAAAACAACTATCCTGATGGGATATCAACAGTTCAATAAAACCTATTATATATTAAAAGTACATAAAAGATGCCCAAGGCTCAGGCCTAGGGAGTCACATTAGATGGAAAGACGCACCATCTGCTAGGATTGTACATAAAATGACAATTTCAGCACCACTGACTACATGTCCAAGTGGATTTAGGCAGCATTAAAATTAATTTATTTTCTGCATTTTAAATGATTGCTAATTTATTTATTGCAATATTCCATGATATGCCAATTATCCTAAAGTTTCTGCGCAATATGTCACCCAGATTAGTTTCCCGGCATTTGTAATGCACATTAATGCTCACTAAGAACCGCTACGAATACATAGCATTATGATGCATGCTTTATATCCCATGGAATTAGAATTTATGAATTCAACAAGAGAAATTAACAGTGGCGTATAAACCGGCACTTGATATCACACCCTAGCAATTAAAAAAAGTGATTTTTCTTGCAATAAACATATGGCACGTCCTCATTAAATCTGTTTTTTTCCATTTGCTGGTACAGATTGTGCAAAATATCAGTCACTATGAGCCAAGTGAATGGAGAATACATTAAAGCCAAGAGGTTATTAGCCCGAGGCATCTTCTCTTATCAGTGAGAAAGCAATCATCATGAAGGCGTTGTGAAGTGAGCTGCAGTAACATAGAATGATGATGTGGGAGGCCCCGAGGACACTAAGAAAGTACTTTATATCTCACTGGCAGCGAATGCATCTTCTATTTAATACTGCTATGTCTTAAAAGAAAGTTATCCACCAAAATACATTTTATTTTAAATCTTCTTTTTTTTTTACTCTTCAATATTTATAAATATTTATATTAAATAAAGTGTTAATGTATCTGTAAAATGTCATAACATGCTCAGCAACTAACTTGAAGCTCAGTAAAATATCCCTGCGTATCTATTTACTTTTAAGTAATTTTTTTAAAGAAGTGCTTATAAGCTCTATCAGACAATTAGTCCCTGTATGGGGCTGCCCACTGCACCTCTGTAAGGCTGGATGTACAGTGTAGTGTCCTAGCCTATCAGCGGGTACGTCTCAGCAGCATCTTACAGAATGTTGCTGAGAGACGGTCACTGATTGGTATGAGACTTGGCAGAACAATTACAGTAGAGACTTGGTCTTCATGAACTGCAGAGGGCAGACCCATACAGGGACTGTTTGTTTGATTTTAGGCAGTAAAAACAAAGTGTATTAGCACTGTTTAACAAAATAAAGTACATTAAGGTAAATGGACACACAGGGATATTATATAAAACAACCTTTAATGGCCCTTTCACTGTGTAAAGAAACAGAAGCTGAAATCTGAAAAATAAAGGTTCAAAGGTAAGCTTTTAAGGCTATGTTAATTTTTTTTTTTTTTCATTTACTGATTTAGTTGCTAGTTATAATATTTATTTTTATTTATATATATATATATATATATATATATATATATATATATATATATATATATATATAGTTGACTACAGCAATTGTTTCATATATGGTGGGCTGAGGAGTGATAGAAGCCCTCCACCGTACATAGTACAGTAGTACAAACAACGAATAGTACAATAGTAATTCCATTTGAAAGTCTGAAAAATAAGTTAATAAATGTATTTCCTGCTCCAATTTCTCAGAAATACAGTTGATGCACTGCACTCTGGGAAAACTGGGCGGGGCATGCAAATGAGACCACAATGCATGCTCACTCTGTAATCCGTAACCATTTTATACACGGCTTCTTTTATATATAATTGTTAAAGACACAAAAGTCATCCTACTGTGTGAACACTTAAGTGGTCCTTTCAAATAAATAAGGCACCAGAACCAGCCCTGGTTAGTAAGGAGATACAATGTAACAATAAGAAATGTCTATTATTTTTATTGAAAGTGTAAATGTTGATTTGTT
The DNA here is from genome assembly GCA_027410445.1 of Discoglossus pictus. NCBI lineage: Eukaryota > Metazoa > Chordata > Amphibia > Anura > Alytidae > Discoglossus > Discoglossus pictus. The sequence continues at coordinate 18,952,449 of CM050164.1, forward strand.
AAAATGTTACAAAGTAACAAGCGCTCCGAGGCTCCGACTCTAATATTATTTCCTGGCCATTAATTCTTATGGCCGCGCCGGGCGCCCGGTCCGTGTTTTGACGGGAGTTTAAGCGTTGTCTTTGAAGATCTCCTTGGAAGAACATTTCCAATCCAGCCAACAGATGTTTACGTCCCGAGGGATGGCGGTAATGACACAATTATCTTATCTGCCCATTGAGTTTAGTGATTGCGAGTGGCCGGCTCTTTAATTAATCTGATTGCTAGGACAGACACAAAGCTGGTTATGGTATAATGCTTCGTTAGGCATTGATTGGCAAGATGAGCGAGGAGGGATTTATAGTTATCAGACAACAGAGATTAGGGGTGACCTTGGGGTTAAGAGACTGGAAGCAGTGGTTGAGCTACTGCTTGTATTTGGTTTTTAATGACCTGGCACAGAAAAATGCTGAAGGGGCCCCCACATAATTCTGCACCAGGGCCCTCCGCTCACTAGCTCTGCCACTACATGGAAGGGATAGCGCTAACATGCATAGCAGATAACTAAAAGGCCCATCTAGACTGCCCCAGTGGCGGTGCAGCAGTTGCAAAGCACCCGGACCCACAAATAAAGTTTATTAGGGAAATCTCAATTTTCCTTTTTTTTTTTACTTGTTATCAGAGTTTTCAGTCTAGTTTCATTATTAGCACATTGTGATAAAATCCCGGGCTTTACTGAATGGGCATTGTATCAACAGTCATGTGATTATCCTATCTCTGTTTTTTCCTATTTCATTTCAAAATGCTATCCCTGTTACTAAATGATAACCGCCACCTTGAATTACTCAGCAGTAATATTATCAGAATCTGCCACCAACAATAAGTATGGGATGAGTAGCCTATCCAAAAAATGAGTTAATTCCTATTTTTTTATGTTCTAAAATTAGTAATTTCCATGTTTTAATATTTATTTCCTTATGCTGAAGCTGTGCATAAATTAGGCAGCTGCAGGCAAATTTGCTCCATACTCTGCCACCATAAGGAAAAGATGGGAGGAGCCCCAGTTTAAGGCCAACTGGTTTCAGTGTAATTAATTTGATTCAATATCAACTTTTTTTTTTATCATAATACATTGGAAAGTTGTTTCTACTGATATTTACTAGGTGAGAGTTGTAATTTATAAAACACATTTCAGTGGAATGAAAATGAATGTATGTTACTTGGTTAATTTAAACAGGAAGTAGATTTCATTTTAAAGATCAATAAAAACTAGCTATATATTGTACCAGCATTTCTGTAAATTATTTCTGAAATATTTAGAATAGATTTTGTGACTCAGTATGCTAATGTGCTGCTGAGAGCGCGTGATAAGGGTGACAGAGGGGTCTAACTGCCAGATAACATTGCAGGTCTTTATTTTGGCCACTACTGAGACAAACAAGCGGACTGTAATACTAATTAGCACATCAAAGCAGCTGGTGTTTCATTGTCACAGCTGTATAAGGTGCCATTAGATGCTGCGAAAGCGAGGGACGCGGTTCTGGTCACAAATGCGGACCTCGCGAAGAGAGAGACGCATTTGCGGAGGTGGAGACTCTACGCCGCCTCAAGCGCGGTAAAAAACAATAAATAAAAAAAATAAAAATAAAAAAATAAAATAAAAGAACCGCGGGTCTTAGAAAAAAAAAAAGCAATCCCAAAAATACGATGTATACATAAAAAAAAAAAAAAAAAACACTGAAAAATAAAAAAAAAACATAGACAAAAATCACACACAGCCAACAGATGGGACAGCCAGGACGTCTGGGGGTGAGGTTGCACGCCAATTAAAGTCGAAATTAAGGAGTTTTGCCACTTGAAAATTGCCTAAGCAAGAAAAAAATGGGGGCCGAAAAATATGAAACGAGGCTACACGACCCCGAATCGTGGAAAACACTGAAAAGGACGTACGACTTTTACAAACAACCATTATGACCCATGGAACTTAGAAAAAAAAATAGGAGGTCGCAAAAATACGAAGTTAACAGCGGAAACACGCACATCCACAAACACGAAAAGCACAACAACAAAAAAATACCACATAAAACATCACAAGTTCGCCACTTGAAACTCGGGTAAGCGAGAAAATGGCAGACGAAAAAAATAAAAACGAAACTAAAGGACACAGAGCCGCGAAAATAACCGCCAGACACGTATGAGTTAGCCATGAACGTAGCTGATACAAAATATACCATTACAACGGACGGAAAATGCTCGCGAGCCAAGTAGAACAAAGACGCCATTTTACAACACAAACTTACAACTCATAACATTAGGATTCAAAAATGCCGCTTTACCCACCTAAACAAATGGTTTGCCCTCTCGCGCACGCAGACTTTTTACACTGCGCACTTGCCACATTGCTGACACTTTTTTCCTCCCATGGTCAACACTCCAACTGTACATTTTCAGATGCAGGAAAATCCAAATAGATTGTTAGCTCTTCGTGATATTGATTGCTGCATATTAAATATAAATAGGTAAAGTATATTCATTTATTAATTCATATTACTTTATTAATTCACTGTACTCACATTTTTTGGTAATTTTACACTTTACTTACTGTATATATCTGTCTTTGGGATGAGCCGGACAATTGAAGTACACGAGGGGAGAGGCTCACAATGAGCGCCGAAGGTCCACAGAGGAGCAAAAGCCTTACATTGTGTGGCAAACAGCATTGCCATGCCTTACAATTGTATTGCCGTCCTTTTTGACGGGCAAGTCACTAGTATATATATATATATATATATATATATATATATAAATAGTTAGTAACAATAGCAACTGCAAAGCAGCTAATGTGAGTACCTTGTTGCTTATTTCATTTGTACATTTATTTATTTTTATTTTTTTCATTTATTTTAATTTTTTATTTCTATCATTGTTAGTGGGTGAAATATGGTGGGGTAAATAAATGATTGAACTTTTACCTCCAATGGCACATATAAACAAGAAGTATTGTAAACCCAGACCTTGAAGTTTATTGCCAACTCTGGAATTGTAAAAGGTGGACCATTACAGATGACCATGAGAATCCTGGCCCCTCTAACCTATTGATACCAGAAAGATACTAGATAAGTTCTGTATAAGAAATTAAGAAATATTCCGGGGGGATACCTGCCTTTCAATCAAAATCATGTTGTTAGTCTCAGACCAGCTGTTATTGATTGGCTGGGAAGTGGGTCGCCAGTCAGGGGGGCTTTTGAGGGTTGGGTCTTTTTAAAATATCTGCAAAACAGGAATAAAGGAGTGTGACTGAACACTAATCAATAGTGTGTGCTACTTGGTTGATGGTCTATCCTACACAAAGGGATAGGGAAAAATGTTTATTATTTTTTCATAAATTAGTAACATTTAGCCTGAGTTTGTAACCTGTGATTTTACAAAGTTCTCCTGGGAGATGTTCCTGATCTGAATTGGCATGCTGGGCAAAACCTCACCATTCAGGGGGTTGATCTTGTAAGCTGAAGCAGGAGGGTTAGGGGTGTATGTGGTCCTCTCACCCCTTGGTCGTGACATGTGTGCGTAAATATATATATATATATATATATATATATATATATATATATATACTAGTACAGTAAAATAAAAGAACATTTGTGTTACCATTTCAATATATAGTGGACAAGCCACTAGATTACCTATATGTGACAGTTAAGCCTCACCCGTTCCTTCTGATCTTCCTTGTAGGATGCTTTAAGAACTACAACCTTTTTTATCAATTGAGCAATGTTTTCTTCTACTTGGGACTCGGCATTTCCTTCCAGAGCCACTGTAATAGTCCAACCTTCATAAATTCCAAATAATAAAATGATTACATACAAATTTTCAAAAATGTGATCACAATATTTCTTCCTGATAAACTTATAAGCAAGTCATTTTACTTACCGATCAGTTCTCGTGGTCTGTAAACAGTTGGAAGAAACACGTCCACTGGACAGAGCGACGGCCTCCATTATGTGTATATGTATTGAAGCCTTGTGAGCAATTTGGAAAGGGACTTTAAACTTATGGATACTGGTCTGCACTATCATGTAGAGAAGTCAAATCAAGCGGTGAAGCTGCAAAAACTTTCTAAATTAAAGCTTTTCTCACTGTTTTATAATGTTTTTAATGCTGTGGTATTACGGGACATGGAAGGTTCCTGAATTTTACTAGATATATAATATCCCTGTCTACCTATTTACTTCTGGCACTTTATTTTATTAAAAGTGCTTCTATGTTATGACACACATATATAGAGTGGCTTATCATGGCTATAGAACTAACCTATTAAGGTTGGTTCGTTCTCTGATGAGCACTTCTGACTTTGTTGTTTTCTATATGCAAATTACCTTTACGGTTTAGTCTCCCTAAGGGTAATAGGGGACTCCAGACATGGACCCCTTGCTCACTGTGCCTTAGGGAGTTCAGCTGCACCTCACTGACGAGGCCCATAAAGGCCGAAACGCATCTGGGGTTTGCTGTTTCTCCTGTTCAGGGTAGAATTGCCTGGTATTTCCGGGCTGGGTCACTCTTTTGAGTGGGACCAGACTGATATACTACAGGATATTTCTCCCTGTGAAGGGCACAAGTGAGCTAAAAGAGGCTGCTCTCAGTGTGGCTTATCATGGCTATAGAACTAACCTATTAAGGTTAATTCGTTCTCTGATGAGCACCTCTTTGTTATGTTGCACACATATATATATATTTATTTTGTTTATAGGGCACACGCTGTTAGGTCCTGAAAGGACCATAAACTATAGGCTATACATGCTTATGTGCCCTCTTCTACACAATAATACATTTCTTTTTGTCTTCTTTGAGGTTAGTATCTTTAAAGAAAGCAAAGGAAAACAAGCTGAGAAGTTTAGCATTTACAGACAGATTGAGGCTTTTTCATAACCTGCACAGACAATTAAACTAAAGCCAGTGGTGAGGGAAGATTAACTGGGTTACATAAAAAAAATCCTTATAAATAGTGTTCTGTTCAGTAATGTCAGGGATGTATAGCTTACCATGTCCCTTTAATTATTCTTGAGCTCAGAAAATGAAATGCTAATTAATCTTACAGGTCAAATACACGGGTTGGGGTTTGTCTGCTGTAAGGACACGGATTATGAATTATATTGAATATCTATTTCAATTCCGCCCTAGAAGCCGGAGCCCGATCTTGTGCCGGAGCTCTAATATACCGATCATATTCATGAACTTTGACTGATTGATCAGGTTTTGGATTAAGCTCGCATTATAATAATGAAATCGTTCCCATTCTTTTTATCCCTCTTGGCCCTGGACTCTATTACCAGTGTTACGCGCGTCTGGCCTCCATCAACCAAAGTCAATGGCCCATTTTATTGAAAGAGACGCTTGAATTAAATAATGTTCCAGGTTTCTGCATTGGAGTTTTCATTAGACCTGTTATATACAGAGAGGTCAACATGCAAAATACTGGAGTATTGTTACATTTGTTCATTTTATTTATTGCCCAAAACTGTATACCTTATAGCTATAGATGTCAATCTTATAAAGGCAGAACATATACACAAGTTTTAATTATATCAGAATGATATTTCAAGATTCATTTATTATTTGGCCATTTCAACAAATTAGGACCAGTACAGACAGACCAACCAATTAGGACCAGTACAGACAGACCAACCAATTAGGACTAGTACAGACATTCCAACCAATTAGGACCAGTACAGACAGAACCAACCGATTAGGATTAGTACAAACAGCCCAACCCATCAAGACCATTACTGCCAGTCCAACCATTTAGGACTAGTATAGAAAGTCCAACCAATCAGGACTAGTACAGACAGTCTAACCAATTAGGACCAGTACAGACAGTCCAACCCATCAAGACCATTACAGCCAGTCCAACCAATCAGGACCAGTACAGACAGTCCAACCCATCAAGACCATTACAGCCAGTCCAACCAATCAGGACTAGCACAGACAGTCCAACCAATTAGGATTAGTACAAACAGCCCAGCCCATCAAGACCATTACAGATAGTCCAACCATTTGGGACTAGTATAGAAAGTCCAACCAATCAGGACTAGTACAGACAGTCCAACCAATTAGGACTAGTACAAACAGCCCAGCCCATCAAGACCATTACAGATAGTCCAACCATTTGGGACTAGTATAGAAAGTCCAACTACTGTACTATCTTTACATAGCATCCAGTCCCTTTCAACATACACCCCCATACAGCACCCATCCCTCTTTGCACCCATCCCTATAGCACCCAGTCCTTGTCTGCAGCCATCCCCTCTCAGCATCCATCCACACACAGCAACCAGCCCCTCTCAGAACAGGTTGGGCAAGGGGGGGGGGGGGGGGCAGGGGACCCCCATACTACAGATTTTTTTTTTAATGCTAATCATTTTTTTTCAAGTTTACACAGCATCGGGGCCCCTCAGAGAAGGGCCCCAGTGCACTGCACCACCTGAACCACTGGTAGATCCGCCCCTGAGTACAATCAATCAGGACTAGTACAAATAGCCCAAGCTATCAAGACTTGTACAGACAGTCCAACCAATCAGGATTAGTACAGACAAACCAACCAATCAAGGCTAGTATAGACAGTCTGACCAATCAGGACTAGAACAGACAGTCTAACCCATCAAGACTTGTACAGACAGGGCAACCAATCAGGACTAGAACAGACAGTCTAACCCATCAAGACTTGTACAGACAGGGCAACCAATCAGAACTAGAACAGACAGGCCAACCAATCAGGACTAGAACAGACAGTCCAACCCATCAAGACTTGTACAGACAGGGCAACCAATCAGGACTAGAACAGACAGGCCAACCAATCAAGATTAGTTGAAACAGGCAAACCAATCAGGACTAGAACATAGAGTCCAACCAATCAGGCTCTGTTTTTTACTGACTACAATTAAAGAAATAGTTTGTGCACGGGTCTGCCCACTGGAGGAACCTTCATATCCCCTTGAATAACATGCCAAATAAATCCAGGTAATATTTAGTACTTATTCATGCAGATCCTATATAATAATTATGGGAGGACACGTCCCACTGAGCCTGTCCCTTACTAATTGCTTCTGTACCTATTTTTGGCCAGTGCTTTCCAGACATTTTCAGAAAAACAATGATTTATCCGTGTGTGATTCCAAAAACCATAAACTAATGCTAAATCAGCCATTAAATAGCTATACGTGATAATTAATCTTATTTTTTGCAAACCTATTTGCTATAGAAACCACAAATCTGGTTAGTGTATTTTGGTATAATTCTTATTCATTTAAGTGTCGTTCTAACTGTGCGAGAATAAGAGTCTTGACGTCGGTGTTTGGATGTTTTGTTACAGTCTAAATCTTAGAGTGGGATTAATTACCCGTCTCAAGACTTTGTGTTCTGGGCCCACCGGACCGCTGCTGCTTCTACTAAACTCAATAGATATGATTAGCGGCTCCTACAGGGTTAATGTTCCCACGTCTATACATAGAAATGCTAAATACCTGCTTTATGTAACCAATCTGTTGGTGTTTTTTGCTAAAATCAAAAACTATTTTTCCTTTATCAGTCACAATTTTGAATTATGAGTTAATAATGGTACAGAGATTAGGAATATTAATTACATGGAAATTAAAGGGACATAGAAGGATGTTACTAGGTGTATAATATCCCTGAGTATCTATTTCATTTTATGCACTTTATTTTATTTAGAAGTTCTCAATTTTTACAGCCTAAAATCAAACAAATATTACCTGCTTGGGTCTGCCCTCTGCAGCTCATGAAGACATAGACTCTGCTGTACTTGCCCGGTCTCATACTAAACAATCAGTGATGATCTCTCAGCAACATTCTGCAATTTGCTGTTGAGACGTGGTCCCTGATAGGCTAGAACACCACACTGTACATCCTGCCCTACAGAATCTGTGTCTTCATGAGCTGCAGAGGGCAGACCCAAGCAGATAGAAAGGTGTATTATATGTCTAGTAAAGTCTTGGAACCTGCCATATCTCTTTAAAGAACCATTGCAGTCCTATATTAAAAAATATATGTTTTTGAAGAAATATAAGTGAAAATCAGCAGTTTTTAGAATATAAAAATAAAATACAGCCTCTAATTTATAATCTTTTCTATGCAATTCTTCTCCAGAGGAATCTACTATTCTGTTTATCAAGTGAGGCGGGAGGAGACTGAATGCAGAGGAAGCTTCTATATGCACAATGAGAATGTGGCAGCTAGAACTGCCAGTGTATTCAACAGGAGTAATGGGGAGCTTATTAGTCTGTAAGAATATACCTACTAAGGAAGCAGTAGATATAAATCAGAAAAAAAGTGGAACACAAGTAAAAAATAATTGTATATAACACTTCTATATGTAAAGGTTGTGTTTATTTAGTTTGACACCAAACAAATTTACCATTGCAGTTTGGATTTATCCTAAAAATGCTTACACTGGCCCTTTAACACATGATTAGCACAAACTCGTTAGTAACAGTCGTGTTTAATATTCACATATTTGCAACCTGTCGCGATACTTGTCATTATTATCATTGTTTTCATTGCAAAAATAAATAAAAAATGTTTTCCTCCTACAAGGCGCTGGCGACTTGGTGTAATTACATTACTGAATACTAATTAGTTCTTTTAATTACATGACATATTTCCTGTTGTCTAATGAGTTTGCTCATCCAATTAATATAAATGAACACAATTTACCTGGCGACTCTAATCTTGAATGCACCTAAGAAGCCTGGAAAGCCAATGTCTTATAAGTCCACCTGTTAGATATATAGATGTCACAGCAGACAAGAATCAGAAGGTAGATCCAATCTGCCTATTCCATCTACCTAATAAGTTTGACTTATATTAACCTCAGGATAGCATTATGCTTATCCCAGACATGCTTAAATCTCTTTTTTGAAATTACTTTGGCATATTACCCCTAAATCTTTCACCTTCCAACTTCAAACCATGACCTCTTGTTCTTGTATTACTCTTTTCCTAAACTTTATTAAAAGGGACATGGAATATTCCTATTTTACTATTCACATAATACACCTGCACATCTATTTACTTATGTACTTCCTTTTATTAAGAAAAGAAGGGAAGGGGGGTGTTGTCAATCTCAGTCAGATCCAATTATCTAACAAATGCTCCTGTCCTCTCCCTCTTTCCTAGTCACTCCAGCTCTAAAGAAATTACACCACAAAGGCACGCTGGATTCTTCTATTCATATACATAGGAATCAAAAATTCAGATTTTCTTTAAAAATTATTTATGCTCATGGCTTACACGGCTGCTAATGTTAGTTTGTTTTATATTTCACAAACAAGTGACGTTTTTCTTTAAGTATAAAGTATAAAAAATTGCAATGTTTTAAGCTTAATATTTGTGCCATGTGAGCAAATTAATATCCTTATTCTGGATTATTAGTAAACAGGCAAATAAATCAGGAGGAGAATTAGGCCCCCGACTCCTTTATTAATTACATTATACAAATACTCAAACTTAATGACCAATATTAATTAGTAATATCCCTGGAAAGCCGGAGTCCGGAGGAGCCCCAGGAGCTGTCGCATCTCCTTAATGTCCAAGTGTCGCTGACTTGGATGTGATTAGAGCTCCCTAAACACACAGACTTCTTATCATATGTGTAATTAGACGAACACTCGAGGAAAGTACCGGCCCACGCGCCCCCCCCCCCCCCAGCGCCGCTATCAGCGGAGGGGTGGGGGCGGATAGTGAGGAAGGAAAATACAGAATGTACAGGAACAAAACACTTTGGTGACTCATAGAGTTGGAAATATCAGTTTTAGATTACTTTACTTTTATATTATCTTAATATAGATGGATAGATAGATAGATAGATAGATAGATAGATAGATAGATAGATAGATAGATAGATAGATAGATAGATAGATAGACAAAGAGATAGATAGATAGATAGATAGATAGATAGATAGATAGATAGATAGATAGATAGATAGATAGACAGATAGATAGACAGATAGATAGATAGATAGAGAGACAGACAGACAGACAGACAGACAGACAGACAGATAGATAGATAGATAGATAGATAGATAGATAGATAGATAGATAGATAGATAGATAGACAGACAAAGAGATAGATAGACAAAGAGAAAGATAGATAGATAGATAGATAGATAGATAGATAGATAGACAAAGATATAGACAAAGAGACAGATAGATAGGTAGATAGATAGATAGATAGATAGATAGATAGATAGATAGATAGATAGACAAAGAGATAGATAGATAGATAGATAGATAGATAGATAGATAGACAAAGAGATAGATAGATAGATAGATAGATAGATAGATAGATAGATAGATAGATAGATAGATAGATAGATGGATAGACAAAGAGATAGACAGACAGATAGATAGATAGATAGATAGATAGATAGATAGACAGACAGACAGACAGACAGACAGACAGATAGATAGGTAGGTAGATAGACAAAGAGATAGATAGACAAAGAGATAGATAGACAAAGAGATAGATAGATAGATAGATAGATAGATAGATAGATAGATAGACAAAGATATAGACAAAGATACAGATAGATAGGTAGATAGATAGATAGATAGATAGATAGACAAAGAGATAGATAGATAGATAGATAGATAGACAAAGAGATAGATAGACAAAGAGATAGATAGACAAAGAGATAGATAGATAGATAGATAGATAGATAGATAGACAAAGATATAGACAAAGATACAGATAGATAGGTAGATAGATAGATAGATAGATAGATAGATAGATAGATAGATAGATAGACAAAGAGATAGATAGATAGATAGATAGACAAAGAGATAGATAGATAGATAGATAGATAGATAGATAGATATATAGACAAAGAGAAAGATAGATAGATAGATAGATAGATAGATAGATAGATAGATAGATAGATAGACAAAGAGATAGATAGATAGATAGATAGATAGAGACAAAGAGATAGATAGATAGATAGACAGATAGATAGATAGATAGATAGATAGATAGATAGATAGATAGATAGATAGACAAAGAGATAGATAGATAGATATATAGACAAAGAGAAAGATAGATAGATAGATAGATAGATAGACAAATAGATAGATAGATAGATAGATAGACAAAGAGATAGATAGATAGATAGATAGATAGATAGATAGATAGATAGATAGATAGACAAAGAGATAGATAGATAGACAGACAGACAGACAGATAGATAGATAGATAGATAGATAGATAGATAGATAGATAGATAGATAGACAAAGAGATAGATAGATAGATAGATAGATAGATAGATAGATAGATAGATAGATAGATAGATAGATAGATAGACAAAGAGGTAGATAGATAGATAGATAGACAGATAGATAGATAGATAGATAGATAGATAGATAGACAAAGAGATAGATAGATAGATAGATTGATAGATAGATAGATATGTAGATAGAAAAAGAGAAAGATAGATAGATAGATAGATAGACAAAGAGATAGATAGATAGATAGATAGATAGATCACAGCTGTTGATGTTCCACTATTTTAAAGTAATATATGAATACATATTAGTGCATATAATTTCTTACAAGTAGATCTTCTTCACAATTCTATTATTTATTTTATTATTTATTTTAGTGATTTCCGGGGCAAATGTTAATATATTTTTGACAGATCTGTGTTTACATTGTAGTTTTGCCTGAGGGACGAGGCGATGGATTGGTGTTATGGTCTCTACATTGTGGGGGAGGGACATTATATAGAGATGTTTGGCCTGTTATTGAGTAGCCCCCATGGGACCCTCCTGACAGACCTTTTATGACTTAGCAGGTCCCTTGTGACCAGATCTTAGCACGGCCCCTGACACTCCTTATGGACAATCACTGGTGGTGGAGAGGGGCGTCACTAAATGCTTAGCGCTCCTTTGGTTATATGTCCTAGAGTCAGGGTCTGTAGCCTTTTATAAAGAGCAGATCTAGGAGTAAAGGAATGAATGGAGCGGGTTTATAAATCCATAAGCAACTTAAAGGGATCTGGAAGGTTCCTGGATATTAGTAGGTATGTTATATCCCTGGGGATCTATTTACTTGTATATATTTTATTTCATTAAGAAGCGCTTATTTTTGCCAATTTATTATTATCTTTATTTATATCGCACCAAGATATTCGGTAGCGCTGTACAGGGGTGGAGTACATGGCAAAATACAAACTTAACCCCTTGTAAAGAATGGAGGGCTCGATTTTTGAGAATAAAATCAAATGTACATGGTGCTTGTTTCCAAGGCACTGACACAAGATTGAAAACTCGCAAACTTACAATCTAAGGGAAAATATTACATATAGTTCCTAATAGAATTACCTTGGAGGAATGGTAGAAGCTGTGTGTGCAGGTAACATCTGTATAAGTCCCTTTGAAATGCACACACATATGTGGTGTTGTCTTTTTCCAATCTATAATGGCCCTTTAAGTTTTACCGTACAGTCTATATAGAGATTTAATGTCTATAAGAAATGAAAAATACACATAATTTAATGTATTCATTTAATTTATTGACTAATACATGCAACCATTATTTAACCAATCCAATCCAATGTTTTCAGTAGAACTGAATGGATGTCTTCCAGCGTCCCATCTCAGACTAATCAGACACAATAAAATAACAATGGCTGCCCACAGCCGTGCATTATTTCAAGTTAATAAAATTGATGAAGTCATGTGATGTCAATTGTAAATCTGGGACTTCAGTTCCCTTAATCTTAATCTGCTAGGACTAAGCCTGTGTTACTCTGTACAATGATTGCTTTAGTATTCTCTCTCTCGGAGAGCAGACGTACAAGACATTCCTCAGATCTGTTATTCCTTTTGACGCAGCATCAGCCTGATCAATACCTGCAGAGAGGGGGCACGATCTCCTGGGCCACAACACAGATAAATTATTCATTTTTTGGGAGATAAAGCAGATTATAGAACGTTTATTAAAAATAAGCACTAAATAACTTTTTCCTGAATATGTCTATGGCAGCATTAAAGGGACATGGACGTTTCCTGGATGTTACTAGGTATATAATATGCAGACTCTGTAGTGCTGGATGTGCAGTGTAGTGTCCTAGCCTATCAGGGACCACATATCAGGAGCATGTTGCAGAATGTTGCTGAGAGATGGTCACTGATTGGTTAGTATGAGACACAGCACAGCAAGTACAGCAGAGGGCAGACCCAAGCAGGTGACATTTGTAGGATTTTGGGCAGTAAAAAACGACATTATATGCACTTTTTAATAAAATAAAGTACATAAAAGTAAATAGATACACAGGGATATTATATACCTAGTAACATCCAGGAACCTTTCATTTGCCTTTAACTATTTGGTAGCATGAAAAACAAACAGAAAGAGACCCTCACCCCCGAGAACAATGAACAGAACAATGAAGGGAGGGAACATAATACTGAAATAGACATATCCAGGAAAATACAATTACTGCATATTTTTAATAAATTTCCTATATTCCTGAATTGTCAATGGCAGCATTACCTATTGGGTAAGATCCAAGCTCTAAGTATTCAAAGAAACCAAACAGACTTAACCATCTGACAATGAAATCATCTTTACCTAGACATAGAGACCCCGGAATGAGGCACTAGCCTCCAAACCTTGCCTTGTCAAGAGGGAGCAGATGATGTCCTGCCGGCCAAATGATAACACCTTGAATTAGCCGCTAGAATCCATTTGCTAACCATGGATGATGCCTTTTAACCTTTCCTATAACCATAAGGAATAGACTAGTAGACTTATATGGGAAACATATAGTCTGAAAAGAAGTAGGAAAAAACAGTAAATGATGATCTTCTGAATCACTTGGAATTGCTGGAAGTATGATATCTTGGTCCATATGGAATCTGGATACCACCTTAGGGAGAAATTCAGGAATAGGATGAAGAATTAATCTGTCATTAAAGAAGGATAAATAAGGTTCTTCCATAGAAAGGGCAATGAGTTCTGATACTTTTTTGCAGAAGTAATGGTCACTAGGAAGACCACCTTCAAACTCGGAAGATAATCTGGGTATGATTCCAGAGGAACCAAAGTAAATCTTGAAATGGAGTGTAAGACAGCGCCCAAGTCACATTGGGCCACCAAAAGGTTTTCTAGGAGGTCTGATCTTCATAGTACGCCTTAAGGATCTGGATGGTGAGATCGTGGAGAGGCCGTTAAGTTCCTGTCAGGGCTGAAATAAATAGAAGAGCAACTCACAGTATAATAATGGCTGAAATAGAGGTAATCTGGACCCTTAAAATGTTATAGCTTAAGTCCATATTGACTCCAACCCATAGGAATTGCAAAATTGTAGGATCAGAAAGCTTCTATAATCCAGTTGCTTATCCTTATTCCATTGAAGGGACCCTGGCAAAGAAGATCATCTCAATGTGGAAGTTCAATAGGCTGAGTTGTTGAGAGAGCAGACAGAAGAGATATACAACGCCTTTTTGGCCAGAACAGAATGATGGCAGATTCCCAAGGATCTTTTGCAAAAACTTGAAGATAAGAGCAAAAGGGGCCATCCACTAGATAGGCTTCTCATATGGTCATTCTCCATCCTGCGATTGATAGGATCCTTAAATGCACTATCTTCATTAAAAGGCAAAGAAACCTTCTTAGCCATGTCCACCACAGGAGCATCCACACAAGGGATCCTATCCCAAGTACTAGCATCAGACTCAGAAAAGTGATAGAGCCTGGCAAGGTGACCCAAGACAGATACATTTGTATTAGGACTTTGCCACTCAGTATAATCTCCCTTATGTGCTCGACCAATGGAAAGGTAGCCATCTTTGTATGTAGAGAAGCATAAAGCAGATCAGGAGTAGATGCAATTACTTTATGGAGGGCTTTCCTGACCACCTATACTAATGGGTCTACCAAATGGTAGGGAAATTCTTACTCAGGGTAATAATATTCATTACCCTCTTCCACATGGAAGAAATATTTCTGGCATAGAATCATCCTGATGGCTGCTAACCAAGAAGAACAACCTTCACCTGGATCCTCTGAGAATAAAAGCCATATTAAATTCCCTCAACGTGTAAAGCTACCCGCTAACGATCTGCGGGTTACAGGTGGAAAAACCCTATGGGATGTCAAAATTCGAACGCCTTTGATCTGTCAAGCTCGTAGCTCGAATCCTCTGGTGTTCAATCCGTAACCCACAAATGGAGCCAAAACGCCAACGGGTACTAGAGAGGACCTGCAAGGGGTTTAAAGTCCTATACGTCACACTGTAAATGCACATATCAACACACTACTGTATTTAAAATTAAAGGGAAAGTGATGTTAGGTATTAGAATTAATAGCACAACATTCTCAAGCTCGCAAATCTGCAATATTAAATACTTTTATTTCTGTTTCATTTCCTTGTTATATCGATCCCGGCAATCAATGTGTTAATACATATAATAATACTCGCATGACTAGAATATCATATTTACTGATTTCTTAATATTGCATTATTTGTGGAATGCGGGTCCGATCGAAACTCGTAATTGAAACCTGTAAGGGATTGAAATCTAACCTCCATTTTTCAGTAATGCAGTAATGATGACGATCTCATTTGCCATTGGCTCTGTCTAAACCTGTAACTACGGGTTTGACTAATTGATCATGTACACGGCCGCACATCTAACGTGTGCAAGAATGGTTTACGGGTTTGCGTCTCCAGCCCGCAACTCACGGTATAGTTGAATGTAAAAGCTCTGTAACGCAGCCGGATTTCAAGCCCACAGCTTTTGCGGGTGTGCCGATGACGCTACGTGCTTGGATTTTAATGGGCTGTGTGTCCTCTGTTTCCGAAGTCTGAGGCCTGGGTCTTTTTCTGGCTTGTGAAGGCTGAATATTTCCATTGGCAGCCACTTTCTGAATTGAGTTGAGGATATACAGTATCTATAGGTTTTGAGGTAGAGCTTTCAACTTAAGCAGAGAAATCTGTATATTTCCCCATTGAAAATAATAGAGAAAAATAAAAAAACAAAGCCTATCCAGGCCCAACAATGAGCTTATAAGCCATTCCTAATAAAACAAAGTACATAAAAGTAAATAGATAGGGACATTATATACCTAAGTCCAAGAACCTTCCACGTCCCATTAAGGAGCTAGACCCTGCCTCATAAAGCCATCTTGGTTTGGGTAATAATGCTGTCTGGATCCATTATTTACTCTACAACGTGCCAGAGAAGTCTGGTTTATAATTACATTTACATCTCCGTTACCTCCATCATCAGCGTGAATCATCCTGTCTGCACCATGTCTGCGTGTCTGTGAAGCGATCAATTCTTTTGTATTGAGCCCCTCTGCTCTCTAATATAGGGGTCTGCAGTGGAAGCTGCCTTGCCGTTATTAGTTGCCCCATATACAATCCATGCTTTCTGCACAGTCCTAATTGTGAATTCTAATTGCCTTCTGGGTTTTGTCTTATCAGACATTTGGGTTACGTCCCTGGGGGCCACATACCTGATTGCTGGAGCTGAGCCTCAATTAATGTGTTGTCAGCAGGTTTGCAGAGCCTCTTGTAATGTATCAAAGGAGCCGCCACTATGAGAAACCAGTGTGTGCTTTAAAGCAAATTTGAATCAATCTGAGATTTATGTACCCTCTATATAGCTTTGTTAGCTTTTGTGTTAGAAGCTGTGTATAATGTATAATTTGTGTGTTTGCATTGCTCAGTCGTGTCTGACTCTCTGTGACCTCAAGGACAGCATCAACTTGGTATTCATGGCAGATATACTGGTGTGGGTTGCCATTTTCTTCTCCAGAGGGTCACAGTATACATCTCCTGGTATTCCTAGGTGGTCTCTCATCCAAGTAATGACCAGGCCCAACTCTGCTCGACTTCAGGATGGTGTGACCTCTTGGTTCCCTGGCTGGAATAAAACCCAGGTCACAGCGGTGAAAGCACCAAATCCTAACCACTGGACCACCAGGGAACCCATACACTGTATAAGTACTTTCCTATTTTTATCAGGGATAGAGCTACTGCTGATCACCATAGGGGTAAGCTAATCATCTACATATATTTTTGGCCTTTTATCGATCCCAAGGGGTGGATAGAGAAGTTTCTATAATGTAATTATCTGCCATTAAGATCATTAATTTGCTGCCAATAGTAGAGGGCCCTTACCCTGTTGTGGATCCCGGTGCGCTGCACCAGCTGCACCAGCTGCACCAGCTGCACCAGCAGTATCTCCGGCAAAAGGTGGTATGTTTCGAGTCTCATTTGCATGTCCCTACCCAGGATCCTTAGCTAGTGTGGAAACTGTTCTATGTGGGTAAAAACGTTAGTCCTGTATGAGACATGTAAGTTTATCTTTTTTTCTTTGAAGGGGAAACATGTATTTTTTTCCCCTTTTATAATTATTCACATGTAAACTACCCTACAATTCCCTCCACTTATAAATAAATAAGCACACCCCTGTGGTCTTGCTCTCAGGAAGTGTGGCAACAAACACAAAATGGATTCCCCCACTTTGCAAATTCTATTTTATGTCCATGACTTATACAGTTGCTAATGCTCTTAGTTTATTACATACTTCACATAGAAGTGCATTTTTTCTTGAGCTACATTGGCCCTTTAAAATTTGGAATATATGAGCCAGGCATCAACAGCCCTTTAATACAAGGATTCTGAGTTCCCATCCCAGCTGCACATGCCCATGTAAGTGCTGCAGTGCAGCAGTATTTGCAGGCACTATGCTGGAGTAATGACTTTACAATCAGTTTGCCAGTAACAAATATGGCTGCCTCACCCACACTATTCTCAATAAAGCAAGTCCTGTATGCTTCATACTGAGAAATTAGTTATAACTAATTATAACTAAATATTCCTGAATATATGTATTTTCACCAAAAGAGAGTCAATAGATATTAGGGATTGTGTACGTATTATATATAGTAAATAAATAGTACATCAGTGTTCACATTTGAATGTCTAAAACAAGTTTAAAAACCTGCTTCTAGCTCAGAATTTCAAGAAAACCAGTTATTACACTGCATTCTGGGAAATTGAACTGGGACATGCAAATGTGCCCACAAATGCCTTGCTCTTCAATCAGTAGCCACTATCAAACATGGCTTCCTTTAAGCTTATGCATGCTCTATTACACAGCTTTAATGCAAAGCCAAGGTTGGAATAAACACAAGCTGAGTATCCTATCCATGTACAGCTGTTTCAAGCTTACTGGCTATCATCGGCTTGGAGCAGGATCTAAGCCTGTATATATACATCTATCTATCTATCTATCTATCTATCTATCTATCTATCTATCTATCTATCTATCTATCTGTATCTATCTATCTGTATCTATCTATCTGTATCTATCTATCTGTCTCTATCTATCTATCTATCTATCTATCTATGTATGTATCTATCTATCTATCTATCTATCTATCTATCTATCTATCTATCTATCTGTATCTATCTATCTGTATCTATCTATCTGTCTCTATCTGTCTCTATCTATCTATCTATCTATCTATCTATCTATCTATCTATCTACTTTGATCCACTATAATAGTTACTAGTTTGCGAGTAACACCTGCGAGAGGCGTTCTGCGCAGGTGTTGCTCACAAGCTACTAACCCTCATGGAAAATCGCAGTATGAGAATGGAGGGTGAGAAGGGGGAGAAGGGGGAGGGAGAGGATGGGAAGGGAGGGTGGGAAGGGAGAAAGAGGGAGAGTATGGGAATGGAGGGGGAAAGGAGGGTGGGAAGGATGGAGGGAAGGGTGAGGATGAAAAGGGAGGGAAAGGAGAGAGAGCGAGAGGATGGGAAGGGAGTATGGGAAGGATGGAGGGAAGGGAGAGGATGGAAAGGGAGGGTGGGAAGGAGGGAGGGAAAGGAGAGAGAGCAAGAGGATGGGAATGGAGGGTGGGAAGAAGTCAGGGAAGGGAGAGAGATGGAGATGATAAGAAGGAAGGTTGGAAGGAGGGAAGGGAGAGGATGGAAAGGGAGGGTGGGAAGGAGGGTGGGAAAGGAGAGAGAGCGAGAGGATGGGAAGGGAGTATGGGAAGGATGGAGGGAAGGGAGAGGATAGAAAGGGAGGGAGGGAAAGGAGAGAGAGTGAGAGGATGAGAAGGGAGGGTGGGAAGAAGTCAGGGAAGGGAGAGAGATGGAGATGATAAGAAGGAAGGTCCGAAGAAGGGAAGGGAGAAAGAGGGAGAGTATGGGAATGGAGGGGGGAAACGAGGGAGGGAAAGAATGGAAAGGGAGGGTGGGAAGGATGGAGGAAAGGGAGAGGATGGCAAGAGAGGGAGGGAGAGGATGGGAAGGGAGGGTGGGAAGGAGAGAGAGAAAGGAAAGAGAGAGGAAGAGGGTGGTAAAGAGTGAGAGAAGGGAGAGAGAGAGAGGGAGAGGGTGGGAAGGAGTGAGAAGGGGACAGGAGATAGAGACAGACACAGGACACAGAAGAGAGAGAATTATATGATACCACCATTTATGACATATATATATTTCTCTGTATTAGTTGTGTTTTTGCTCTTGTGCCAGTATCTCTATATTCTGTATAAGTACTTTCTTATTTGCATTTTATTTGAATACATTTGTCTGTATCTCTATCTATAGGTGCATATTTTATGAATATTATTATTTGATAATAAAACAGTTTCTCTCTCAATGTATATAATGTAGGAATATTTATATCGTTCTAACAATTCTCTGCAATAATGTATGATGTGGAAAAGCTGCAAGAAATGCAAATATATGGGAATGAGACGCTGTCCTAGAATATCTTTTAATAGAAAAGAAAAAATACATTCTGAAGACAAGAACCAGTTGGAATCAGGTAGAAGCTTGAAAATCATGTGGAAAAATTGCATTTTTTAAATTGATCAAGATGTGGTTTATATATTGTCATTTTTGTGTAACTGGGTGTAACTGTTACTATGTTTAATTCCAGCTTTATTCATATGTTTATTTATTATTTTTCATGCAGAAAGTTATGATGTTGTTAAAATATTAAATGATAATTTTAATTAGATTAAATATTTAATTTAAATCATTAAAACCCTCTTAGTTGTCTCAAGTCAGCCTTGTCTTAGGTTGTAAACAAAATATATAATGTAAACAAAAAAATTAGGCAGCACTTAGACCCGGATCTTTCCTGTTGGTTGTCCGTCAGCAGTGCCGGTGAGCGGCCACTAGGTGGCACGGGCGACATTTGAGTCAATTTCTAACCTGTACCCCTAATTCCTAACCCGTAACCCTAACCTTAAAACCTAACGCTAAATTTAACCCTAACCCCTAACCAGTAACCCGTAACCCTAACCCTAACAACAAAATCTAACCCTAACCCCTAATGCTAGGAAATTGAACAAAATCTCAGCTGAATTTTTTTGAAATGTCAGCCACGCCACCTTGAAGCCGCATACCATCACTGCTGGCAGCCAACCAAAAGGAAAGGTCCCTTGGACCCCTAGACCGGGGCCCAGTGCATAGCACCGCCTGAACTTGCAGTAGTTTGGAAATTTTACTAAGCAGCTCAAGGTATTATCTCCAGATTTGCTGAACACTATTTATTTTATTTTTCTTATTGTTTGCTGATTATTCTCAATCCCATTTTCTGAGGCATCTCAGATGATCTCCAAATGTACTAAGCAGTATTTACTATGGGGTTCCCTGGTGGTCCAGTGGTTAGGATTTGGTGCTTTCACTGCTGCAACCTGGGTTCGATTCCAGTCAAGGAACCAAGAAATCCTACCACCCTGAAGCCAAGCAAGCTTGGGACTGGTCAGTACTTGGATGGTAGACCACTTAGGAACACCAGGAGCTGTATGCTGTGGCCCACTGGAAAAGGAACTGGCAACCCACCCCAGTACCAAGTGGTCAGTATGGTGTGTTGCCGTCCATGAGGTCACAGAGAGTCGGACACGACTGAGTGACACAAACAAACACATTTCATAAGGGGGAAAAACAGCTGACCTCAGTAAGAGTAACACTTTATTACTCAGCCAGCACAGCTGGCTCTAATTAGTGCCAAATCATAACGTATTTTGCTGATATAAACCATGTAAAATCACTAACTTCAAAGCCCCATAACCCAATGTAGCAATGGCAGATAATGAGTTAAATAATATAGAAGGAAACTACAGTATTTTTATAGTACTGTATATCATATTTTTTGCTAATAATGCGACAAAGTTCTCACCATAACGAGAAAACGTTGTAACAATGGCGTGTTTTGTGCAATTACTGAAGACGTCTTTATTTGTCGCTGGCGTTCGGCGAGCGCATGGTTCCGGTAGGGTGCCCTCTGCGCAGTCCGTTCTGAGCCTTAGTACCAGGGGCAGGGATATAAAACAAGCTCTGATTTAGGACCTGATACTGGATCTGCTTCTCTGCCGCCCCCACAAGACTCTTTGTCCTTATGTGCTGTGTCGCGACCATGAATGGGCCCCTTCTCGTGCGCTGTGGCGAACACAGATTCCTTGTTTAAAGGGTTCAATTAAAGGGCTGTGAGACTTGATGCAGATAACTGATGGGGGGGGGGCACGATCACACTATATTTTAAGCCAAGGGGTATGGAAGTTGTCTGGATGTTACTAAGTATATAATATCCTGAGTATAAGTTCAGTTTTAGCTTAAATCAAATAAATAGTCCCTGTATGGGTCTGCTCTTTGCAGCTCATGAAGACACAGACACTGCTGTACTTGTTTCATACTAACCAATCAGTATCTATTTGTGTGCAACATGAGACATGGTCCTTGATAGGCTTTGACACTGCACTGCCATCCAGTTCTACAGAGTCTGTGTCTGCATATGCTGCAGTGGGCAGACCCATACAGGGACTATTTGTTTGATTTTAGGCAGTGATAACAGAGCTTATAAGCACTTCTTAATAAAATAAAGTACATACAAGTAAATCAATATACAGGAATCTTATATATCTAGTGACATCAGGAACCTTCCATATCCCTTTAAGACATAAAGTCCAAAACCATGAGCATATTAAATGTTTATCTGAATATTTACAAAATAATAAGAAACAGAAAATGAATGAAAAAGTACTATTCAGATTTAATTTCTTAATTAACATTGTACTGAAAATTGTATAATGATCTAGAATTGCCAGTGCAAAGTTTAGATAACACGTATGCAGTAAGTATTAAAGATACAGTATAAACAACTTTTTTTTTATTTTGTTGAGGATTTGTGAGAAAATATATAATAAAAATTGCTGTTTTTGGCTGGGACTCCTCTTATTTTTTCAAATAGACATTTCTGCAGCTGCCTATTTGCTGCACAGCAATGCTGGCAGTGTGTGGGAGATGTATTGTACTTCCTGTTACAGTTCAAAACAAAGATCTGAGGAGCTCTAGTCCTAACATCATGGGAAATTTAGAATTTTTTTCTCAAAACATGCATTTTTCTCGAAAAATAACTTTTTAATCCCAATAAGTTGGTCAGTAGTGTATGCTAATAAAAAATCTTAAACATGTAATTATTGCAGTGCCCTTTAATTGATCCACAAGGTCTGTAATATTAGAGAAGGAAGATATTTAACATTTATTTCATCATAGCCACTGAATTTAGAATAGGAAAATATAGCTGTGATTCCTAGCTGTGCCAGTTTGCTTCATATTTTCTCTGTTCTCCATATGACTCTCACCAGCCTTCTATACCTGTCACATATTCTATATTACTCTTCTATACCTGTCACACATTCTATATTACCCTCTATACCTGTCACATATTCTATATTACTCTCTATACCTGTCACATATTCTATATTACTCTCTATACCTGTCACATATTCTATATTACTCTCTATGCCTGTCACATATTCTATATTACTCTTCTATACCTGTCACATATTCTATATTACTCTTCTATACCTGTCACATATTCTATATTACTCTCTATACCTGTCACATATTCTATATTACCCTTCTATACCTGTCACATACTCTATACTACTCTTCTATACCTGTTACATATTCTATATTTCCCTTCTATACCTGTTACATATTCTATATTACCTTCTATACATGTCACATATTCTATACTACTCTTCTATACCTGTCACATACTCTATACTACTCTTCTATACCTGTCACATATTCTATATTACTCTCTATACCTGTCACATATTCTATATTACCCTCTATACCTGTCACATATTCTATATTACTCTCTATACTTGTCACACATTCTATATTACTCTCTATACCTGTCACATACTCTATATTACCCTCTATGCCTGTCACATATTCTATATTACTCTCTATACCTGTCACATATTCTATATTACTCTTCTATACCTGTCACATATTCTATATTACCCTCTATACCTGTCACATATTCTATATTACTCTCTATACCTGTCACATATTCTATATTACTCTTCTATACCTGTCACATATTCTATATTACCCTCTATACCTGTCACATATTCTATATTTCCCTTCTATACCTGTCACATACTCTATATTACTCTTCTATACCTGTCACATATTCTATATTACTCTCTATACCTGTCACATATTCTATATTACTCTTCTATACCTGTCACATATTCTATATTACTCTCTATACCTGTCACATATTCTATATTACTCTCTATACCTGTCACATACTCTATATTACTCTTCTATACCTGTCACATATTCTATATTACTCTCTATACCTGTCACATATTCTATATTACTCTCTATACCTGTCACATACTCTATATTACTCTCTATACCTCTCACATATTCTATATTTCCCTTCTATACCTGTCACATACTCTATATTACTCTCTATACCTGTCACATATTCTATATTACTCTCTATACCTGTCACATATTCTATATTACTCTCTATACCTGTCACATATTCTATATTACTCTCTATACCTGTCACATATTCTATATTACTCTCTATACCTGTCACATATTCTATATTACTCTTCTATAACTGTCACATATTCTATATTACTCTCTATACCTGTCACATATTCTATATTACCCTCTATACCTCTCACATATTCTATATTACTCTCTATACCTGTCACACATTCTATATTACTCTCTATACCTGTCACATATTCTATATTACCCTCTATACCTCTCACATATTCTATATTACTCTCTATACCTGTCACATATTCTATATTACTCTCTATACCTGTCACATATTCTATATTACTCTCTGTACCTGTCACATATTCTATATTACTCTCTATACCTGTCACATATTCTATATTACTCTCTATACCTGTCACATATTCTATATTACTCCTCTATACCTGTCACATATTCTATATTTCCCTTCTATACCTGTCACATATTCTATATTACCCTTCTATACCTTTCACATATTCTATATTTCCCTTCTATACCTGTCACATACTCTATATTACTCTCTATACCTGTCACATATTCTATATTACTCTTCTATACCTGTCACATATTCTATATTACTCTCTATACCTGTCACATATTCTATATTACTCTTCTATACCTGTCACATATTCTATATTACCCTCTATACCTGTCACATATTCTATATTACTCTCTATACCTGTCACATATTCTATATTACCCTCTATACCTGTCACATATTCTATATTACCCTCTATACCTGTCACATATTCTATATTAACCTTCTATACCTGTCACATATTCTATACTACTCTTCTATACCTGTCACATATTCTATATTAGTCTCTATACCTGCCACATATTCTATATTACTCTCTATACCTGTCACATATTCTATATTACCCTCTATACCTGTCACATATTCTATATTACCCTTCTATACCTGTCACATATTCTATATTACTCTTCTATACCTGTCACATATTCTATATTACCCTTCTATACCTGTCACATATTCTATATTACCCTTCTATAC
This sequence comes from Discoglossus pictus, assembly GCA_027410445.1. Taxonomy (NCBI): domain Eukaryota; kingdom Metazoa; phylum Chordata; class Amphibia; order Anura; family Alytidae; genus Discoglossus; species Discoglossus pictus. Next base: position 18,977,340 of record CM050164.1, read on the forward strand.
CTGTCACATATTCTATATTACTCTCTATACCTGTCACATATTCTATATTACCCTCTATACCTGTCACATATTCTATATTACTCTTCTATACCTGTCACATATTCTATATTACCCTCTATACCTGTCACATATTCTATATTACCCTTCTATACCTGTCACATATTCTATATTACCCTTCTATACCTGTCACATATTCTATATTACTCTCTATACCTGTCACATATTCTATATTACTCTTCTATACCTGTCACATATTCTATATTACTCTTCTATACCTGTCACATATTCTATATTACTCTCTATACCTGTCACATATTCTATATTACTCTTCCATACCTGTCACATATTCTATATTACCCTTCTATACCTGTCACATATTCTATATTACTCTTCTATACCTGTCACATATTCTATATTACCCTTCTATACCTGTCACATATTCTATATTACCCTCTATACCTGTCACATATTCTATATTACTCTTCTATACCTGTCACATATTCTATATTACTCTTCTATACCTGTCACATTTTCTTTATTACCCTTCTATACCTGTCACATATTCTATATTACTTTCTATACCTGTCACATACTCTATATTACTCTCTATACCTGTCACATATTCTATATTACTCTTCTATACCTGTCACATATTCTATATTACTCTCTATACCTGTCACATATTCTATATTACTCTTCTATACCTGTCACATATTCTATATTACTCTTCTATACCTGTCACATATTCTATATTACCCTCTATACCTGTCACATATTCTATATTACTCTCTATACCTGTCACATATTCTATATTACTCATTATACCTGTCACATATTCTATATTACTCTCTATGCCTGTCACATATTCTATATTACCCTCTATACCTGTCACATATTCTATATTACTCTCTATGCCTGTCACATATTCTATATTACTCTTCTATACCTGTCACATATTCTATATTACTCTTCTATACCTGTCACATATTCTATATTACTCTTCTATACCTGTCACATATTCTATATTACTCTCTATACCTGTCACATATTCTATATTACCCTTCTATAACTGTCACATATTCTATATTACCCTTCTATACCTGTCACATATTCTATATTACTCTCTATACCTGTCACATATTCTATATTACCCTCTATACCTGTCACATATTCTATATTACCCTCTATACCTGTCACATATTCTATATTACTCTCTATGCCTGTCACATATTCTATATTACTCTTCTATACCTGTCACATATTCTATATTACCCTCTATACCTGTCACATATTCTATATTAGTCTCTATACCTGTCACATATTCTATATTACCCTCTATACCTGTCACATATTCTATATTAGTCTCTATAACTGTCACATATTCTATATTACCCTCTATACCTGTCACATATTCTATATTTCCCTTCTATGCCTGTCACATATTCTATATTACTCTCTATACCTGTCACATATTCTATATTACTCTCTATACCTGTCACATATTCTATATTACCCTCTATACCTGTCACATATTCTATATTACTCTTCTATACCTGTCACATATTCTATATTACTCTTCTATACCTGTCACATATTCTATATTACTCTCTATACCTGTCACATATTCTATATTACTCTTCTATACCTGTCACATATTCTATATTACTCTCTATACCTGTCACATATTCTATATTACTCTTCTATACCTGTCACATATTCTATATTACTCTCTATACCTGTCACATATTCTATATTACTCTTCTATACCTGTCACATATTCTATATTACTCTTCTATACCTGTCACATATTCTATATTACTCTCTATACCTGTCACGTATTCTATATTACCCTTCTATACCTGTCACATATTCTATATTACTCTTCTATACCTGTCACATATTCTATATTACTCTCTATACCTGTCACATATTCTATATTACTCTCTATACCTGTCACATATTCTATATTACTCTCTATACCTGTCACATATTCTATACTACTCTTCTATACCTGTCACATATTCTATATTACTCTTCTATACCTGTCACATATTCTATATTACCCTCTATACCTGTCACATATTCTATATTACCCTCTATGCCTGTCACATATTCTATATTACTCTTCTATACCTGTCACATATTCTATATTACTCTTCTATATCTGTCACATACTCTATATTACTCTCTATGCCTGTCACATATTCTATATTACTCTTCTATACCTGTCACATATTCTATATTACTCTTCTATACCTGTCACATATTCTATATTACTCTTCTATACCTGTCACATATTCTATATTACTCTCTATACCTGTCACATATTCTATATTACCCTTCTATAACTGTCACATATTCTATATTACCCTTCTATACCTGTCACATATTCTATATTACTCTCTATACCTGTCACATATTCTATATTACCCTCTATACCTGTCACATATTCTATATTACCCTCTATACCTGTCACATATTCTATATTACCCTTCTATACCTGTCACATATTCTATATTACTCTCTATACCTGTCACATATTCTATATTACTCTTCTATACCTGTCACATATTCTATATTACCCTTCTATACCTGTCACATATTCTATATTACCCTTCTATACCTGTCACATATTCTATATTACCCTTCTATACCTGTCACATATTCTATATTACCCTTCTATACCTGTCACATATTCTATATTACTCTTCTATACCTGTCACATATTCTATATTACTCTCTATACCTGTCACATATTCTATATTACTCTTCTATACCTGTCACATATTCTATATTACCCTTCTATACCTGTCACATATTCTATATTACTCTTCTATACCTGTCACATATTCTATATTACTCTCTATACCTGTCACATATTCTATATTACTCTTCTATACCTGTCACATATTCTATATTACCCTTCTATACCTGTCACTTATTCTATATTACCCTCTATACCTGTCACATATTCTATATTACTCTTCTATACCTGTCACATATTCTATATTACTCTTCTATACCTGTCACATATTCTATATTACCCTTCTATACCTGTCACATATTCTATATTACTTTCTATACCTGTCACATATTCTATATTACCTTTCTATACCTGTCACATACTCTATATTACTCTCTATACCTGTCACATATTCTATATTACTCTCTATACCTGTCACATATTCTATATTACTCTTCTATACCTGTCACATATTCTATATTACCCTTCTATACCTGTCACATATTCTATATTACCCTCTATACCTGTCACATATTCTATATTACTCTCTATACCTGTCACATATTCTATATTACCCTCTATACCTGTCACATATTCTATATTACTCTCTATGCCTGTCACATATTCTATATTACTCTTCTATACCTCTCACATATTCTATATTACTCTTCTATACCTGTCACATATTCTATATTACTCTCTATACCTGTCACATATTCTATATTACTCTCTATACCTGTCACATATTCTATATTTCCCTTCTATACCTGTCACATATTCTATATTACTCTTCTATACCTGTCACATATTCTATATTACTCTCTATACCTGTCACATATTCTATATTACTCTCTATACCTGTCACATACTCTATATTACTCTTCTATACCTGTCACATATTCTATATTACTCTCTATACCTGTCACATATTCTATATTACTCTCTATACCTGTCACATACTCTATATTACTCTCTATACCTCTCACATATTCTATATTTCCCTTCTATACCTGTCACATACTCTATATTACTCTTCTATACCTGTCACATATTCTATATTACTCTTCTATACCTGTCACATATTCTATATTACTCTTCTATACCTGTCACATATTCTATATTACTCTTCTATACCTGTCACATATTCTATATTACTCTCTATACCTGTCACATATTCTATATTACTCTCTATACCTGTCACATATTCTATATTACTCTCTATACCTGTCACATATTCTATATTACTCTCTATACCTGTCACATATTCTATATTACTCTCTATACCTGTCACATATTCTATATTACTCTTCTATACCTGTCACATATTCTATATTACTCTCTATACCTGTCACATATTCTATATTACCCCTCTATACCTGTCACATATTCTATATTACTCTCTATACCTGTCACATATTCTATATTACTCCTCTATACCTGTCACATATTCTATATTACTCTCTATACCTGTCACATATTCTATATTACTCTCTATACCTGTCACATATTCTATATTACCCTTCTATACCTGTCACATATTCTATATTACCCTTCTATACCTGTCACATATTCTATATTACCCTTCTATACCTGTCACATATTCTATATTACTCTCTATACCTGTCACATATTCTATATTACTCTTCTATACCTGTCACATATTCTATATTACTCTCTATACCTGTCACATATTCTATATTACTCTTCTATACCTGTCACATATTCTATATTACCCTCTATACCTGTCACATATTCTATATTACTCTCTATACCTGTCACATATTCTATATTACCCTCTATACCTGTCACATATTCTATATTACCCTCTATACCTGTCACATATTCTATATTACTCTCTATACCTGTCACATATTCTATATTACTCTTCTATACCTGTCACATATTTCTATATACTTCTCTATACCTGCTCACATATTTATATTACTCTCTATACCTGTCACATATTCTATCTTACCCTCTATACCTGTCACATATTCTATATTACCTCTCTATACCCTGTCACATATTCTATATTACCTCTATACCTGTCACATATTCTATATTACTCTCTATACCTGTCACATATTCTATATTACCTTCTATACCTGTCACATATTCTATATTACCTCTTCTATTACCTGTCACATATTCTATATTACTCTCTATACCTGTCACATATTCTATATTACTCCTCTATACCTGTCACATATTCTATATTACTCTCTATACCTGTCACATATTCTATATTACCCTCTCTATCCTGTCACATATTCTATATTACTCTTTCTATACCTGTCACATATTCTATATTACCCTTCTATACCTGTCACATATTCTATATTACTCTCTATACCTGTCACATATTCTATATTACTCTTCTATACCTGTCACATATTCTATATTACTCTTCTATACCTGTCACATATTCTATATTACTCTCTATACCTGTCACATATTCTATATTACTCTCTCCATTACCTGTCACATATTCTATATTACCCTTCTATACCTGTCACATATTCTATATTACTCTTCTATACCTGTCACATATTCTATATTACCCTTCTATACCTGTCACATATTCTATATTACCCTCTATACCTGTCACATATTCTATATTACTCTTCTATACCTGTCACATATTCTATATTACTCTTCTATACCTGTCACATTTTCTTTATTACCCTTCTATACCTGTCACATATTCTATATTACTCTCTATACCTGTTACATATTCTATATTACTCTCTATACCTGTCACATATTCTATATTACTCTTCTATACCTGTCACATATTCTATATTACTCTTCTATACCTGTCACATATTCTATATTACTCTCTATACCTGTCACATATTCTATATTACTCTTCTATACCTGTCACATATTCTATATTACTCTTCTATACCTGTCACATATTCTATATTACTCTCTATACCTGTCACATATTCTATATTTCCCTTCTATACCTGTCACATATTCTATATTACTCTCTATACCTGTCACATATTCTATATTACTCTCTATACCTGTCACATATTCTATATTACTCATCTATACCTGTCACATATTCTATATTACTCTCTATACCTGTCACATATTCTATATTACTCTTCTATACCTGTCACATATTCTATATTACTCTTCTATACCTGTCACATATTCTATATTACTCTCTATACCTGTCACATATTCTATATTACTCTCTATACAGTCACAATATTCTATATTACCCTACTATACCTGTCACATATTCTATATTACCCTTCTATACCTGTCACATACTCTATATTACTCTCTATACTCTGTCACATACTTCTTATATTACTCTCTATACCTGTCACATATTCTATATTACTCTTCTATACCTGTACACATAGTCTATATTACTCTTCTATACCTGTCACATATTCTATATTATACTCTCTACTATACACCTGTCAACATATTCTATATTTACTCTCTATAGCCTGTCACATATTCTATATTACTCTTCTATACCTGTCCACATATTCTATATTACTCTCTATACCTGTCACATATTCTATATTACCCTCTATACCTGTCACATATTCTATATTAGCTCCTCTATACCTGTCACATATTCTATATTACCCTTCTATACCTGTCACATATTCTATATTACTCTCTATAACCTGGTCACATATTCTATATTACTCTCTTATACCTGTCACATATTCTATATTACCCCTCTAGTACCTGTCACATATTCTATATTACTCTTCTATACCTGTCACATATTCTATATTACTTCTATACCTGTCACAATTCTATATTACTCTTCTATACCTGTCACATATTCTATATTACTCTCTATACCTGTCACATATTCTATACTACTCTTCTATACCTGTCACATATTCTATATTACTCTTCTATACCTGTCACATATTCTATATTACTCTTCTATACCTGTCACATATTCTATATTACCCTCTATACCTGTCACATATTCTATATTACCCTCTATGCCTGTCACATATTCTATATTACTCTTCTATACCTGTCATATATTCTATATTACTCTTCTATATCTGTCACATACTCTATATTACTCTCTATGCCTGTCACATATTCTATATTACTCTTCTATACCTGTCACATATTCTATATTACTCTTCTATACCTGTCACATATTCTATATTACTCTTCTATACCTGTCACATATTCTATATTACTCTCTATACCTGTCACATATTCTATATTACCCTTCTATAACTGTCACATATTCTATATTACCCTTCTATACCTGTCACATATTCTATATTACTCTCTATACCTGTCACATATTCTATATTACCCTCTATACCTGTCACATATTCTATATTACCCTCTATACCTGTCACATATTCTATATTACCCTTCTATACCTGTCACATATTGTATATTACTCTCTATACCTGTCACATATTCTATATTACTCTTCTATACCTGTCACATATTCTATATTACCCTTCTATACCTGTCACATATTCTATATTACCCTTCTATACCTGTCACATATTCTATATTACCCTTCTATACCTGTCACATATTCTATATTACCCTTCTATACCTGTCACATATTCTATATTACTCTCTATACCTGTCACATATTCTATATTACTCTCTATACCTGTCACATATTCTATATTACTCTTCTATACCTGTCACATATTCTATATTACCCTTCTATACCTGTCACATATTCTATATTACTCTTCTATACCTGTCACATATTCTATATTACTCTCTATACCTGTCACATATTCTATATTACTCTTCTATACCTGTCACATATTCTATATTACCCTTCTATACCTGTCACTTATTCTATATTACCCTCTATACCTGTCACATATTCTATATTACTCTTCTATACCTGTCACATATTCTATATTACTCTTCTATACCTGTCACATATTCTATATTACCCTTCTATACCTGTCACATATTCTATATTACTTTCTATACCTGTCACATATTCTATATTACCTTTCTATACCTGTCACATACTCTATATTACTCTCTATACCTGTCACATATTCTATATTACTCTCTATACCTGTCACATATTCTATATTACTCTCTATACCTGTCACATCTTCTATATTACCTTTCTATACCTGTCACATACTCTATATTACTCTCTATACCTGTCACATATTCTATATTACTCTCTATACCTGTCACATATTCTATATTACTCTCTATACCTGTCACATATTCTATATTCTCTTATACCTGTCACATATTCTATATTACTCTTCTATACTGTCACATTTCTATATTACTTCTATATGTCACATATTCTATATTACCTCTATACCTGTCACATATTCTATATTACTCTCTATACCTGTCACTATTCTATATTACTCTCTATACTGTCACATATTCTATATTACTCTATGCTGTCACATATTCTATATTACTCTTCTATACCTCACATTATTCTATTATTATTTCTTATACCTGTCTCATATTCTATATTACTCTCTATATCTGTCACATATTCTATATTACTCTTCTATACCTGTCACATATTGTATATTACTCTCTATATCTGTCACATATTCTATATTACTCTTCTATACCTGTCACATATTCTATATTACTCTCTATACCTGTCACATATTCTATATTACTCTCTATATCTGTCACATATTCTATATTACTCTCTATACCTGTCACATATTCTATATTACTCTCTATACCTGTCACATTTCTATATTACTCTCTATACTGTCACATATTCTATATTTTACTCTTCTATACCTGTCACATATCTATATTACTCTCTATACCTGTCACATATTCTATTTTACTCTCTATACCTGTCATATATTATTACTCACTCTTATACCTGTCACATATTTATATTACTCTCTATACCTGTCACATATTCTTATTTATTTCTTATACCTGTCACATATTCTATATTACTCTTCTATACTGTCAATATTCTATATTACCCTCTATACCTGTCACATATTCTATATTACTCTCTATACCTGTCACATATTCTATATTACCTCTTATACCTGTCACATATTCTATATCTCTCTATACCTGTCACATATTCTATATTACTCTCTATACCTGTCACATATTCTATATTACCCTTCTATACTGTCACTATTCTATATTCTATATACTCTCTATACCTGTCACTATTCTATATTACTTCTATACCTGTCACATATTCTATATTACTCTTCTATACCTGTACAATTATTCTATATTACTCTCTATACCTGTACATATTCTATATTACTCTATACCTGTCACATATTCTATATTACTCTCTATCCCTGTCACATATCTATATTACCCTCTATACCTGTCACATCTTCTTATTACTCTTCTTACCTGTCACATATTTATATTACTCTTCTATACCTGTCAATATTCTATATTACCCTTCTATACCTGTCACATATTCTATATTACTCTTCTATACCTGTCACATATTCTATATTACCTTCTATACCTGTCACTTATTCTATATTACTCTATAACCTGTCACATATTCTATATTACTCTTCATATACCTGTCACATATTCTATATTACTCTTCTATACCTGTCACATTTTATATTACCCTTCTATACCTGTCACATATTCTATATTACTTCTTATACCTGTC
>CM050164.1:18986831-19136221 GCA_027410445.1 Discoglossus pictus
CTTCTATACCTGTCACATATTCTATATTACCCTCTATACCTGTCACATATTCTATATTACTCTCTATACCATGTTACATATTCTTATTACCCATTCTATACCGGTCACGTATTCTAATATTACTCTCTATACCTGTTACATATTCTATATTACTCTTCTATACCTGTCACATATTCTATATTACCCTCTATACCTGTCACATATTCTATATTACTCTCTATACCTGTTACATATTCTATATTACCCTTCTATACCGGTCACGTATTTATTATTACTCTCTATACCTGTCACATATTCTATATTACTCTCTATACCTGTCACATATTCTATATTACTCTCTATACCTGTTACATATTCTATATTACCCTTCTATACCGGTCACGTATTCTATATTACTCTCTATACCTGTTACATATTCTATATTACTCTCTATACCTGTCACATATTCTATATTACCCTTCTATACCTGTCACATATTCTATATTACTCTCTATACCTGTCACATATTCTATATTACTCCTCTATACCTCTCACATATTCTATATTACTCTCTATACCTGTCACATATTCTATATTACCCTTCTATACCTGTCACATATTGTATATTACTCTCTATACCTGTCACAAATTCTATATTACTCTCTATACCTGTCACATATTCTATATTACTCTTCTATACCTGTCACATATTGTATATTACTCTCTATACCTGTCACATATTCTATATACTCTTCTATACCTGTCACATATTCTTTATATTACTCTCTATACCTGTCACATATTCTATATTACCCTCTTACCTGTCACATATTCTATATTATATCTATACCTGTCACATATTCTATATTACTCTTCTATTACCTGTCACATATTCTATATTACTCTCTATACCTGTCACATATTCTATATTACTCTATATACCTGTCACATATTCTATATTACTCTCTATACCTGTCACATATTCTATATTACTCTTCTATACCTGTCACATATTCTATATTACTCTTCTATACCTCTCACATATTCTATATTACTCTCTATACCTGTCACATATTCTATATTACTCTATATACCTGTCACATATTCTATATTACTCTCTATACCTGTCACATATTCTATATTACTCTCTATATCTGTCACATATTCTATATTACTCTCTATACCTGTCACATACTCTATATTACCCTCTATACCTGTCACATATTCTATATTACTCTCTACCTGTCACATATTCTATATTACTCTCTATACCTGTCACATATTCTATATTACCCTCTATACTGTCACATATTCTAATACTCTTATCATCTGTCACATATTCTATATTACTCTCTATACCTGTCACATATTCTATATTACCCTCTATACCTGTCACATATTCTATATTACTCTCTATACCTGTTACATATTCTATATTACTCTCTATACCTGTCACATATTCTATATTACTCTTCTATACCTGTCACATATTCTATATTACCCTCTATACCTTCACATATTCTATATTACTCTTCTATACCTGTCACATATTCTATATTACTCTCTATACCTGTCACATATTCTTATATTTCCCTTCTATACCTGTCACATATTCTATTATTCTACTCTATACCTCTCACATATTCTATATTACTCTCTATACCTGTCACATATTTCTATATTACCTTCTATACCTGTCACATATTGTATATTACTCTCTATACCTGTCACATTCTATATTACTCTCTATACCTGTCACATATTCTATATTACTCTTCTATACCTGTCACATATTCTATATTACTCTCTATACCTGTCACATATTCTATATTACCCTCTATACCTGTCACATATTCTATATTACTCTTCTAAACCTGTCACATATTCTATATTACTCTTCTATACCTGTCACATATTCTATATTACTCTCTATACCTGTCACATATTCTATATACTCTATATAACTGTCACACTATTCTATATTACTCTCTATACCTGTCAACATATTCTATATTACTCTTCTATACCTGTCACATATTCTATATTACTTTTCTATACCTCTCACATATTCTATATTACTCTCTATACCTGTCACATATTCTATATTACTCTATATACCTGTCACATATTCTATATTACTCTCTATACCTGTCACATATTCTATATTACTCTCTATATCTGTCACATATTCTATATTACTCTCTATACCTGTCACATACTCTATATTACCCTCTATACCTGTCACATATTCTATATTACTCTCTATACCTGTCAAATATTCTATATTACTCTCAATACCTGTCACATATTCTATATTACCCCTCTATACCTGTACATATTCTATATTACTCTCTATACCTGTCACATATTCTATATAACTCTCTACTACCTGTCACATATTCTATATACCACTCTATACCTGTCACATATTCTATATTACTCTCTATACCTGTCACATATTCTATATTACTCTCTATACCTGTCACATATTCTATATTACTCTTCTATACCTGTCACATATTCTATATTACTCTCTATACCTGTCACATATTCTATATTTCCCTTCTATACCTGTCACATATTCTATATTACTCTTCTATACCTCTCTTATACCTCGTCACATATTTCTATATTACTCTCTATACCTGTCACATATTCTATATTACTCTTCTATACCTGTCACATATTGTATATTACTCTCTATACCTGTCACATATTCTATATTACTCTCTATACCTGTCACATATTCTATATTACTCTTCTATACCTGTCACATATTCTATATTACTCTCTATACCTGTCACATACTCTATATTACTCTCTATACCTGTCACATATTCTATATTACTCTCTATACCTGTCACATATTCTATATTACCCTCTATACCTGTCACATATTCTATATTACTCTCTATACCTGTCAAATATTCTTTATTACCCTCTATACCTGTCACATATTCTATATTACTGTCTATATCTGTTACATATTCTATATTACTCTCTATACCTGTCACATACTCTATATTACTCTCTATACCTGTCACATACTCTATATTACCCTTCTATACCTGTCACATATTGTATATTACCCTTCTATACCTGTCACATATTGTATATTACTCTCTATACCTGTCACATATTCTATATTACTCTCTATACCTGTCACATATTCTATATTACTCTCTATACCTGTTACATATTCTATATTACTCTCTATACCTGTCACATATTGTATATTACTCTCTATACCTGTCACTTATTCTATATTACTCTCTATACCTGTTACATATTCTATATTACTCTCTATACCTGTCACATATTCTATATTACTCTCTATACCTGTCACATATTCTATATTACTCTTCTATACCTTTCACATATTCTATATTACTCTCTATACCTGTCACATATTCTATATTACCCTCTATACCTGTCACATATTCTATATTACTCTTCTATACCTGTCACATATTCTACATTACTCTCTATACCTGTCACATATTCTATATTACTCTTCTATACCTGTCACATATTGTATATTACTCTCTATACCTGTCACATATTCTATATTACTCTTCTATACCTGTCACATATTGTATATTACTCTCTATACCTGTCACATATTCTATATTACTCTTCTATACCTGTCACATATTGTATATTACTCTCTATACCTGTCACATATTCTATATTACTCTTCTATACCTGTCACATATTCTACATTACTCTCTATACCTGTCACATATTCTATATTACTCTCTATACCTCTCACATATTCTATATTACTCTCTATACCTGTCACATATTCTATATTACCCTTCTATACCTGTCACATATTCTATATTACTCTCTATACCTGTCACATATTCTATATTACTCTCTATACCTGTCACATATTCTATATTACTCTCTATACCTGTCACATATTCTATATTACTCTCTATACCTCTCACATATTCTATATTACTCTCTATACCTGTCACATATTCTATATTACCTTCTATACCTGTCACATATTCTATATTACTCTTCTATACCTGTCACATACTCTATATTACCCTTCTATACCTGTCACATATTCTATATTACTCTTCTATACCTGTCACATACTCTATATTACTCTTCTATACCTGTCACATATTCTATATTACTCTTCTATACTGTACACATTATTCATATTACTCTTCTATACCTGTCACATATTCTATATTACTCTTCTATACCTGTCACATATTCTCTATTACTCTCTATACTGTCACATATTCTATATTACTCTCTATACCTCTCAATATTCTATATTACCTCTATTACCTGTCACATATTCTATATTAACTCTCTATACCTGTCACATATTCTATATTACTCTCTATACCTGTCACATATTCTATATTACTCTTCTATACCTGTCACATATTGTATATTACTCTCTATACCTGTCACATATTCTATATTACTCTTCTATACCTGTCACATATTCTATATTACTCTCTATACCTGTCACATATTCTATATTACTCTTCTATACCTGTCACATATTCTATATTACTCTCTATACCTGTCACATATTCTATATTACTCTCTATACCTGTCACATATTCTATATTACTCTTCTATACCTGTCACATATTCTATATTACTCTCTATACCTGTCACATATTCTATACTACTCTCTATGCCTGTCACATATTCTATATTACTCTCTATACCTGTCACATATTCTATATTACTCTCTATGCCTGTCACATATTCTATATTACTCTTCTATACCTGTCACATATTCTATATTACTCTCTATACCTGTCACATATTCTATATTACTCTCTATACCTGTCACATATTCTATATTACTCTTCTATACCTGTCACATATTGTATATTACTCTCTATACCTGTCACATATTCTATATTACTCTCTATACCTGTCACATATTCAATATTACTCTCTATACCTGTCACATATTCTATATTACTCTCTATACCTGTCACATATTCTATATTACTCTTCTATACCTGTCACATATTGTATATTACTCTCTATACCTGTCACATATTCTATATTACTCTCTATACCTGTCACACATTCTATATTACTCTCTATACCTGTCACATATTCTATATTACCCTCTATACCTGTCACATATTCTATATTACTCTCTATACCTGTCACATATTCTATATTACTCTCTATGCCTGTCACACATTCTATATTACTCTCTATACCTGTCACATATTCTATATTACTCTATATACCTGTCACATATTCTATATTACCCTCTATACCTGTCACATATTCTATATTACCCTTCTATACCTGTCACATATTCTATATTACTCTCTATACCTGTCACATATTCTATATTACTCTCTATACCTGTCACATATTCTATACTACTCTCTATGCCTGTCACATATTCTATATTACTCTCTATACCTGTCACATATTCTATATTACCCTTCTATACCTGTCACATATTCTATATTACTCTCTATACCTGTCACATACTCTATATTACTCTCTATACCTGTCACATATTCTATATTACTCTCTATACCTGTCACATATTCTATATTACTCTCTATACCTGTCACATATTCTATATTACTCTCTATACCTGTCACATATTCTATATTACTCTCTATACCTGTCACATATTCTATATTACCCTTCTATACCTGTCACATATTCTATATTACCCTTCTATACCTGTCACATATTCTATATTACTCTCTATACCTATCACATACTCTATATTACTCTCTATACCTGTTACATATCCTATATTACTCTCTATGCCTGTCACATATTCTATATTACCCTTCTATACCTGTCACATATTCTATATTACTCTCTATACCTGTCACATATTCTATATTACTCTTCTATACCTGTCACATATTGTATATTACTCTCTATACCTGTCACATATTCTATATTACTCTCTATACCTGTCACATATTCTATATTACTCTCTATACCTGTCACATATTCTATATTACTCTCTATACCTGTCACATATTCTATATTACTCTCTATGCCTGTCACATATTCTATATTACTCTCTATACCTGTCACTTATTCTATATTACTCTCTATGCATGTCACATATTCTATATTACCCTTCTATACCTGTCACATATTCTATATTACTCTCTATACCTGTCACATATTCTATATTACTCTCTATACCTGTCACATATTCTATACTACTCTCTATGCCTGTCACATATTCTATATTACTCTCTATACCTGTCACATATTCTATATTACCCTTCTATACCTGTCACATATTCTATATTACTCTCTATACCTGTCACATACTCTATATTACTCTCTATACCTGTCACATATTCTATATTACTCTCTATACCTGTCACATATTCTATATTACTCTCTATACCTATCACATATTCTATATTACTCTCTATACCTGTCACATATTCTATATTACTCTCTATACCTGTCACATATTCTATATTACCCTTCTATACCTGTCACATATTCTATATTACCCTTCTATACCTGTCACATATTCTATATTACTCTCTATACCTATCACATACTCTATATTACTCTCTATACCTGTTACATATCCTATATTACTCTCTATGCCTGTCACATATTCTATATTACCCTTCTATACCTGTCACATATTCTATATTACTCTCTATACCTGTCACATATTCTATATTACTCTTCTATACCTGTCACATATTGTATATTACTCTCTATACCTGTCACATATTCTATATTACTCTCTATACCTGTCACATATTCTATATTACTCTCTATACCTGTCACATATTCTATATTACTCTCTATACCTGTCACATATTCTATATTACTCTCTATGCCTGTCACATATTCTATATTACTCTCTATACCTGTCACTTATTCTATATTACTCTCTATGCATGTCACATATTCTATATTACCCTTCTATACCTGTCACATATTCTATATTACTCTCTATACCTGTCACATATTCTATATTACTCTCTATACCTGTCACATATTCTATATTACTCTTCTATACCTGTCACATATTCTATATTACTCTTCTATACCTGTCACATATTGTATATTACTCTCTATACCTGTCACATATTCTATATTACTCTCTATACCTGTCACATATTCTATATTACTCTCTATGCCTGTCACATATTCTATATTACCCTTCTATACCTGTCACATATTCTATATTACTCTCTATACCTGTCACATTTTGTATATTACTCTCTATACCTGTCACATATTCTATATTACTCTCTATACCTGTCACATATTCTATATTACTCTCTATACCTCTCACATATTCTATATTACTCTCTATACCTGTCACATATTCTATATTACTCTCTATACCTGTCACATATTCTATATTACTCTCTATGCCTGTCACACATTCTATATTACTCTCTATACCTGTCACATATTCTATATTACTCTCTATACCTGTCACATATTCTATATTACCCTCTATACCTGTCACATATTCTATATTACCCTCTATACCTGTCACATATTCTATATTACCCTTCTATACCTGTCACATATTCTATATTACTCTCTATACCTGTCACATATTCTATATTACTCTCTATACCTGTCACATATTCTATATTACCCTCTATACCTGTCACATATTCTATATTACTCTCTATACCTGTCACATATTCTATATTACTCTCTATGCCTGTCACACATTCTATATTACTCTTCTATACCTGTCACATATTCTATATTACTCTGTATACCTGTCACATATTCTATATTACCCTCTATACCTGTCACATATTCTATATTACCCTTCTATACCTGTCACATATTCTATATTACTCTCTATACCTGTCACATATTCTATATTACCCTTCTATACCTGTCACATATTCTATATTACTCTCTATACCTGTCACATACTCTATATTACTCTTCTATACCTGTCACATATTCTATATTACCCTCTATACCTGTCACATATTCTATATTACTCTCTATACCTGTCACATATTCTATATTACCCTCTATACCTGTCACATATTCTATATTATCCTCTATACCTGTCACATATTCTATATTACTCTCTATGCCTGTCACACATTCTATATTACTCTCTATACCTGTCACATATTCTATATTACTCTATATACCTGTCACATATTCTATATTACCCTCTATACCTGTCACATATTCTATATTACCCTTCTATACCTGTCACATATTCTATATTACTCTTCTATACCTGTCACATATTCTATATTACCCTCTATACCTGTCACATATTCTATATTACTCTCTATACCTGTCACATATTCTATATTACTCTCTATACCTGTCACATATTCTATATTACCCTCTATACCTGTCACATATTCTATATTACTCTCTATACCTGTCACATATTCTATATTACTCTCTATACCTGTCACATATTCTATATTACTCTCTATGCCTGTCACACATTCTATATTACTCTCTATACCTGTCACATATTCTATATTACTCTATATACCTGTCACATATTCTATATTACCCTCTATACCTGTCACATATTCTATATTACCCTTCTATACCTGTCACATATTCTATATTACTCTATATACCTGTCACATATTCTATATTACTCTCTATACCTGTCACATATTCTATATTACTCTCTATACCTGTCACATATTCTATATTACTCTATATACCTGTCACATATTCTATATTACCCTCTATACCTGTCACATATTCTATATTTCCCTTCTATACCTTTCACATATTCTATATTACCCTCTATACCTGTCACATATTCTATATTACCCTCTATACCTTTCACATATTCTATATTACTCTTCTATACCTGTCACATTTTCTATATTACTCTATATACCTGTCACATATTCTATATTACTCTATATACCTGTCACATATTCTATATTACTCTCTATACCTGTCACATATTCTATATTACTCTCTATACCTGTCACATATTCTATATTACTCTATATACCTGTCACATATTCTATATTACCCTCTATACCTGTCACATATTCTATATTTCCCTTCTATACCTTTCACATATTCTATATTACCCTCTATACCTGTCACATATTCTATATTACCCTCTATACCTGTCACATATTCTATATTACCCTCTATACCTGTCACATATTCTATATTACCCTTCTATACCTGTCACATATTCTATATTACTCTCTATACCTGTCACATATTCTATATTACCCTTCTATACCTGTCACATATTCTATTTTACCCTCTATACCTGTCACACATTCTATATTACTCTTCTATACCTGTCACATATTCTATATTACTCTCTATATATCTGTCACATATTCTATATTACTCTCTATACCTGTCACATATTCTATATTACCCTCTATACCTGTCACATATTCTATATTACCCTTCTATACCTGTCACATATTCTATATTACTCTTCTATACCTGTCACATATTCTATATTACTCTCTATACCTGTCACATATTCTATATTACTCTTCTATACCTGTCACATATTCTATATTACCCTCTATACCTGTCACATATTCTATATTACTCTCTATACCTGTCACATATTCTATATTACCCTCTATACCTGTCACATATTCTATATTACTCTCTATGCCTGTCACATATTCTATATTACTCTTCTATACCTCTCACATACTCTATACTACTCTTCTATACCTCTCACATATTCTATATTACTCTTCTATACCTGTCACATATTCTATATTACTCTCTATACCTGTCACATATTCTATATTACTCTCTATACCTGTCACATATTCTATATTACTCTTCTATACCTGTCACATATTCTATATTACTCTTCTATACCTGTCACATATTCTATATTACTCTCTATACCTGTCACATATTCTATATTACTCCTCTATACCTCTCACATATTCTATATTACTCTCTATACCTGTCACATATTCTATATTACCCTTCTATACCTGTCACATATTCTATATTACTCTCTATACCTGTCACATATTCTATATTACTCTCTATACCTGTCACATATTCTATATTACCCTTCTATACCTGTAACATATTCTATATTACTCTCTATACCTTTCACATATTCTATATTACTCTCTATACCTTTCACATATTCTATATTACTCTCTATATCTGTCACATATTCTATATTACCCTTCTATACCTGTAACATATTCTATATTACTCTCTATACCTTTCACATATTCTATATTACTCTCTATACCTTTCACATATTCTATATTACTCTCTATACCTGTCACATATTCTATATTACTCTTCTATACCTGTCACATATTCTATATTACTCTTCTATACCTGTCACATATTCTATATTACTCTCTATACCTGTCACATATTCTATATTACTCTCTATACCTGTCACATATTCTATATTACCCTCTATACCTGTCACATATTCTATATTACTCTCTATACCTGTCACATATTCTATATTACTCTCTATACCTGTCACATATTCTATATTACTCTCTATACCTTTCACATATCCTATATTACTCTCTATACCTGTCACATATTCTATATTACTCTTCTATACCTGTCACATATTCTATACTACTCTTCTATACCTGTCACATATTCTATATTACTCTCTATACCTGTCACATATTCTATATTACTCTCTATACCTGTCACATACTCTATATTACTCTCTATACCTGTCACATATTCTATATTACTCTCTATACCTGTCACATATTCTATATTACTCTTCTATACCTGTCACATATTCTATATTACTCTCTATACCTGTCACATATTCTATATTACTCTCTATACCTGTCACATATTCTATATTACTCTTCTATACCTGTCACATATTCTATATTACTCTCTATACCTGTCACATATTCTATATTACTCTTCTATACCTGTCACATATTCTATATTACTCTCTATACCTGTCACATATTCTATATTACCCTCTATACCTGTCACATATTCTATATTACTCTCTATACCTGTCACATATTCTATATTACTCTCTATACCTGTCACATACTCTATATTACTCTCTATACCTGTCACATATTCTATATTACTCTCTATACCTGTCACATATTCTATATTACTCTATATACCTGTCACATATTCTATATTACTCCTCTATACCTGTCACATACTCTATATTACTCTTCTATACCTGTCACATATTCTATATTACTCTCTATACCTGTCACATATTCTATATTACTCTTCTATACCTGTCACATATTCTATATTACTCTCTATACCTGTCACATATTCTATATTACCCTCTATACCTGTCACATATTCTATATTACTCTCTATACCTGTCACATATTCTATATTACTCTCTATACCTGTCACATACTCTATATTACTCTCTATACCTGTCACATATTCTATATTACTCTCTATACCTGTCACATATTCTATATTACTCTCTATACCTGTCACATATTCTATATTACTCTTCTATACCTGTCACATATTCTATATTACTCTCTATACCTGTCACATATTCTATATTACTCTTTTATACCTGTCACATATTCTATATTACTCTCTATACCTGTCACATATTCTATATTACCCTCTATACCTGTCACATATTCTATATTACTCTCTATACCTGTCACATATTCTATATTACTCTCTATACCTGTCACATACTCTATATTACTCTCTATACCTGTCACATATTCTATATTATTCTCTATACCTGTCACATATTCTATATTACTCTCTATACCTGTCACATATTCTATATTACTCTCTATACCTGTCACATATTGTATATTACCCTCTATACCTGTCACATATTCTATATTACTCTCTATACCTGTCACATATTCTATATTACCCTCTATACCTGTCACATATTCTATATTACTCTTCTATACCTGTCACATATTCTATATTACCCTCTATACCTGTCACATATTCTATATTACTCTCTATACCTGTCACATATTCTATATTACCCTCTATACCTGTCACATATTCTATATTGCTCTCTATACCTGTCACATATTCTATATTACTCTCTATACCTGTCACATATTCTATATTACCCTCTATACCTGTCACATATTCTATATTACTCTCTATACCTGTCACATATTCTATATTACCCTCTATACCTGTCACATATTCTATATTACTCTTCTATACCTGTTACATATTCTATATTACCCTCTATACCTGTCACATATTCTATATTACTCTCTATACCTGTCACATATTCTATATTACCCTCTATACCTGTCACATATTCTATATTACTCTTCTATACCTGTCACATATTCTATACTACTCTTCTATACCTGTCACATATTCTATATTACTCTCTATACCTGTCACATATTCTATATTACCCTCTATATCTGTCACATATTCTATATTACCCTTCTATACCTGTCACATATTCTATATTACTCTCTATACCTGTCACATATTCTATATTACTCTCTATACCTGTCACATACTCTATATTACTCTCTATACCTGTCACATATTCTATATTACTCTCTATACCTGTCACATATTCTATATTACTCTTCTATACCTGTCACATATTCTATATTACTCTCTATACCTGTCACATATTCTATATTACCCTCTATACCTGTCACATATTCTAGAGCAACTTATATTTCGGCAGAACCTAACTAATTACAGGACCACCGTAGTGACCAAACAACATGAGCTAAATGTTTAATTAGGTAATGGTCATTAATACAATTCATATTTACCTTAATTAATTTTAAAAAAACAACATTCAACGCTAATCTTTCTGCCAAAGTTAAAACTGATCCACATCTAGTGAATCACTCACTATAAGGGCAGTGGTGGAGATGGACATGTCTAGTAGACAGTGCTAAGTTTTCAGACATAAAGTTATAACAGGGATCTTCATTGGCTGGTGACTTATTTCCCTGCTGTAGGGACAGTATACCGTGATTGTTTATTCTTTTACCATATATGATTGTTCTCAAAACCCTTTAGACCTATCTCTCAGCCAGCCCTTTGCCCCCAAATGACCTTATCGAGGTGGAGACAAATAATCTATACTGATACTTTAATCTTTTACAATTAATTTAATATTAAATATTGATATTATAAATTATTAAATAGGAATGTTATTAACAATCCATTTATAATTAATATAGCTCCTCTTGCTAAAGCATTACAGTGGTTTAATAATAAAAACAATAATTCAGATGTCTCTGCTACTGCCACATTGAGCAGCCATTGTGCAGACAGGCACTTCCTGTGTGTATTCAAAGTCTCCTCCCACCTCAAGAAGTCTGAAGTCAAAATGGCAGCTTTCACAGCATAATTGCATTTAAAATATAATAAATTAAAGGCCGTATTATGTGTTTTACATTCTGAAAGCGTGCTGCACATTGTAAGTGTAGTTCTTAAAAATAGTCATTTAGTATCAAACTTACACTATTAGCAGCTTTGTAAACTGTACAAATAAAACATTTTTGGTAAAATCAAAATTTTTGAAACCTCTGTTTATGTGTTCAGGAATCCATTTTGTGTTTGTTACATCACTCCTCAGAGCTGAATCAACAAAGATAATAGGATAAGATTGAAATTGACACCAGGAAAAGTAACCATATCTCTCCATAAATGTAAACGCCCCCCTCGCACACAGCTTCAACTTATGTATCATGGATTCCCCCGGGACCCTCCTGAGACATCTACATGGATTTTTATCTAATAAAAAACTAGCAGTATGACTTTTTCCTGCTTTAATTATACTTAAAGTTTTCAAACAAATATATAATTTTTTCCTTGTCACAGTTTGGATGGCACAGGCTTTTTCCGCATGCCCATTAGTATATGTTTCTTACAAGACGGATATTCTGCTGATTCTGCACCTTAATCCTCCGGTGATGTGGATCATGCAGCAAACAGGCAGAAATAAGCAGTTTATGGGACTCTCCCTAGTTGGTCATCATTAGTTGTATATATATTAGATAATGTATTCAGACCATGTACAGGCACAGCGTATAGAGGCACAGCGTATACAGGCACAGCGTATACAGGCACAGCGTATACAGGCACAGCGTATACAGGCACAGCGTAGAGAGGCACAGCGTAGAGAGACACAGCGTGTACAGGCACAGTGTATACAGGCACAGCGTACAGAGGCGCAGCGTACAGAGGCGCAGCGTATAGAGACACAGCGTATACAGGCACAGCGTATACAGGCACAGCGTATACAGGCACAGCGTATACAGGCACAGCGTAGAGAGGCACAGCGTAGAGAGACACAGCGTGTACAGGCACAGTGTATAGAGACACAGCGTATACAGGCACAGCGTATACAGGCACAGCGTATAGAGACACAGCATGTACAGGCACAGCGTATAGAGACACAGCATATACAGGCACAGCGTATACAGGCACAGCGTATAGAGGCACAGCGTATAGAGACGCAGCATGTACAGGCACAGCGTATAGAGGCACAGCGCATAGAGACGCAGCATGTACAGGCACAGCGTATACAGGCACAGCGTATAGAGGCACAGCGCATAGAGACGCAGCATGTACAGGCACAGCGTATACAGGCACAGCGTATACAGGCACAGCGTATAGAGACGCAGCATGTACAGGCACAGTGTATAGAGGCACAGCGCATAGAGACGCAGCATGTACAGGCACAGTGTATAGAGACACAGCGTATACAGGCACAGCGTATACAGGCACAGCGTATAGAGGCACAGCGTATAGAGACACAGCGTATACAGGCACAGCGTATACAGGCACAGCGTATAGAGACACAGCATGTACAGGCACAGCGTATAGAGACACAGCGTATACAGGCACAGCATATACAGGCACAGCGTATACAGGCACAGCGTATAGAGACACAGCATGTACAGGCACAGCGTATACAGGCACAGCGTATAGAGACGCAGCATGTACAGGCACAGTGTATAGAGACACAGTGTATAGAGACACAGCGTATACAGGCACAGCGTATACAGGCACAGCGTATAGAGGCACAGCGTATAGAGACGCAGCATGTACAGGCACAGCGTATAGAGGCACAGCGCATAGAGACGCAGCATGTACAGGCACAGCGTATAGAGGCACAGCGCATAGAGACGCAGCATGTACAGGCACAGCGTATACAGGCACAGCGTATAGAGGCACAGCGCATAGAGACGCAGCATGTACAGGCACAGCGTATACAGGCACAGCGTATAGAGGCACAGCGCATAGAGACGCAGCATGTACAGGCACAGCGTATACAGGCACAGCGTATACAGGCACAGCGTATAGAGACGCAGCATGTACAGGCACAGTGTATAGAGGCACAGCGCATAGAGACGCAGCATGTACAGGCACAGCGTATACAGGCACAGCGTATACAGGCACAGCGTACAGAGACACAGCATGTACAGGCACAGCGTATACAGGCACAACGTATAGAGACGCAGCATGTACAGGCACAGTGTATAGAGACACAGCGTATACAGGCACAGCGTATACAGGCACAGCGTATAGAGGCACAGCGTATAGAGACGCAGCATGTACAGGCACAGCGTATAGAGGCACAGCGCATAGAGACGCAGCATGTACAGGCACAGCGTATACAGGCACAGCGTATAGAGACACAGCGTACAGAGGCAAAGCGTACAGAGGCACAGCGTATACAGGCACAGCGTATACAGGCACAGCGTACAGAGGCGCAGCGTACAGAGGCGCAGCGTACAGAGGCGCAGCGTACAGAGGCGCAGCGTTCAAAGGCACAACTTACAGAGACACATTATACAGAGACACAGCGTACAGAGGCGCAGCGTACAGAGACGCAGCGTTCAAAGGCACAACTTACAGAGACACAGCGTACAAAGGCGCAGCGTACAGAGATGCAGCGTTCAAAGGCACAACTTACAGAGACACAGCGTACAGAGACACAGCGTACAGAGGCGCAGCGTACAGAGATGCAGCGTTCAAAGGCACAACTTACAGAGGCACATCATACAGAGACACAGCGTACGGAGGCACAGCGTATACAGGCACAGCGTACAGAGGCGCAGCGTACAGAGGCGCAGCGTAAAGAGGCACAGCGTACAGAGGCACAACTTACAGAGACACAGCGTACAGAGACACAGCGTACGGAGGCACAGTGTACAGAGACACATCATACAGAGACACAGCGTACAGAGGCGCAGCGTACAGAGATGCAGCGTTCAAAGGCACAACTTACAGAGACACATTATACAGAGACACAGCGTACAGAGGCGCAGCGTACAGAGACACATCATACAGAGACACAGCGTACGGAGACACAGTGTACAGAGGCACATCATACAGAGACACAGCGTACGGAAGCACAGTGTATAGAGACACAGTGTATAGAGACACAGCGTATACAGGCACAGCGTATACAGGCACAGCGTATAGAGGCACAGCGTATAGAGACGCAGCATGTACAGGCACAGCGTATAGAGGCACAGCGCATAGAGACGCAGCATGTACAGGCACAGCGTATACAGGCACAGCGTATAGAGGCACAGCGCATAGAGACGCAGCATGTACAGGCACAGCGTATACAGGCACAGCGTATAGAGGCACAGCGCATAGAGACGCAGCATGTACAGGCACAGCGTATACAGGCACAGCGTATACAGGCACAGCGTATAGAGACGCAGCATGTACAGGCACAGTGTATAGAGGCACAGCGCATAGAGACGCAGCATGTACAGGCACAGCGTATACAGGCACAGCGTATACAGGCACAGCGTATAGAGACACAGCATGTACAGGCACAGCGTATACAGGCACAGCGTATAGAGACGCAGCATGTACAGGCACAGTGTATAGAGACACAGCGTATACAGGCACAGCGTATACAGGCACAGCGTATAGAGGCACAGCGTATAGAGACGCAGCATGTACAGGCACAGCGTATAGAGGCACAGCGCATAGAGACGCAGCATGTACAGGCACAGCGTATACAGGCACAGCGTATAGAGACACAGCGTACAGAGGCAAAGCGTACAGAGGCACAGCGTATACAGGCACAGCGTATACAGGCACAGCGTACAGAGGCGCAGCGTACAGAGGCGCAGCGTACAGAGGCGCAGCGTACAGAGGCGCAGCGTTCAAAGGCACAACTTACAGAGACACATCATACAGAGACACAGCGTACAGAGGCGCAGCGTACAGAGACGCAGCGTTCAAAGGCACAACTTACAGAGACACAGCGTACAAAGGCGCAGCGTACAGAGATGCAGCGTACAGAGACACAGCGTACAGAGGCGCAGCGTACAGAGATGCAGCGTTCAAAGGCACAACTTACAGAGGCACATCATACAGAGACACAGCGTACGGAGGCACAGCGTATACAGGCACAGCGTACAGAGGCGCAGCGTACAGAGGCGCAGCGTAAAGAGGCACAGCGTACAGAGGCACAACTTACAGAGACACAGCGTACAGAGACACAGCGTACGGAGGCACAGTGTACAGAGACACATCATACAGAGACACAGCGTACAGAGGCGCAGCGTACAGAGATGCAGCGTTCAAAGGCACAACTTACAGAGACACATTATACAGAGACACAGCGTACGGAGGCACAGTGTACAGAGACACATCATACAGAGACACAGCGTACGGAGACACAGTGTACAGAGGCACATCATACAGAGACACAGCGTACGGAAGCACAGTGTACAGAGGCACAGCGTACAGAGGCGCAGCGTACAGAGATGCAGCGTTCAAAGGCACAACTTACAGAGACACAGCGTACAGAGACACAGCGTACAGAGACGCAGCGTACAGAGGCGCAGCGTACAGAGATGCAGCATTCAAAGGCACAACTTACAGAGGCACATCATACAGAGACACAGCGTACGGAGGCACAGCGTATACAGGCACAGCGTACAGAGGCGCAGCGTACAGAGGCGCAGCGTACAGAGGCACAGCGTACAGAGGCACAGCGTACAGAGGCACAGCGTACAGAGGCACAACTTACAGAGACACAGCGTACAGAGGCGCAGCGTACAGAGGCGCAGCGTACAGAGATGCAGCGTTCAAAGGCACAACTTACAGAGACACATCATACAGAGACACAGTGTACGGAGGCACAGCGTACAGAGGCACAGCGTACCAAGGCGCAGTGTACAGAGACGCAGCGTACAGAGACGCAGCGTACAGAGGCGCAGCGTACGGAGTTCGTGTCCTGCGAACTCGCGGATTACAGAGAATTCACTAGATCAGGTTATACAGGATGCAAATAATTTGCTGTATAAATCTTGTAATCTATATTTATGGAGTTTTTTTTCTTTAGTTGTTCACTTGTGTCCGACTCCCCACGAACCTATGGAACGCAGCATGACAGGCACATCTATCAGTCACTGCCCCTCTGAGCTCCCTCAAGTTCATGTTCATTGCTTTAATGACCCCATCTATCCATCTCCGCCTCTGTCGTCCCCTTCTTCTTGTGCCTTCAGTCTTTCCCAGCATCAGAGTCTTCTCTAGCGAATCCTGCCTTCAGCCTTATGATCATAGCTTCCAGTGAACAGTTTGTATTGATTTCCTGTAGTATTGATTGATTGGATCTTCTTGCAGTCGAAGGGACTCTAAGCAGTTTTCTCCAACACCACTTGTTTATGGTCCAGCTCTCACATCCATACGCTACTACTGGGAATACCATAGTATCACCCTTTGACTATCTGAGGCTAGAGAGTGGATTCCTGGCTGCTCTGAGGGGCCATATAAATTCTTGCAGAAACCTTTGGTTTAACCCTTTGCTGTCCCACTAACACAATATGGCAGAAAGTGTATCTCTATTAGTTACAGGTAAAATAACATTATTACAGTGCATATAACACCATATAGCAACCCCAACATCAATTATTGTGGTTCACACTACACAACACATAAAAATAGTCCTTAAACAAATATCACGTCCATTTTAATAAACTTGGATATAAGTAACCCAGTGTGCCAGAGTCCAAAATAGCAGGGGTGATTGCAGGGTTCAGGGGGGTCCAAAAATCAGTTATAACAAATAGCTTGTCCAGACTTTCCATAGCTTTCTCCCCAGAAGCAAATGTCTTTTAATGTCATAGCTACAAGCACTTCTTAATAAAATAAAGTACATAAAAGTAAATAGATCCCCAAGGATATTATATACCTAGTAAAATACAGGAACCTTCTATATCCCTTTCATTGTATTTGACACCACTGGATAATTATTTCACTTATTTACATAGGCCCTCATTCAATTGCAATTTAGCCAATTGAATAGGGCTGTAAATAAGCACATAACATATATTTTTTAAAGAAGTTTTTAGTTAGTAAACATCTATCCAAAAGCAAGATTTTCACTAACTAAAAACTTCTTAAAAAAAAGTATGCTATGTGCTTATTTAGAGCCTTATTCAATTGACCAAATCGCAATTGAATGAGGCCCATAGTAATTGAGGTTGAAAAAATACTTTTATTCCATTAAGTTCAACCTTTTTAGATCACCTATGATCCTTGTAATATTCATATTAGTTGTTAATTGTTAGATAAATGATAGAAAATATGAGGCTGCAGTTCTCTTTATTTAAAAAAACAAAAAAACATCCTTACTTTTAATCTGTCCCGTTAAATATATTTACATTAAATCTGCTGACCGTGACCAGCAGCAAGACCGTTTGTGTTGTTGTTTATTTGTTTATTTACATGGAAAGATGGATTATTTACGCATGAGGTTGTTACACAAGAGCTTTATTTGTACAAATGTAGCAAGGACGGTGATCTGAGTTATCTAAAGTGATATTAAAATAGATACAAAACATTGATACATTGTAACAGTAATTACTGATAACGAGCCCCATGATTAATACGCCTGAATATGAGAATTAGGAATTCTTCCAAATCTAATTTTTATAATTAATTATACTGTAATCTTTCTGTACGCTTTAATGTAAGATATCTAAAACATTTTGCCCATTGCCAATCATAGTTCTTCAAAAGAGCATTTTTTTGTATATAATAAATCTGTTTATCTATTTACTTTTAGATTCTTTATATTATTAAGAAGTGTTTATAAGCTCTGTTTTACTGCAAACAAATCTAATAAATAGTCCCTGTATGGGTCTGCCCTCTGCAGCTCATGAAGACACAGATTCTGCTGCATACTAAACAATCAGTAATCAGCTTTCAGCAACAGTCTGCAACTTGCAGATGAGATGCGGTTCTGATAGGCTAGGACATTACACTGCACATCCAGCCATATAGTCTGTGTGTGCATATGCTGTAGAGGGCAGACCCATACAGGGACTATTTGTTTGATTTTAGGCAGAGCTTATAAGCACTTCTTAATAGATTAAAGTATATAAAAGTTATTAGATACTCAGGTTTATAATATACCTAGTAATATCCAGGGACTTTCTGTATCAATTGAAATATTAGACTTCAGTGTCCATTTAAAGGGCCAGAGCTGCTGCAGTAAAGCTCCATGGTGCAATACACCGCAGCAACCTGGGACATTAGTATATTTACCATTGCATCGGGTGTGATTTGATGAGCACCCCATTGCAACCCTAGTTTAGTAATAAAAGCTTAGAGTACTAAAAGAAAGATTACTTGTAATTTATCAGAAAAGGGCCAGAGCTGCTGCAGTAAACCTCCATGGTGCAATACAGAGGCGAGCAATAGAAATTAATATATAATAATTATTGTTGAGGGAGGTTGTTAATGTATTTGTAGGGCAGGTGGATACGTGTAATTCCTGGGGCTCTGTATTAAGCCGCATTAGTCGGGTGACATTGTAATTTATTCTAATAACATTAATATGATCATGGGGTTTCTAAAGTCATTTCTTTTCAATCTACATTTCATACAGTAGGTGTCCCTTAATAGATTGTTATGTAAAGTTATGTTTTGTATTATACTTTCAAGTAGTGTGTTTGTGTCGCTCAGTTGTGGCCAACTCTCCGTGACCTCATGACCACAACACACCATGCTGATCCCCTTGGTATTCATGGCAAAGATTCTGGAGTGGGTTGGCAGTTCCTTCTCCTGTGGGCAACAGGATACAGCTCTTGGTATTCCTAGGTAGTCTCCCATCCAAGTACTGACCAGGCCCAAACATGCATGGCTTCAGGGTAGTGTGGCCTCTTGGTTCCCTGACTGGAACTGAACCCAGGTCGCAGTGTTGAAAGCACCGGATCCTAACCACTGGACCCCTTTCAGTAGAGACCCTTAAATCTTAATCCTGATAAATGTAAATTAAAAGCAAATAATATACACTGGGCCAAATCTACTAATGGTTGAGGTATTGATTCCTATTATCTT
This sequence comes from Discoglossus pictus, assembly GCA_027410445.1. NCBI lineage: Eukaryota > Metazoa > Chordata > Amphibia > Anura > Alytidae > Discoglossus > Discoglossus pictus. The sequence goes on from CM050164.1 coordinate 19,008,132, forward strand.
ATGGGAAATTAGTTCAAAGATTACATTTTTTACAATAATTAAAGGACCACTGTAGTAACCTAACAGCATGAGCTAGATGTTTAATTAGGCGTTGATCATTAATATCATTAATATAATTCATATTCAATTAATAAAATAAAAAAACATTTATCACCAAATTTCAAAGCTCAAACTCATCCACTGGAACCCACTACAAGGACAGTCTAGTAGGCAGCGCTAAATAAAGTTATAACAATGGTGCACTTTTTTATTGCACTAGTCACTTGGCCTTCTTCTGTCTCTGTGCCCTCTCCTTCTCTCTCTCTCTCTCCCTCCCTCCTTCTCTCTCTCTCTCTCTCCCTCCCTCTTCTTCCCTCCTCTCTCCTTCCCTCCTTCTCTCTCTTTCCCTCACTCTCCCTCTCCCCCTCTCTCCCCCTCTCTCTCCTTCTCCCTCCCTCCCTCTCCTTCTCTCCCTCTCTCTCCTTCTCTCTCTCTCCTTTCACAGTGTAATGTGAGGCTCTCAGTGCACATGCGCAAATCGCAATTTTCTCTCTCCCTCCATCCTTCTCTCTCTCTCTCCCCCTCCTTCTCTCTCTCTCCTTCTCACTCTCTCTCTCTCCCCCTCCTTCTCTCTCTCTCCTCACTCTCTCTCTCTCTCACCATCCCTCTCCTTCTCTCCTTGCCTCCTACTCTCTCCCTCCATCTCCTCTCTCCCTCCCAATCCATTCACTGTGCAATGCGCAATGCGCGACTCACAATTTTCTCTCTCTCTCTGCATCTCTCTCTCCCTCCTTCTCTCTCTCCCCCTCCTCTTTATCTCTCTCCCTCCTTCTCTCTCTCCCCTTCCTTCTCTTTCTCTCTCCCTCCTTCTCTCTCTCCCCCTCCTTCTCTTTCTCTCTCTCTCTCTCCTTCTCTCTCTCCCCCTCCTTCTCTCTCTCTCTCCCTCCTTCTCTCTCTCTCTCCCTCCTTCTCTCTCTCCCCCTCCTTCTCTCTCTCTCTCCCTCCTTCTCTCTCTCTCTCCCTCCTTCTCTCTCTCCCCCTCCTTTCTCTCTCCCTCCTTCTCTCTCTCTCTCTCTCTCTCTCTCCCTCCTTCTCTCTCTCTTCCTCTCTCTCTCTCTCTCCCTCCTCTATCTCCCCCTCCTTCTCTCTCTCTCTCTCTTCCTCTCTCCCTTTCCTTCTCACTCTCCCTTCCTCCTTCTCTCTCTCTCTCTCTCTCTCTCTCCCTCCTTCTCTCTCTCCCTTCTCTCTCTCTTCATCTCTCCCTCTCCTCACTCTCTCTCTCCCTCTCCTTCCCTCATTCTCTCCCCCTCCCTCTCCTTCTGTCCTTGCCTCCTACTCTCTCTCTCTCCCTCCCCCTCTCCTCTCTCCCTCCTTCTACCTCTTTGCCGTGCAATGCGCAGCGCACATGCGTAACTCGCGATTTTGCGTGCGTTACACACAGCCTCGCAGTACGACAACCATATATATTAGTGATCATCCTGCTGTGAGGTTTTCTGTTACAATTTCTTATTTTAGATGATAATTCATTCAATACATATTAATTTTGCTCTATGAAGAAATTAACCCTTTGTTCTATTATGGAGTTTGGTTCCCTCTACTGAAGCACAAAATGCTGTGGGTTATAAATTGCATTAAATCATAAATATTTCAGGAGATTGCGCAGCTGGAAAATATATTTTTCTGTTGTAAATTGTACCTTTCCTAAAAATATACATTTTCCTAACACATATTGGGTGAGAACGGGCTTTTTGTGCAATGGTTTTTACTCAGTAATTGCTTCGGAGGCAGATGGAGCTGTTAGTTTATTACATATAAATGGGAGGAGAGGTGCGCCGGGCGCATGGTGCGAGCACCAAGAACAAACAGCCATGAATAATACATGGGGCGCTGGAGCAGAGGTCATCTTCATGAATAATACAAGACTTGACTCCCTCCTTATAAGAGTCCTTGTAAGGAATCTGCAATACTTAAAGGGGATCTGGAAAACCATATTTACAACACTAATACAATTGATAACGACAACTTTTAAAGGGCCACTGAAATCAGAGGCAGATTTAGCTGCCACATATTCATTGTGCAGATAGAAACTTCCTATGCATTTAAAGCCTCCTGCTTTCTCATCAGAAAACACAATGGTAGATTCTTATTTATTGCAAATATAATAAATTGGCTGTATTATTATTATTATTATTTTTTACAAAATAAAAATATTCTCTACTTTAAAGTTTCCTTTAAAGGGCCACCACTGTTTAAGACAAAATATATTTGTATGTGACGTTTGTACTAAACTAACAATATTAGCTGCTATATAAGTCATGGGCATGAAACATTTTAAGGGAAATTCAGAATCTTTGAGGTACAGGAATCCATTTTGTGTTTGTCACATAACATCCTGAGAGCTGGATGATGGGGAGGTGTTTATTTTGTAGTTATCAGTGGAGGGAGGGGTGGTGGAGGGGACAAGAAGCACATAGCATTCATTTGATAACTGGATAAGGTTGAAATTGACACCAAAACCCTTTTCTCTCACTGACCCTTGCATCATTCAATGCAATCACAGCTCTCCATAAATATAAATGCCCCTCTCACACACACAACTTACACCAATGTATCATGGATCCCTCCAGGGTTCTGCAGATACATCAACTTTATTTTTTCTACTTTTCTATATGACTTTTTTCCTGCTTAATTACGCTCTTAGTCAGATATTTTTTTTATTGTGCAGTGGCCCTTTAAGTTGTAGAACATCGTGGCACCTCCAGTAGATGATCAGCCTGCAGGGTCCCTCCTAGGTGACTAAACCCGGTAGGTGAAAAAGCAAATGTTGGCTCCAGTAAAGCAAAATCTGGAAAAAATAAAAATAAAATAACATGTTGCACAAGTCTATAAGGCTGCGCCCATGTCTATGAGAGTGTCTTTCATGTAAATCTTTATCATGAAAGGAACTGTCACCAAACCAGGTAAAATAATGAATAAAGACGCGATTAAAGCTAATAAGCCTCATTACAGAAGTGACATACCATTACTGGATACAATGTGTTTATCTATCTAATCAGTGTGTGACTTATTTGCAAAACAATTATAACTTCATCATAAAAGGTATATAATTAATCTGCACATGAATACCTTTGGGCTGTAATGGCTATTCAATTTAATTACGCACCGCGCTTGTGTCTGAAGATGAATCTTACAAGGTAAGGAATTAATGCCGCATGTAAAAGTCTGATGGCGGTCAGGCTACTGGATAGAGCACAAGGGGCTTTAAATAATGTGTAATTTTGGGAATGGAAAATTGGTGGCAATTACGTGTTCTTTCAGTAAAATGATATATACGTGAGCCCAAGGTTACAGGAACCAGAAGGAACACAAAAGGATTTTCCAGAGATGTAGGTAAGGGCAATAAATATATTTCAAATACCTTACCGTGTGGTCTGATGACCTTCAAATATGCCAACTCTATTCTCCATCAAGCTCATGTCCATTGCTGATGACCTGATCTACCCATCTTTGCCCTTGCCGTCTTTGTGTGCCATCAATCTTTCCCAGCATCAGAGTCTTCTCTAGGGAATTCTGTTTTGTCATGATATGGCCAAAATATTTGAACGTTAGCCACATGATCAAACCTTCCAGTGAACAGTTTAGCTTAATTTCCAGTAGTACTGATTTATTGGATCTGCTTGCAGTCCAGGGAACTCTAAGCAGTTTTCTCCAACACCATCATTCAAAGGTGCCAATTCTCCGGCGCTCAGACTTCTTTATGGTCCAGCTCTCAAATCCGTATCTTACTACTAAATACCATAGTTCTAACTATGAGGACCATTGTTGATAGTGTAATATCTTTACTTTTTAATAGCTTATCCAGACTTGTCATAGCTTTTCTCCCCAGAAGCAAATGTCTTTTAATTTAAGACTCTATAGGGGAAGCGGCCCTTTCTGCATCACTACTGTGTCATGGTCAAGGGGCTTGTGTACTTCAATGAAGCTGTGACCATGTGGGGTCACCTAGGATGGGCAGGTCATAGCAGAGGTAAACACGAAAAGAGAAATAATAATTATGTCAGTGTGCTGTGGTCTATTGGGTCACAGAGAGTTGGACACAACTGAATGACTTAACAACAACAGGTAAAGGGAAGCACTATCACTATGATTTCTCGTAACATATGTCTGTACGTGTAAGGTTATGGATACATGAATCTTTTCTATGCCCCATTAAGGTTCACGCAAGGTGACCGTCCGCGTGTCTGATTCGCGGCCAGGTCACATACAGTAAAGGACATCCAAGCTATATAAAGTTTCCTGTGGGGCTCACAGCAGATAATCTAACGACCTCCCCTGTGATAAGCGGCAGATTTGCTAAATCTGGAAGCCTCCTCTACAGCGAACAAGACGAGAGAATCGAAAAGATAATTATCTACAGCAACATTATGTGAACTTCTAAAAAAAAGCACTCAAGCTATTATCTGCAGAGCAAATGACAAAAATACACCAAAGTCATCTAGAACATTCTGATCGTATATCATTTATTTTCCTGTCGTGCGCTGAAACTTTTACATTATACAATCAGCTTCACATTGAAGCAAAGAACTACGGATGAACTTAAATAAACTTCTTAAAGAACTTTTAAAATAAAGTTTTCTCAATTACTAATATAGTTGTCGTACTGTGAGTTTGTGTGTAACGCTCGCAAATCGTTAGTTGCGCATGCCCGCTGCAAATTGCGAGGCTCGCCATGGGCGGCGAAGGTGCTCATTACCAGGCCCGCAATGGGCACGAAAGGCGCTTATTGCGAGGCGTGCAATGAGCGCTGTAGGGGGAGGGAGAGAGGAGGGATGGGGAGAGAGAGGCGGGAAGGAGAGAGAAGGAAGGAAGGATGGAGCAGGGAGAGAGTGAGAAGGAGAGAGAGAACAAAGGAGAGAGAGAGAGAGAGAAGGAGAGGGGGGAGAGAGAGAGAAGGAGAGGGAGAGAAAAGGAGAGAGATAGAGCGATAAGGAGATGGAGAGAGAGAGAAAGAGAGTGACAGAAGGAGGTGGAAAGAGAACCAGAGGGAGAGAGACAGAAGGAGAGGGAGAGAGAGAGAAGGAGAGGGAGAGAAAAGCAGAGAGAGAGATAAGGAGATGGAGAGAGAGAGAGAAGGAGAGGGAGGGAGAGAGGAGGGATGGGGAGAGAGAGGAGGGAAGGAGAGAGGAGGTAAGGGAGGGAGATAGGAGGGAAGGAGAGAGAAGGAGGGAAGGAGAGAGAAGGAAGGAAGGATGGGACAGGGAGAGAGTGAGAAGAAGAGGGAGAGAGAGAGAGAGAGAGAGAGAGAGAGAAGGAGAGGGGGAGAGAGAGAGAGAAGGAGAGGGAGAGAAAAGGAAAGAGATAGAGCGATAAGGAGATGGAGAGAGAGAGAAGGAGGTGGAGAGAGAACCAGAGGGAGTGAAAGAAGGAGGTGGAGAGAGAACCAGAGGGAGAGAGACAGAAGGAGAGGGAGAGAGAGAGAAGGAGAGGGAGAGAAAAGCAGAGAGAGAGATAAGGAGATGGAGAGAGAGAGAGGGAGAGGGAGGGAGAGAGAGAGAGCACAAAGAGAGGGAGCACAAACATACATAATTTTTAAGACCATATTATGCGGTCATTTTTGACGGGCTAGTGACTAGTAATATATATATATATATATATATATATATATATATATATATATATATATATATATATAGAGTTTAGGGCATACTGCAGCTTGTTGTGAGCTGCAGAGAAGAGAAGAAATAAAGCAAATTGAAACATATTGAGTTCACAGCTGTAATCTGTTTTTCTCAATAGGTCAACAATTACATTTATTTTCATTGGTAAATATTGCACTACGGTGCTCTATTAAAAACAGTGAACAGTGAATACATGTACTTATTTTGAGACAGACCTGCTGAGAACCACCTGTTGGTCACGACCCCATCGGGGTCGGATGACGATTTGATGGGGTTCATGGAGCCATCAGGGATGTGTTTTTTTGTCTATTCTAGTCTGTTTAAAAAAAAAAGCTGCAATTGGCTTCAAATGATTCAAGGACCATTGAAGTCCTATATTTAAAGTTTGCTCTTCTGAAGAACTAAAATATATAATGGACTAAATGTCTTTTGAAAAGTAAAAATAAACATATTTTTTAATAGATTAAATATTACTTTCAACTATTGGGCGCCATTACTAGGAACACCTCAATCTTAATACCAAATTCCAAGGCTTCATTCTGCTTGACAAGACAGATAAACAAGGTAAATTATCTCTGCTATAAAACTGCAAAAAGATATCTCCAGTAATGGGTGAGTTTTAGCGTTGGCCAAAAGGCTCAGGCCTAGGGCAGCACATTTTCAGGGGTAGCAGACCACTTAAAATTGCCGATGTAATGCTACCAAATATGCACAGAAATTTGTATAATATGGCTTATATAGGGTTATTTTTTCTAAACATTATGCCCCTAAGAAGAGTATCATTAATAACCTTTATTTTATATAAACTAGTCACTTGCCTGTTTGTGTCTTCTCTTTTTTTGTGCGCCCTCTCTCTTGTGTACCCTCTCTCTCTGCGCCCTCTCCCTCTCTCTGTGCTCACTCTCTCTCTCCTTATCTCTCTTTTCCTCCCTTCTTCTCTTTCTCCCCCTCCCTCTCCTTCTCACTCTCTCTCTCTCCTTCTCTCCCTCTACTTCTCTCTCTCTCCCTCTCCTACTCTCTCCCTCCCTCTCCTTCGCTCCTACTATCTCTCTCCCTCTCCTTCTCGCTCCTTCCCTCCTATTTTCTCCCTCCTTGTCCTTCCCTCCTCCTCTCTCCCTCACTTTCCTTCCCTCCTCTCTCCTTCCCTACTCTCTCCATCTCCTCCCCTCCTCTCTCCCTCCCTCCTCTCTCCCTCTCCCTCCCCCTTCTGTGCCCATTGCGAGCCTCACAATGTGCAACTGCATGAGCAACTTTGCAATTTGCAAGCATTACACACAAACTTGCAACAACTACAGTGGATATAACAAGTCTACACACCCCTGTTAAAATGACAGGTTTCTATAATTTCAGAACGTTTTCCACCTTTAATGTGACCTATAAACTGTACAACTCCATTGAAAAACAAACTGAAATCTTGTAGGTGGAGGGAATAAAAATAAAAATAATGTGGTTGCATAAGTCTGCACACCCTCTTATAACTGGGGATGTAGCTGTGTTCAGAATTAAGCAATCACATTCCAAATTGTGTTAAATAGGAGTCAGCATACACCTGCCATCATTTAAAGTGCCTCTGATTAACCCCAAATAAAGTTCAGCTGCTCTAGTTGGTCTTTCCTGAAATTTTCTTAGTCGCATCCCACAGCAAAAGCCATGGTCCACAGAGAGCTTCCCAAGCATCAGAGGGATCTCATTGTTAAAAGGTATCAGTCAGGAGAAGGGTACAAAAGAATTTCCAAGGCATTAGATATACCATGGAACACAGTGAAGACAGTCATCATCAAGTGGAGAAAATATGGCACAACAGTGACATTACCAAGGAACTGAAGCTCCCTCCAAAATTGATGAAACGACGAGAAGAAAACTGGTCTGGGGGGCTACCAAGAGGCCTACAGCAACATTAAAGGAGCTGCAGGAATATCTGGCAAGTACTGGCTGTGTGGTACATGTGACAACGATCTCCCGTATTCTTCATATGTCTGGGCTATGGGGTAGAGTGGCAAGACGAAAGCCTTTTGTTACGAAGAAAAACATCCAAGCCAGGCTACATTTTGCAAAAACACATCTGAAGTCTCCCAAAAGCATGTGGGAAAAGGTGTTATGGTCTGATGAAACCAAGGTTTAACTTTTTGGCCATAATTCCAGAAGATATGTTTGGCGCAAAAACAACACTGCACATCACCAAAAGAATACCCACAGGGAAGCATGGTGGTGGCAGCATCATGCTTTGGGGCTGTTTTTCTTCAGCTGGAACTGGGGCCTTAGTTAAGATAGAAGGAATTATGAACAGTTCCAAATACCAGTCAATATTGGCACAAAACCTTCAGGCTTCTTCTAGAAAGCTGAACATGAAGAGGAACTTCATCTTTCAGCATGACAACGACCCAAAGCATACATCTAAATCAACAAAGGAATGGTTTCACCAAAAGAAGATTAAAGTTTTAGAATGGCACAGCCAGAGCCCAGACCTGAATCCGAATGAAAATCTGTGGGGTGATCTGAAGAGGGCTGTGCACAGGAGATGGCCTCGCAATCTGACAGATTTGGAGTGTTTTTGCAAAGAAGAGTGGGCAAATCTTGCCAAGTCAAAATGTGCCATGCTGATAGATTCATACCCAAAAAGACTGAGTGCTGTAATAAAATCAAAAGGTGCTTCAACAAAGTATTAGTTTAAGGGTGTGCATACTTATGCAGCCATATTATTTTATTTTTATATTTTTTCTTCCCACTGCCTAAAATATTTCAGTTTTTTTTTTCAATTGAGTTGTACAGTTTATAGGTCACATTAAAGGTGGAAAAAGTTCTGAAATTATTTATCTTTGTCTCATTTTTTTACAGAACAGAAACCTGACATTTTAACAGGGGTGTGTAGACTTTTTATATCCACTGTATATTAGTGATGATATCCTGTATGTTTGGTACACACTGGGTAACATTATTGTTCCTCTTTCTTTAAAAAAAAAGTGTTTGTGAGTACTATATGTATATTCCAATACTGAGCATATTTTAGTACTTTGATAAATTGATCACCAAGGCCTTATATTAAAGGAGTTTCTAAAACTGCTGTAATTCAGGTGGTCAAACTAAGTCTAGCAACTGGTCAGCATATGAGGGTCCATGTTGGGATTCCCAAGGAGCTGAGAGGGTCCATGTTGGGATTCCCCAAGGAGCTGAGAGGCTCCATGTTGGGATTCCCCAAGGAGCTGAGAGGGTCCATGTTGGGATTCCCCAAGGAGCTGAGAGGGTCCATGTTGGGATTCCCCAAGGAGCTGAGAGGGTCCATGTTGGGATTCCCCAAGGAGCTGAGAGGGTCCATGTTGGGATTCCCCAAGGAGCTGAGAGGCTCCATGTTGGGATTCCCAAGGAGCTGAGAGGCTCCATGTTGGGATTCCCCAAGGAGCTGAGAGGCTCCATATTGGGATTCCCCAAGGAGCTGAGAGGGTCCATGTTGGGATTCCACAAGGAACTGAGAATGTCACAGAGAGCCTTCATGGAGCAGTGATGCAGGAGGCCATTGGAGTCCAGGTGAGCAGAACCTAATGGAAGATGACCTTGAAGCAGATGCTGACTCTCTATTTGGCTTTTTTATTTGTTTCATTTTTATGTAATTTCCAACTCTCTGTAACATCATGGACCATAACACACCAGACACATCTTTATGTCCATGGTCATGCTGATCCACTTAGTTTTTACAGCCAAGATACTGGTGTGGTTTGCCAGTCCTTCTCCAGTGGGCCAAAGCATATAGCTCCTGGTATTCATAAGTAGCCTCCCATCCAAGTACTGACCAGGACCAACCCTGCATGCTTTCAGGGTGGTGTGACCTCTCGGTTCCCTGACTGGAATCAAACCCAGATCACAGCAGTGAAAGCACTGAACCCTAACCACTGGACCACCTCTATACTATTTGGGTAGTATTTAGCAATATTATAACAAATTGTATCTTTAAATAGAAATGTAGGAATTTAGAGTAAGTGCCCTTTTGTAAATATCATTTTTATCCATATTGTCTATCTTTTTGTCTAAACCCATTGTTTAGCTGTATCTTGATTTATATACAATATATAGTTTCATTATACCTTATTTGTCTGTTTTTTAATCACCACCCAAAAGAACTTATTATTTATTGAAATAATAGATTAATTTCTTATAAATGTGTATACAGAGAATATCCTGTTAGTGTACTTACTTCTGACTTATTGTATATTTCTATAGACACATATACAGCTTTCCTTTTATAAATTAAAGGCTGTTGTTATTTTTTTAAATGTAACTGAAATCACTAGAGGGTTAAAAAGCTTGTGGAAAGAGTGTTTTCCTTTTTGAAACTGCTGGTAAATGAACTACCTATTTCTAGTTGAGTTGTTTAGATTACATGTATCCTTGCGTAACTCCGCTTTTTTGTCTGATGGCACTGATTAAAGTCACTTAAGTAAGGAAGTATCGCATTTCTTATATTCGTTAGATTGTTCTTTTTCACCAGTTGCCATACAGAGTGACAGCATAAGGATTAAAGCAATGGCCTTTGATATAGAACTTTGTGAGTTCAAAACAGACCAGTTCATTTTACCTTTTTTAAATTATGGTAAAGGATAAAACATAAACTGTGCACTGGGTAGGTATGAGACAAATATCAGTGATGTAATGTTTTCAAAATAATTATTTGAACTAAACAAAAATTTATTAATATTCATTTAATTCATTTAAATATAAGGAAAGCTGGGATTGAATTCAAAACGTCCCATATGAAATGCAGCTGAAACAAGTGAATTCTTTATATGTCAATTTTAAATATGTAAGCAACTTACCCACATGATTTCTTATCCTCTACCTAATGATCCAAAGCAACTTTGGTGTCCTCCATGTGCCTTTAATTTTCTAAAAACGTTTGCCCATTACCATTCCTTGGCTCTTAAAGGATCTCTATAGCCATATTTGTTTTTTTTTAATTCTCTTTTTGAAGCACTACACTTGAAAACATGCTTTTTTATATATATATATATATATATATATATATATATATATATATATATATATATATAATACAGTCTTCTTTTTATTAAATTTTGTATGGAATTATTTTGTAGTGTTATCTACCATTTTAATTTCTATTAATCTAATTAATTAGTTGATGTAGACTTTGCACAGGATAATTATATATAAGAAGTTATTTTCTCCTTGTATATTATTATTATCATATATCTATAAGCAGGAATGTGTTTCTGGTTTGGACCACAAGGCCTAGGCCTAGGGCAGTATATTTTCAGCGGGCAGCAGTGCAGTACAATGAAATGTGCTTGCATAGTTCTGTCTGTATATAGTGATATTTCTGTCCACTTGACACTTAGTAACATGCCATATTGAGACAAGTTATCAGTCTCCTCTGGGTTTGGGTTTGTGTTCCCGCACGTTGATGGAGGACACAATACAAAAATAACAAACACATGAAGTCAAAGGAAATAATAGGCCTAGCTCCCACTGAATCATGACCATGACTGAAAAAAGCTCATCCAGCTAAACCTGACTGGAGCAAAAAACAAACAGTCCAATAGTTTGTAAAATAACTGACCTGTCTAGTCTTCAGATTTCCCGGTCTCCACTCTGCTCCAAGCTACAGGCTGCTGTCTCCCTGTGTGTAACTTCCTCCAGGTCAGACAAAGTGCAAATAATCTGTCTGTAAGCTGCCCTATCCATACTCCAGGAGAAGTCTTAAATAACTCCTGCAGTCCTACTGGGGAAAGAGAGCTTCGTAGCTTTGTAAAGTCTGTGGCACACATAAACACACTGGATAACAATATACATATATATATATATATATATATATATATATATATATATATATATATATACACATAAACTTTTGATTTGAGATTTATAAAGTGGAAATTAAGATTTGCAAGTGGAGAGTAGGGAGTGCACCTATCTGAATGGCCTATGGCAGCATAAGGCCTAAATACGCTTCTCCTATCGTCTTGTCCCCCCCATTTTGAGGGCTTTCATGCCGGACTTCCGCAGGGTGAACACGAGCCCGGGTATGGGGGAGCCGCCAGATCCGGCATATCTGCCACCAAGCCTCAGTATCAGGTTGGAGGAAAGGTGAGTGACAGGGGAGGGAGAAGATAGAGGAGGGGAGAAAGAAGAGAGGGAGAAAGTGGGAGATAGAGGAAGGTGGAGAGGTAACAGAGAAGGGGGGAGAGAGTGGAGTGCAATCGAGAGGTGGTGGGAAAGGCGTATGGAAGGAGAGAGAGGGGGATGAAGGGAGAAAAAGAGACAAAAGACTGAGAGAGAGAATGGAAAAAGGTGAGAAAATATGCAATGTGGCACTGAAGGAAAGCCCAGGGGAGCCCCAAAAAATGTTTTCTCTACCAGGCCCTCCATTCATTAGCTCCACCACTGACCCGGTGCCAAGAGTTTCCCCCCTTGAATCGGATGGAAGTTCTTGAAAATGAAGACTCTGCTCTTTCCTGATATAACAATTTTCTGCTGCACGTTCTGTGAAATCCCAAATATCATCTGTCCTGCTGGCTGTTGACATTAGCAAATTACAGAAAAGTTTGGCACAGTCACAGTGTGAAGCCTGTCAGGTCCCAGATATTGTGTGAGCAGAGTGTAATTGGAGTCAGTCGCACATATTTTCAGCTCCAGTGCTGTCATATCCTTCAGTAGAGAATCACTCATTACAGGCCATAATGTACGTGGGGGGAACACAAAAGGTGGAAATTGAGGAAAGAAAATGAGTAGACAATCTGATAGCATATATTTGGGAAAATCAGAATGAAAGGTTGGTTTCATAGAGCTGGTGCAGCAGGTGCAAAGCGCCCGGACCCATAACAGGGTAGGGGCCCTCTGCTACTAGCCACCCTTGCCACTGCATCAGCTGAGTTATAGACTTCTATGGAGAACGCATACTGGCTGCAGTTGATCCTGTCAAATTAGTATATGTCAGGCTGGCAAATTATAGCTTATAGAGAATAACTGGAAAAACCGATGAGATAGTGAGCTTCCAGTAGCACAGAGATCCCTCTGTTGCATTCAGATGAACAATAAAGAACACACTTGTCTGGAGGATGGCTCGGCATGTGTCCTCCGTTCATATAAATTCTTGTCTTGTATCTTATTATGCTGTGAGCATACGCTCCATGTTACCATTTAATTATTTCCAAAGCTCTATGAACAGCAGCTTTCCCCTATGGAGGAGATTGTGTGCAGAACATGGTTTAATTCCAGTGATTTAATGAAGCTGCACATTATACATTAATTGTGTTACCTTCTATGGGCAGGGAAACATTGCACCAATAATGTATTAAACAATGGATATTAAAATGCTAATTAAAAACACTTAAAATATAGAATGTCGTTAAATAATTACAGACTATAGAAATAAGAAAAGAATAGCACCATGCTCCAAATTGATTATTATAATTCAGGTACTCGTATAGATAGTTATAACATCAAATATAGATAATTCTGTGCATATGGACGCTCTATTCCACAGCATTGCATTGACAACTTGAGGATGCCTTCTCCCCATGAAAATGTGCTGAACTAGGCCATGGTCTCAAGGTGACTAAATATATATACAGTGGATATAAAAAGTCTACACACCCCTGTTAAAATGTCAGGTTTCTGTGCTGTAAACAAATTAGACAAAGATAAATCATTTCAGAACTTTTTCCACCTTTAATGTGACCTATAAACTGTACAACTCAATTGAAAAACAAACTGAAATCTTTTAGGTGGAAGGAAGAAAAATAAAAAATAAAAATAATGTGGTTGCATAAGTCTGCACACCCTCTTATAACTGGGGAGGTAGCTGTGTTCAGAATTAAGCAATCACATTCCAAATCGTGTTAAATAGGAGTCAGCATACACCTGCCATTATTTAAAGTGCCTCTGATTAACCCCAAATAAAGTTCAGCTGCTCTAGTTGGTCTTTCCTGAAATTTTCTTAGTCGCATCCCACAGCAAAAGCCATGGTCCACAGAGAGCTTCCAAAGCATCAGAGGGATCTCATTGTTAAAAGGTATCAGTCAGGAGAAGGGTACAAAAGAATTTCCAAGGCATTAGATATACCATGGAACACAGTGAAGACAGTCATCATCAAGTGGAGAAAATATGGCACAACAGTGACATTACCAAGAACTGGAGTTCCCTCCAAAATTGATGAAAAGATGAGAAGAAAACTGGTCTGGGAGGCTACCAAGAGGCCTACAGCAACATTAAAGGAGCTGCAGGAATATCTGGCAAGTACTGGCTGTGTGGTACATGTGACAACAATCTCCCGTATTCTTCATATGTCTGGGCTATGGGGTAGAGTGGCAAGACGAAAGCCTTTTCTTACGAAGAAAAACATCTAAGCAAGGCTACATTTTGCAAAAACACATCTGAAGTCTCCCAAAACCATGTGGGAAAAGGTGTTATGGTCTGATGAAACCATGGTTGAACTTTTGGCCAAAATTACAAAAGATATGTTTGGCGCAAAAACAACACTGCACATCACCAAAAGAACACCATACCCACAGTGACGCATGGTGGTGGCAGCATCATGCTTTGGGGCTGTTTTTCTTCAGCTGGAACTGGGGCCTTAGTTAAGATAGAGGGGATTATGAACAGTTCCAAATACCAGTCAATATTGGCACAAAACCTTCAGGCTTCTGCTAGAAAGCTGAACATGAAGAGGAACTTCATCTTTCAGCATGACAACGACCCAAAGCATACATCCAAATCAACAAAGGAATGGTTTCACCAGAAGAAGATTAAAGTTTTGGAATGGCCCAGCCAGAGCCCAGACCTGAATCCGATTGAAAATCTGTGGGGTGATCTGAAGAGGGCTGTGCACAGGAGATGCCCTCGCAATCTGACAGATTTGGAGTGTTTTTGAAAAGAAGAGTGGGCAAATCTTGCCAAGTCAAAATGTGCCATGCTGATAGACTCATACCCAAAAAGACTGAGTGCTGTAATAAAATCACAAGGTGCTTCAACAAAGTATTAGTTTAAGTGTGTGCATACTTATGCAACCATATTATTTTATTTTTATATTTTTATATATATTCAAATATGTATTTTATAACTTTTTATTGTGTTACACATATATTTAAGGACACTTTCTGTCATGATTTTCACTGATTTCCATTCCAGCTCAATATCCTGCGTTAAACCAGAAAAATGCAATTGCACATCATGACTAATAAGTGATGTGTTCACAGGGATATTGAGCTGGAATGGAAATCATTAAAAATCATGACAGAAAGAGCCCTTATATATATATATGTATATATATATATATATATATGTATATATATATATATATATATGTGTGAAACACAATAAAAACTAATAAAATACACATTTGCATGCACACTTGCAGTGTAATGATATCTAATTGGAACCAATGTTTTTCCAAATGTGTGTCTTTTCTCCTGCCTTAAATCTAGTGGCCAGCATTACAGTACCAGACCAGGGTATGCAATTGAAACATTCCGTGTATAAGACAACCTCCTCTATTTTAGACTTTAAAAAATTGGTAAAAAATACACAGAAAAATACGGTATATATATATATATATTTCTTTATATTTACATTTTAATTTATTTATGCTGTAATAAATGCAAAAGGTGCTTCCACAAGGTATTAGTTTGGGGGGGGGCACAGTTATGTAAGTTTATACATTTCAATTATTTTCCTACTAACCATATATTTTGTTTTTCTCTTGAATTTTGTTGGCTGCAAGGTCACATTGAAGATGGAAAAATATCTGATGTGATTTATCTTGTTTTATGTCTTTACATCCACTATGTTGTTGTTGCTGTTGTTAAGTTGGGTTCGACTTTCTGTGATCGCAGCATGCCAGGCATGCCAGGCACATCTGTCAGCCACTGCCACTCTGAGCTCCATGAAGCTTATGTTCATTGCTTCAATGGCCTCATCAGTCAATCTCCTCATCTTCTGCCCCCTTCTTTGTGTGCCTTCAATCTTCCTGTGTCAGAGTCTTCTCTAGGGAATTCTGTCTTCTCACGATATGGCCAAAATATTTGAGCTTTAACCTGTGAACAGTTTGTCTTCATTTCTTGTAGTATTGATTGATTGGATCCCCAGGGACTCTAAGCAGTTTTCGCCAACACCACAATCCCATTTAGCCTAATTTGTGACTTTATATCCACTATGGTTCTTAGAATGTTGATTACATTTAATAGCCTCATCCTAACAAAGCGCTCAATAGCGCCGCCCCTACCTATATCACAAGTCTTGTCTCCACATTTACTCAAACTCACACTCTCTTCTCTGCCCAATGGTTTTCATCCCCCATTATCACCTCCTTCCATACTCGCCTAGAGGACTTCTCGAGAGTCGTCCCAGCTCTTCCCTTTTCTAATATACTCTTCAGATATTCAAATGTTCACAGAAAGTCCATCTGTTCAGAGAAGCATGCCAAATTGTTGACCCTCTCCCTCCATTGTACTTTACCATCTGCCCATGAAGCAGCCTCACCCCATGTCTCTACATCCCTATTACCTCTTACATTGTAAGTTCTCACTAGATCTTGGCCCTCATTTCCTCATCTATGAATGTATATGTACATGAATGGAACCCCCTCCTCATTTATTAATGTATATGTACATGAATGGTACACCCCTCCTTGTCTATGATGAATGTATATGTACATGAATGGAACCCCCTCCTCATTTATTAATGTATATGTACATGAATGGTACACCCCTCCTTGTCTATGATGAATGTATATGTACATGAATGGAACCCCCTCATCATGTATGAATGTATATGTACATGAATGGAATCCCCTCATCATGTATGAATGTATATGTACATGAATGGAACCCCCTCCTCATCTATGATGAATGTATATGTACATGAATGGAATCCCCTCCTCTTGTATGAATGTATATGTACATGAATGGAACCCCCTCCTTGTGTATGAATGTATATGTACATGAATGGAACCCCCTCATCATGTATGAATGTATATGTACATGAATGGAACCCCCTCCTTGTGTATGAATGTATATGTACATGAATGGAACCCCCTCATCATGTATGAATGTATATGTACATGAATGGAACCCCCTCATCATGTATGAATGTATATGTACATGAATGGAATCCCCTCATCATGTATGAATGTATATGTACATGAATGGAATCCCCTCATCATGTATGAATGTATATGTACATGAATGGAACCCCCTCCTCATCTATGATGAATGTATATGTACATGAATGGAATCCCCTCCTCTTGTATAAATGTATATGTACATGAATGGAACCCCCTCATCATGTATGAATGTATATGTACATGAATGGAACCCCCTCATCATGTATGAATGTATATGTACATGAATGGAATCCCCTCATCATGTATGAATGTATATGTACATGAATGGAACCCCCTCCTCATCTATGATGAATGTATATGTACATGAATGGAATCCCCTCCTCTTGTATGAATGTATATGTACATGAATGGAACCCCCTCATCATTTATGAATGTATATGTACATGAATGGCACCCCCTCCTCATGTATGAATGTATATGTACATGAATGGAACCCCCTCCTCATTTATGAATGTATATGTACATGAATGGAACCCCCTCCTCATGTATGAATGTATATGTACATGAATGGAACCCCCTCCTCATCTATGATGAATGTATATGTACATGAATGGAATCCCCTCCTCTTGTATGAATGTATATGTACATGAATGGAATCCCCTCCTCATTTATGAATGTATATGTACATGAATGGAACCCCCTCCTCATGTATGAATGTATATGTACATGAATGGAATCCCCTCCTCTTGTATGAATGTATATGTACATGAATGGAATCCCCTCCTCATTTATGAATGTATATGTACATGAATGGAACCCCCTCCTCATGTATGAATGTATATGTACATGAATGGAATCCCCTCCTCTTGTATGAATGTATATGTACATGAATGGAATCCCCTCCTCATTTATGAATGTATATGTACATGAATGGAACCCCCTCCTCATTTATGAATGTATATGTACATGAATGGAACCCCCTCATCATTTATGAATGTATATGTACATGAATGGCACCCCCTCCTCATGTATGAATGTATATGTACATGAATGGAACCCCCTCCTCATTTATGAATGTATATGTACATGAATGGAACCCCCTCCTCATGTATGAATGTATATGTACATGAATGGAACCCCCTCCTCATCTATGATGAATGTATATGTACATGAATGGAATCCCCTCCTCTTGTATGAATGTATATGTACATGAATGGAATCCCCTCCTCATTTATGAATGTATATGTACATGAATGGAACCCCCTCCTCATGTATGAATGTATATGTACATGAATGGAATCCCCTCCTCTTGTATGAATGTATATGTACATGAATGGAATCCCCTCCTCATTTATGAATGTATATGTACATGAATGGAACCCCCTCCTCATTTATGAATGTATATGTACATGAATGGAACCCCCTCATCATTTATGAATGTATATGTACATGAATGGCACCCCCTCCTCATGTATGAATGTATATGTACATGAATGGAACCCCCTCCTCATTTATGAATGTATATGTACATGAATGGAACCCCCTCCTCATGTATGAATGTATATGTACATGAATGGCACCCCCTCCTCATCTATGAATGTATATGTACATGAATGGCACCCCCTCCTCATCTATGAATGTATATGTACATGAATGGCACCCCCTCCTCATCTATGAATGTATATGTACATGAATAAAAAATCCCTCCTCATCTATGAATGTATATGTACATGAATGAACCCCCTCCTCATTTATGAATGTATATGTACATGAATGGAACCCCCTCATCATGTATGAATGTATATGTACATGAATGGAACCCCCCTCCTCGTATATGAATGTATATGTACATGAATGGAACCCCCCTCCTCGTATATGAATGTATATGTACATGATTGGAACCCCCCTCCTCATCTATGAATGTATATGTACATGAATGGAACCCCCTCATCATGTATGAATGTGTACGTGAATACTGTCTTCAACGATATGCAAATTATGTTTCTACACATTGTTTATTCTACATTAGTACTATGCAACCTGGCGCTCTATAACTGAAATACAATATCAATATGTATTTTTTAAATTATTAATTTAAATTATTAGTCGCAGTGAGGCGACTTACTATATATAAGAAGCACATGATTCAACTCCAAGGAGATATACATTTAAATTGCATAGCTTTTGTGTGACAAAATTCAAAAGTAATAAGAAAAAATGGAGCGAATTGGCAGTTATACGTGTAAAGAAAAGGAAGATTCCCATCAGGAGATGATTTCATGCTCATACTGACACTTGAGGAATAACTGACACTTACTTGATAAAAACGCTGTGTTGTGAACTGGTAATATTTGAAGGTTATTGGACCCTCACACTAGCATGTCACACAGTTACCAAATTACCTTTATTTTTAAGGAGAAAACAATAAAAATAAAGTAGGAAGAAACAACTGTCAGGGGGCATATTAATGCTCAGGTGAAAACCCCAGAAAGGCCATTTAGATAATAGAGGTGATGTCTTGGGGGATTCACTTGAAAAATAAGCAACTGAATTTAAATTGATTTATTTGACAATAGAGGTCACAAAATATCTGGCAATAGATATGTACCATAACATACAGTGCCTTGCAAAAGTATTTACCCGCTTGACTTTTTACCTATTTTGTTACATTACAGCCTTAAGTTCAATGCTTTCTTAATCTGAATTTTATGTGATGGATCAGAACACAATAGTCTAAGTTGGTGAAGAGAAATGAGAAAAATATATACATAAAACTATTTTTTAGAAATAGAAAACAGAAAATTGGCATGTACGTATGTATACACCCCCTTTGTTATGAATCCCATAAAAAGCTCTGGTGCAACCAATTACCTTCAGAAGTCACATAATTTGTGAAATGATGTCCACCTGTGTGCAATATAAGTGTCACATGATCTATCATTACATATACACAGCTTTTTGAAAGGCCCCAGAGGATGCAACACCTAAGCAAGAGGTACATCTAACCAAAGACTGCCATGTTGTTGGGAAGTACAAGTCAGGGTTAGGTTATAAAAAAATATCCAAATATTTGATGATCCCCAGGAGCACCATCAAATCTATCATAACCAAATGGAGAGAACATGGCACAACAGCAAACCTGCCAAGAGACGGCCACCCACCAAAACCCATGGACCTGGCAAGGAGGGCATTAATCGGAGAGGCAGCACAGAGACCTAAGGTAACCCTGGAGGAGCTGCAGAGATCCACAGCAGAGACTGGAGTATCTGTACATAGGACGACAATAAGCCGTACGCCCCATAGAGTTGGGCTTTATGGCAGAGTGGCCAGAAGAAAGCCATTACTTTCAGCACAAAACAAAATGGCACGTTTTGAGTTTGTGCCAAGGCATGTGGGAGACTCCCAAAATGTATGGAGGAAGGTGCTCTGGTCTGAGGAGACTAAAATTGAACTTTTCGGCCATCAAAGAAAATGCTATGTCTGGCACGAACCCAACACATCACATGACCCAAAAAACACCATCCCCACAGTGAAACATGGTGGTGGCAGCAGTTTTTCAGCAGCCAGGACTGGGAAACTGGTCAGCGTTGAGGGAAAGATGGATGGTGCTAAATACAGGGATATTCTTGAGCAAAACCTGTACCACTCTGTGCATGATTTGAGGCTAGGACGGAGGTTCACCTTCCAGCAGGACAATGACCCCAAACACACTGCTAAAGCAACACTTGGGGGGTTTAAGGGGAAACATGTAAATGTGTTGGAATGGCCGAGTCACAGCCCAGACCTCAATCCAATAGAAAATCTGTGGTCAGACTTAAAGATTGCTGTTCACGAGAGCAAACCATCCAACTTCAAGGAGCTGGACCAGTTTTGCAAGAAGGAATGGGCAAAAATCCCAGTGGTAAGATGTGGCAAGCTCATAGAGACTTATCCAAAGTGTCTTGGAGCTGTGATTGCCGCAAAAGGTGGCTCTACAAAGTATTGATTTTTGGGGGGTGAATAATTATGCACAGTTACTTTTTCTGTTATTTTGTCCTATTTGTTGTTTGCTTCACAATAAAAAATAAAAAAAACATCTTCAAAGTTCTGGGCATGTTCTGTAAATTAAATGATGCAAATCCTCAAACAATCCTTGTTAATTCCAGGTTGTGAGGCAACAAAACACGAAAAATGTCAAGGGGGGTGAATACTTTTGCAAGCACTGTATCTCCAAATGGCTAAAGAGGAACACGTCTATTCTTAAAAAAAAATGCACATATAGCTAGTGTGTAAAATAAGTTTGTCATGGGTAATGAGGGATGGTGGTTAGGGGAATATTTAGAGATAAAAATAAGTATGTCACCAATAGAGAGGAGGGGTGGTTAGGGGAATACTTAGAGATAAAAATAAGTATGGCACCAATAGAGAGGGGTGGTGGTTAGGGGAATACTTAGAGATAAAAATAAGTATGGCACTAATAGAGAGGGGTGGTGGTTAGGGGAATACTTAGAGATACAAATAAGTATGTCACGGATCAAGAGGTGTGGTGGTTAGGGGAGTATTTGGAGATCAAAAAAAGTATATTGTGGATAAAGAGGTGCGGTGGTTAGGCTGGTTAGGAATAAGTGAATGTGGGAAATAAGCAAGAGAATTAGGATTTTGCCCAGTATCAGGTTGTTGCTATAAATATGACACAGCAGTGGTCCTTTAAGATGGGTTGGAGTGGGAACCGGCTGCTTAGGAATGAGTTACAGTAGCCTATGTGGGAAACAAGCGAGTGAATTAGGATTGTTTGTTGCTGTGTGAGACGTATCACAGCCTGGACATTTACACTACATTAAAACCAGAGTATTGTTTGATTTTCGCACACCGGTGTAATGATGTCTTCTATTAGCGCTGTTATTATTAATGACCCCCAGCCGTAGCGCCAGGATCACAGGGAGAGGGGGGAGATTGATGGAGCAAATTAGCCGGAGGGAGAAGTCATTTTACAATAGCTGGGGAGGGTTATGAGAAGCATATTGGAGACATCTATCAGCCGCGGCGCTGAGAGCGTTACTGAGGTGAGACGCTCAGG
Source organism: Discoglossus pictus (assembly GCA_027410445.1). Lineage (NCBI taxonomy): Eukaryota > Metazoa > Chordata > Amphibia > Anura > Alytidae > Discoglossus > Discoglossus pictus. The sequence continues at coordinate 19,029,913 of CM050164.1, forward strand.
GAGCGGAGAGACAAGCAATAAGGAGAAAGATATTAGGGTATAGAGTGGGGGTCACTCAAGGGCGCTGGATGTCTAGACAGGTGGTGCATATTTTAAAATGTATATAATATCTATTTACTATTATGTGCTTTATTTTATTAAGAAGTGCTTATAAAATAGTCCCTGTATGAGGCTGCTACTCAAGAAGACACAAACTCTAGTACTGGGTGTGCTGTGTCCTATACTAACCAATCAGTGACCATCTCTCATTCTGCAACATGCTGCTGAGATGTGCTCCCTGATAGGCTAGGACACCACACTGCACATCCAGCCCTACAGAATCTGCATACGCTGCAGTGGACAGACCCATATATGAACCTTCCCATATCCCTTTAATATCTGCAACTATAACAACTATCATTTTTGAACGCACAGAAGCTTTCAGCTTCTATAGCTGAAATGTGGCAATCCAAAGTGCCAGTGTTTTCTGTAGGTTATACATTTACATTATTTTAACATCTATAATGAACAGAGATCTAGCTCAGTGTTGCAATAACCTATTATTAGACGTCCAAATGTGGACACAAATGTATTTATTCACTATAATGCATTTAAAATATCATGTTTTAAACATTACTAAAGATTTTTGTATAATAAATGACTGGTCTATAGTCTAGAAAGCTAAAAGGAAAGTGAGACAGTGGGGATTGTTTCCTCCTCTTGCCCTGGCCTCTTACAGGATACAAAGTGAGGGAGTATATGTATATTCACAAAGCTGCTATCTATTACCATCCTTTTTTAATGTAAAACTCCATAAGTAAACATAGATAAGTGGCTTAATGACCACTGAAAATGACTCCTCCAAGTTTTTGGGTTTTATATATCTATCAGTGAAGGGAGGGGTGTGGAAAGAGGGAGATGCCAGAATACTTTGTTAGATAATTGTATCTTAGTGACATTGAAACCATACCTCTTCCCCTCAGAAGCAGGCTACTTGCATTAGGAAATGCAAGCAGTGATTTATAGAAATGTAAACATCCTTCTCACGCTCACTTTCACTAAAGCATCATGAATGCCTCCAGGGTCCAGTAGAGGCAACATTTTTTTTTTTTATTAAAAACTAACTTTATGTTTTTTTGCAATGTTCTTAGTCATACTTAAAGTTTTCATATATATATATATATATATATATATACTGTAAATAGTACATTTGTGTTCACTTGAATGTCTAAAACAAGTTAAAAAAAACGTGTTTCCTGCTCAGAATTCAGAGAAATACAGTTATTACAATGCATTCTGGGAAGCTGAGCTGGGACATGCAAATGTGCCCACAAACGCATCACTCTTCAATCCATAGCTATTTTAAGCATGGCTTCCTTTAAGCTTATACCTGCTGCATTACACAGCCTTTATGCAAAACCAAGGATGGATTATACACAAGCTGGGAATCCTATCCATGTACAGCTGTTTCAAGCTTACTGGCTGTCATCAGCGTGGGGCAGGATCCCAGCTTGTGTTGTGGATCTTATGAGTAGGTAGTTCACCACAACAATCATTTAATATATGGTGGGCAAAAGAGCGAAAGAAGCCTCCACCGTACAGTAGTACAGTAAATAAATAGTATATCTGTGTTCACATTTGAAGGTATTTGAATATATATATAAAACAGTGGCCCTTTAAAAGGATTTATATTTTCAAATGTTTGTACATTCCACTGTATTATAAGAGTTTGTATATATCCTAGTTAGTTATCTCACTGCTCTGGAGCGTCCTTGATATTGAAAGTCCTGAAGAGACCAAAAATCACAAGCACCCCACAAATACCAAAGCTCTGTGCCAGCTGCAGCAATACGTTTCCATCAGAACTAACAACATCAAAGGGAAAAGAAGCTGAACTTTTTTGTCATAGTAAAGAGAGTATATAAGCATTATGAGGGTGCTTGTAATTTATGGTCTCTTCAGCACCAGCTCACTCAGGCCCTTAGTGCACGAGAATTACAGATATGACTCAGTAACAGATAACAATGCATGAAAAAGAATGATAAAATAGTAAAACAAGCTTGTAAAGTGAATGTTTTACATCTTCTCCAGTTGATTGCGACTGTTCTACATGATGGAGTAGAGCAGTGTCTATGAGTTCAGAGTCTAACAATCCATCGTCTTCACTAGGCACTGGTAGGAAAGCCTCAAGCTGTATATAGGGATCTCCTTGGTATAAAATAATATCATTTAAAGGTGGTAACAAATACTTTATTAATTAAATATGATTCTATAATTGCATTTCCCTACAATAAACTAACATTGAAGTTTGCAATTTTGAGCTGTCACTCAGTCTTTCTGATCCACCCACAAAGAGTTTCTAATCTTTTGTTAATGAGAGACCATTATTAATAATTACTGATTAGCCTCTGATGCACTGGGTCCAATGCAACTACACAAAGTCTGAATCTGAGCACGCCTAGTATTTGTTTTGCAACTGAGCGTCACTTTTAAAAAGACAACACCATAAAAAAAGTTGCTTTTTCTGTTAACAAATCTTTTAAATTTAATAAGAAATATTATAGAGTGCATGTTTCAGCCGCAATATATAACGGTGTAGGATTCTGCGTTCCCACTGAGATGTTCTTCTACTCCCTGCATTTTGTTGCAATATTTTGAGATACTTTTGAGTAGATCCCCCTGCAGTGCACCGACGCGCTTCGCAGTGGGGGAGGCTTTGTCAGGAGCTCTTAGATTTCTGTCACAGGGCAAGTGGAAAAGGACACTGTGAGATAGAATTGTTAGTGGTTGAATAGGATGAGAGGCCGACCCCAGCCAGATGTAACAAGAGGCCCTGGATCTCTATAGAGAGAGCAAGAAAAGAATGGAGGGATCCAAGACAGACAAGGAGGACAGGTTATTTATTGTCACTAAAAATGTATAGTGGAGATGATGGGGCGATGAGAAAGATCTCCATGTATTAGTGCTAAAGTGGGCTCAAAATACAGAGTCAAGATGAAAGCAAATAGAGAGGACTGTGGGAGAAAGATGGAGCAGTGAACTAAATAATATATAAGTGGGGAAAAAAAAAAAAAAAATATATATATATATATATTTAAATAAAATAAATAGTACATTTATAAGCCCATTTGAAAGTCTTAAAATAAGTTAAAAACAGATTTCCTGCTCAGGTTTCCCAGAAATACAGTCGTACTGCACTCTAGGAGACTGGACATGCAAATGAGATAGAAAGTACTTTACTCTTTAAATCCAAAATACACATGGTATTTGATGCATATGCTCACTGTATTACACAGTTTAGGATTGGATTATGCACAAGCCAGGTATTTATTCCTCTGGATCAATTAACAATTAACAATTAACAATAATAATAAATAGTCCACATTAAAAAGATCAATAGAGATCTAAAAAGGTTGAACTTGATGGACTAACTCTTTATTCATCCTCCAATACTAATACTATACTATTAATAATTATTTAATCAATAATTTAATTAATAACTAATCCGCATATTGCAGATCAGAGGAGATCTTAACAGGTTGAACTTGATGGACTGAATGTCTTTTTTCAACCTTAATTACTATGGCCCTCATTCAATTGCAATTTTGGCAATTGAATAGGGGTCTAAATAAGCACATCACATATATTTTTTTTAAAAGTTTTTAGTTATTAAGCATCTATCCAAAAGCAAGGTTTTCACTAACTAAAAACTTCTTTAAAAAATATATATTATGTGCTTATTTAGAGCCCTATTCAATTGGCAAAATCGCAATTGAATGAGGGCCTATGTAACTAACTATGGGCCTCATTCAATTGCGATTTGGCAAATTGAATAGGGCTCTATATAAGCACAGAGCATATTTTTTTACAGAAGTTTTTAGTTTGTGAACTTCTATCCAAAAGCAAGGTCTTCACTAACTAAAAACTTCCGTAAAAAAAATATGCTCTGTGCTTATATAGAGCCCTATTCAATTGGCCGAATCGCAATTGAATGAGGCCCTTAGTAACTATATATATATATATATATATATATATATATATATATAATGTATTTGTGTCAGTTTTAGTCAGATTCAGTTATCTAACAAAGCCCTCTGACTTCTCCCTGTTCCCCCACCCCTCTCTCGTGATCTAACTCTTTTGATGTGATGTAACAAACACAAAATATATTCCTTTACTGTTATATTCATGCCAATTTGATGTTTACACTTTTCAGTCATTTCCGACATCTTTATGTCCATGGTCATTCTGATCCCCTTGGCTTTCATGGCAGAGATACTGGAGTGGTTTGCCAGTTCCTACTCCAGTGGGCCACCGCATACAGCTCCTGGTATTCCTAGGTGGTCTCCCATCCAAGTACTGACCAGGCCCATCCCTGCATGGCTTCAGGGTGGTGTGACCTCTTGGTTCCCTGAATGGAACCCAGGTCGCAGCAGTCAAAGGACCTAACCACTGGACCATGCCTTACACAGCTGTTAATATTGGACTTTTTTCTTCAATTACGGTGATCCTTTAATTGGTATCTACATTACAGGGTGGTTTATTTGTTGTCTGATACAGTGAATTATTTATCTACCAAAACCATATTCAGTTTAAGTTATATTTTGTCAACAAAAACCAAGCCCACTGGGATATTTTTATGTTTTAAGGCAAATTTAGAGTTTTCTAACTAGATTCGATTAGATCATTGGTTCTAAATACTGCAGTGTCCAATATAGACAGCTTATGGGGAGAAGAACCAACAAGTTTTCAGGTCCTGAAAGGACTACAAATCACAAGTTCCCTTTAAATGCTTATATATTACAGCAAAAAAAAAAATACAGTATATATGTAGTTGAACAACTATAATATTGCAGTATATGGTGGTACCTTTTTTATTGGACAAACATTTATATATATATGTTAGGGTGAGGGTTAGGGTTGGGGTTAGAGTTAGTTTATGGCTTAGGGTAACATTCTAAGGTTAGAACTTCTCTCAAATATCGTCAGTGCTGTAAAATAGCAGCGCCATCTAGCAGCTCCTTGCTGCAACTTCTGCTGTCACTGCTGCCGTAACTATAACAGGATAGATTATATATATATATTTATATATATATATATATATATATATATATATATATATATATATATTGTTTTGAGCTTAGTTTGTCTGGAGAATAAACCAACACTTTAATTGCAAGATGCAGGTGTGTGAATATTTGCAGGGAGCTTGTGATTTTTTGTCCACAGTCTCGGATAACAATTTTAATATTTCAAAAAGTATTTTAACTTGTCTTCCCGTGCTCTATGTGATGATATAGAGCAGCAATAATATATTCCATGGCCCTTTAAGATTTAAAGCAAGGACTTTCCGTTCTGTGCCTGGCTGCAGTATGGAAGAGATACTCTGCTTATGCCTATGAGAGCAGACTGAGGGGATTTATTGCTGGTAATAAAATCATATTTATGGGCTCCGGGTATTTCTCTCTTTGTCATCAAATCAAAGGGCAGATACTAAAATGTATTGAAAAATCCCTTTAATGATTTATTAATGAATTGCAGATTTATCTTTGGGGTTATTTAAATATTAGTGAATTTAACTCTTTCACTGCTCTGCCTATATCAGCTTCTTGGCCCACTCACAATTTTTTTTCAATTCAAGAAAAAATACATCTATTTGTGAAGTATGAACCAAACTAACTACAATCGCAGCGGTGTAAGTCGTGGACATGAATATTTTTTAAGAAAAAAGGAATTTTTGAAGACTCTGTTTATGTTTGTTACTTCACATCCTGAGAGCTGGATGGTGGGTGTGTGTGTTTGTAGTTATCAGTGAAGGGAGGGGTTGGGAAGGAAGGACAGGCTGAAGTCAAGAGCCATTGGTTAATCACTGGATAATATTGAAATTGACACCACACCCTTTCCCCGCCATTGGCCCAGAAGCAGGATGTTGCATCAGGAGAAAAGATGCTCTTCTCACACATACAACTTCCACCAATGTGTCATGGATCCCTCCAGGGTCCTGCAGAGACATCAACATTTTTTTTTCTAACTTAAAACTAGATGTATGACTTTTTTTTCCTGCTTAATTATGCTCAGACTCAAAGTTATCAATGTTGTTTCATTGTGCGGTGGCCCTTTAATATGTGCAGGCCCCCGTGCTGTCATGTTGTAAGTAGACTAATTAAAGGGATAAGGTGAAATTAATCAGATTAATATATTAACTCTGCTGCAAATGCAAAATCTGTTAATAAGCCACATGAGTGATGTGTTGCAGAGCTGGGATTAACAAAGGAGCTGACTGAGACAGAATAGCTAGTCTGCCCATTCTATCTACCTATATATTATTAGTAGTAGTATTATTAATAATAATAATAATAATAATAATACTAAATATAGGCTTGTGCTTATCCCTTTCTTGATACCATTTCCAATGGAAGCCTGTTCTACTTATCTACTACCCCTTCTGTAGTAGTCACTTCATACACCACCTCTACATTGTGATCTCTTGTTCTTGCTCCTCTTTTTCTGGAAAGTACGGTCCTTTCCTGTTATGAGTATTCCAGCACATTGCCAGCACAGGCGGCAGCAGTGGTGGTGAGCATCCACTAGATGTCGCTGCCTCGATTTTGCTGCCAATGTCATAGCCTTAGGTTATGGTTAGGGAGTTAGGGTTAGGGTTAGGGTAATAGTTTACGCTTTGAAATTGTGTATGATCTCAGCAGCTCTTACAAGCTATATACAATTTCAGCAGCACTATCTAGCAGCTCCTTGCAGCAACTGTTGCTGCCACTGATGGAGTACTCATAAAGGGAAAGATCCACCTCATCTTTAGTAAATTCCCCTTGATATATTTGCAGCCTCTCCTGTGTATCTGGATTAAATGTGTACATTTATTACCATGCATTTAATAGAGCAATATTTAAACACTGCAAAAGACTTTATTTGGATACAAAATAGGTTCTAATCATTATAAAAACATGCTGCAGAGACCTGGTCCTGCACATACAGAGTCTTTGTCTGCATACGCTGCAGTGGGTACTTCTTAATACAATTTAAGTCAATACAATTAAGTAAATAGATATGCAGGTATATTATATACAGAGTAAAATCCAGGAACCTTCCACATCCCTTTAAGATCCCATAGGTTTTTATGGCACGGTGATGGCGCATATGATAACTGAAGGGATATGATTGATCGTTATGCTCATGTATCACTAATATTCATATATTTCTTTCTACCCAGGTAAAGAAATGACCTGGCACGGTTCCTCGGGGCAGTATGCTGAGGAGACGAAACCTTCTGACCACACTCCTCATCGTCCTGCCATGGGCTCTTCTGTTCACATTGTGGCACCAGCACCCGACCACCCGCTACCTCGCCCTGCAAAGAAGTAAGTTGGGAGCAGACATCATCATACTGTAGGGCACGCTCTATCAATAGACTTAGATTTAATTTTCAGATCCTATTCTTGACCTGCAGTATAAGTAAGGATTTGCAATTGTGCTGGTTCCATAATATTGACAGTATACAGCTGTACACATCCTGATTGGATGGGAAAGTGATTAATGGAAAGTAGAGTATGGGTCTCTAGATCAGTGGTTCCCAACAGCTGGTCGTAAAACCTGAGGCATTATCTGACAATCCTCAGGGACAAAGAGGGATGAGGAGAGCCTAACACCTCATACAGACCACCGACATAAGATAGAGTTGTAGGGAGATTATTGTGCAGTTAAAATGTTCTGAAACTGGTGGCAAATTAGTGTATTACATGTAGTATCACCCTGTTCAATTTGTCCTGGATCTTAATGGCAGTGCCAGCATTGGAAGAGGACCAGTTTGCCCCCAGGGGTATGCTTTCCCTAGGCCCATCAGGCACAGGCCTAGGGCAGCACATTTTTAGAGGGCATCTGCCTGCACTTGCTGACGTAATCCAATGGAATTTGCACAAAAATGTCTATATTCAGAGAATATTGTGTCTGTAATTGATCTATACCAGGGGTGGGCAAGTTCAGTACTTGAGAGCCACACACAGGCCTGGATTTGAGTATTTCCTTTTTGTGCACAGATGAGTCAGTCAGGATAACTAAAGAAGCAATGGTCTCATCTGTACGCAGCACGCATATATAAAATGTTAAGTCTTATTAAGAAAAAATAGGTGTGATACCTGTGCTGGACCCTGGAGGCATCCATAACACTTTGGTGGAAGTTGTGGGTGTGGTGGGGATTGTCTTAACCTTACTCATATTTAGTTATCTATTGATTGCGTCTGACCTCTGCCTCTTCCACCACTTCCTGTCACTTATTGTATACTTACACAGACAGACATACACTTGTGATTTACTATATAAATGTATTGGGATATAGCAAGAGGAAAGGAGCAGCGGTAACACAAATCTCACCTGGCCAAGGGCCGCATAAAACCTTAATACGCACCTGGAGTCCCTGGATAGGACCTCTACTGTAAATCACTAATCTTTAGAACAAAAAAATGGTAAATCTATAACTAAATGGGCCCACATGCAATCTGGTCATTTCAGACGCTCTGCATGTTTTAGTCCTCTACTATTGGGTTAAAACTCTCCATGCCGCCATTTTTAATGGAGTTGCCCATCACTGAGATATCACAATGCATAAAAAACTGCTGGAATATAGAGATTTATAACCTATCCATAGAATATATATAGCTATAATGTTGCCGTTTCTATACTATAATTCTTTGCTTGTGATGGAATTAAGAAAATGCAACAATGTATCAAAAAGAAAACAGTAATACTTGCTACAGATATATAAACGTGCCCGCCAATCACATGGTGGTAATAGCCATTTTGCATTGTATATTATTGTAATTATATGTGATGCTACGTTGTACCATTTAATCACTTGCTATATTACTTAACTGATTATCACAAATGTAAATATGAAGGAAATATTATTGTGGGCTAGTGAGGGCAGAGCAAAAACAAAATGTAGGCTCCCGGGGTTCAGACTCACTGCACCTCCCCTTCTTCCCCAAAATGGCGCCACTTGCAAAAGACCACTTCCCAATGCAGCTCCATCATCACAAGACCCCAGCCACTGGCCACAATTGTCTTACCCCCTAAGATCACATGTCAAGACAGCTCCTTTCCCCTTGAGAACCAATTGTCTTACCACCCAAGATCACATGCCAAGACAGCTCCCTTCCCCTTGAAAAATTCTCCCCCAGCAACTGGCCCCTCCCAATTACCCTGAAGACTTCTTCCCAAATCAGCTTGCTTCGCCTTGAGACCCTTCCCCAAGTCACTAGCCATTATAATTCCACCTAAGACCCCTCCCCAAGGCAGCCCCATTGCCATTGAGACCTCCTCCCTAAGTCACTGGCTCCTGGTAATACTCCCCAAGAACCATTCCCAAAGTTGCTCCCTTCCCCTCAAGAAACCATCCCACAGCCACTGGACCCTCATAATACCCCCCAAGACTCCTTCCCAAAGCAGATGTCTTTCCATTAAGACCCTCACTCCCAGCCCCGCTCAGTAACCCACAAGACTCATTCCCAGAGCAACTTCCTTGCCCTCAAGACCCTGACCCACCCAACAGTCCTTCTCAATACCCCCTAACACCCCTCCCAAAAGCAGCCCTTCCTCTTGTGACCCCCTCCCTCAGCGTCTGGCCCCTCTTAATATCCCTCCTGGAAGCAGCTCCCTTTCCCTTAAGACCCTGCTGCAAAGTCATGTGACCCTCTTGATCCCTTCCTAAAGCATAGGTCAGGCACCAACTCAAGACCCCCCACCCCCCCAGTTGAGGGCCCTGTTGCATTGCACCAACTGATATTTGCCGTATGAGGCGATTACTATTTTCTGATTCTCATAAATGTTGTTGACCTTTTTATTGCTGTGCAGAATAAAATATAGTAATTGGTGTGGAAACCATCGCTCTCTCTGCTCATGTAAATGCTGTAACCTTTATGAAAGATATTACTTTTTCAGCCAAAGCTCACGGTCAATTAACTGGCAGCTAACTGTCTTACGTCGCCCCTGGAGGCCGATATCCAGACACTGCTCTGGTTTGTACAGTTTGAAGCTACACAATGTACTATATAAAAGCAGAACATATTAATACAGTGCCGAGGGTCTTCATTAAATGAGACATTTCTTTAATTAAATATAATTTTTCTTTTCACAGAACTTTCAAGAAGACAATTCACAAATTGTAATTTAAGTAGATAGAATAGGTAGACTAGTTGATTCTTAAAGGGTAACTGCATTTGTATAGTTACCCTTTTAAAGGAATATACTTGATAATTGGGAGGTGTTTTCAGAAAATATAAAAACAATAAAAAAATAAAATAAAAAAGTGTAGCGCTTTTCAAGTTAAATCTAATGTTTAATTGGCCATTATTTAACATTACATGTGCAAACAGCAGCAAAGCAGAACATATCATTAAAAACGCAGTTCCCCTCAATAATCACCATTGTCAAGTCCCTCCCGGACATTATTATCCAGAAAACCTCTCTAACGTGAACTTACGCTGGCCCTTTAATTTATTAACTTTTTTATGCAATTATGCACAAATGGAATATGCCATTTTAGTTACCTCAGATGGGAGGACTGAATGTAAAGAAAGCTTCTATATGCGCAAAAAGTGGCAATAAAAACTATCAGTGCTTTTATTAGAACTAATGGAAATCTCAGTAGTTTGCAATAAGGCAGTTCAGTAAAGGATGCGGCTCCTATTTGAAATCATTGTGACTTTTATCAATCTTAGCAGAGATATTCTGGGTTGTTAACTAACAAAAATGTTTTCATACACTACTAATTCTCCTCTATCAGATGTATTCATAATCCAGGAAACTCAGATATGCCTTTATGAAAATATTCAGATTTCTTTTAGGGGGAGTGGATAAGAAAGGCTGTCTGACAGCTCAAAATGACAAAGTTCAATGTTGATTTACTGTAGGAAAATGCATTGTTTATTAATAAACATTAATTGATAAAGTGCCATTTATTACCCATAATTATAAATAATTCCATATTTGGAACCTCCTCTGCCAGACTCATCCACTTCACCCAAAACTCAACATCTGCTCCCAATCTCTCCTCTGGCTCCATATTGTATCAAGGATAACATTCATAACCATAACCCTGAAGTGCCCTGCACCTTCCTACAGCTCTGCTCAAAATACACCCCAACTCACTCCCTCCGCTCACATCCCAACATCATTACCTTCTCCTATGCTGCCTACAGGACTTCTCAAGTACAACCGTCACTCTTTAGAAATCCCTGTTGTCGTTGTTTAGTTGTTCAGTTGCATCCATCTCTTCGTGACCTTATTGACTGCAGCACACCAGGCATATCTGTTAGTCATTGCCCCTCTGATTTCCATGTTCCATCTCCGCCTCTGTCGTCCCCTTCTTCTTGTGCCTTCAATCTTTTCCAGTATCAGAGCCTTCTGTAGGGAATCCTGTCTTTTCATGATATGGACACAATATTTGAGCTTCAGCCTCATGATCAAACCTTCCAGTGAACAGTTTAGCTTCACTTCCTGTAGTATTGACTGATTTGATCTTCTTGCAGTCCAAGGGACTCTAAGCAGTTTCCTACAACACCACAATTCAAAGGCGTCAATTCTCCAGCGCTCAGACATCTTTATGGTCCAGCTCCCACATCCGTATGTTACTACTGGCGATACCATAGTTCTATCTATGAGGACCTTTGTTGATCGTGTAATATCTTTACTTTTTACTGTCTTGTCCAAGGTTAGATTTCCTTACCTCGCTCCATTAGACTCCCTCCTAGATAACCCCCCTGTTCAGAGAAGCAGACCACCTACCTCCTGAACTCTCTTACTATCTTCCAACAAGGTTATGGATTGTGGCTCTCCCACATCTCTCTCTATTTGTCCATCACTTCTGACCCTACACCCAATATACCTCTTCCATTGGAAGCTCTCACTAGAGGGGGTCTCATCTCCTCTTGTACCAATATATCTAAATATCTACCGGCTGGTCTTGTTCCGATTGTCAATAGTTATCCATGTGTTTATTGCAACCTTGGACGTTGGAGTCTGCTGATGCTCGATGAATAAACTATAATAATAATAATAATAATAATAATAATAATAATAGACACTATGCACTACTGTTACAGACAATTAAAGCTGGTGATTAAAAAGCCCCTGTGGGTGTGGGGTCTCACTTTAGCATAGGGGCTACAGAGGTGCTTATTCCTTATTTATTCAGGTAGGTATCACACATATATCATTATTATTACTTGTTGTTGTCGGTGTCTGGCTTTCCGTGACCTTATGGACCGCAGCACATCTTTTAGCCACTGCACCTCTGAGCTCCCTCAAGCTCATATTCATTTAATCAATTACTTCATCTTTCTGTCTCCACCTCTGCGTCCCCCTCTTTTTGTGTGCTTTCAATCTTTCCCAGCGTCAGAGTCTTCTTGGGGAATTCTGTCGTTTCATTATATGGATACAAATATTTGGGCTTCATGATCAAACCTACCAGTGAACAGTTTGTCTTGATTTCCTGTAGTATTGGGTGATTGGATTTTCTTGCAGTCCAAGGGACTCTAAGAAGTATTTAAAAAGAAACATTATTTTATTCATCAGTACATAGTCTCATTTAGAGGCCAGCCAACCGATATGGTAGACTATAAGGACCCAGGGTGCACAGAGAGAGAGGGCGCACAGAGAGAGAGAGGGGGAGGGCACACAGAGAAAGAGAGGGTGCACAGAGGGAGAGGGCGCACAGAGAGGGATGGGGGACAGAGAGAGATAGACAGAGGGCACATAGAGAGAGACACAGAGGGCACAGATAGAGAGAGAGGGCTCACAGAGAGACACAGAGGGCACAAAGAGAGAGACACAGAGGGCACAGAGAGAGAGAGGGCTCACAGAGAGAGAGAGGGCTCACAGAGAGAGAGGGGGCTCACAGAGAGAGACAGGGCTCACAGAGAGAGAGGGAGCAGAGAAAGAGAGAGGGCGCACACAAAGAGAGAGAGGGCGCACAGGGAGAGAGAGGGCGCGTGCGCACAGAGAGGGAGAGGCGCACAAAGAGGGTGCACAGAGAGGGAGAGGGTGCACGGAGAGGGTGCACACAGAGAGTGAGGGGGCGCAAAGAGAGGGATGGGGCAGAGAGAGAGGGCGCAGAGAGAGAGAGAGAAAGGGTGCACAGAGTGAAAGAGGGTGCACAGAGAGAGAAACACAGAGGGCTCACACAGGCAGAGAGAGAAAGCAGAGAGAGAGAGAAAGGGAGCACAGAGTGAGAGGGGGTGCACAGAGAGAGACAAAGGGCATACAGAGAGAGAGAAGGGGTCCCACAGAGAGAGGGCTCACAGAGAGAGGGCGCAAAGAGAGAGAAAGGGCGCAAATAGTGAGAGAGGGCGCACAGAGAGCGACAGCACACAGAGAGACAGAACATACTTTATGATACACGTTACTAGTTTGTTTGATAGCAACTACGGTAACTGTAATTACATTTATTTATATGTGTATTGGGACAATAAGACACGCGCCACTTTTATTTTAAATTCCGGAGTTCATTTTATTTGTTTGAAATATTCAATGTAATGGCATCTTGTGCGTCCCTGGGATATATTCAGCATTACAGTCACAATATATTATTTTTTGCGCAGAATATATAAACACACAGAACAAAACAAGGCAGGAAAATAAATTAAACAGCTGCTTAATTATACATATTGCTTAAATGTTAATTACTTTAAGTGATTTACTGGGTAATCCATAATCAATAGGACAGTTGTTAGCAAAGCTATTAGTGGTGGCTGTAAAAGAATCCTGGGGCTACTGAGAGGTCAGATCTTTATCTTCTACTCCGGGTATTTTAGCCCATACAGATTACATTTACAAGACTTAATGGGACTCTGTCACCCCAAAATCAAGTTGTTTTTGTTTTTGTTATTTTTAAAAAACATGAAAACTGACTATATATTGTGTTTCTAAAGTAATTCAGTCCTGGGAAATTTTATTAAAAAATAAACAAAGTTAGAGGTGCTCAATCAGAGAACAAACTAACCTTAATAGGTTAGTTCTATGGACATGATAACCCACTCTGCGAGCAACCTCTTTTAACCATGTGCCCTTCACAGGGAGAAATATCCTGTAGTATAGCAATCTGGTCCCAATGACTGGAATGGTCCAGCCCCAAAATACCAGGCAATTCTACCCTGAACAGGATAAACAGCAAACCACAGACGCGTTTCGCCCTTTATGGGCCTCGTCAGTGAGGGGCAGCTGAACTCCCTAAGGCACAGTGAGCAAGGGGTCCACGTCTGGATTCTGGGAGATTCCATGTAGTTGTTGCTTTATTTCTATGCAAGTGAGTGGCTCACACGTATTAATTAGCTGCTCTTATGTGCTAATTAGTATTAACATTTTCTTAACTGTGTCTGTAGTGGCCAAAATAAATACCTGCAATGTTTTCTGAAAGTTATACCCATCTCCCACGCTTATCAAGCACTCTGAGCCACACATTATCATTCTGAGCCACATATTATCATACAGGAGTCGACATTAGCATACAGGAACGGCACATTAGCATACAGGAGATGCGCATTAGCATATAGGAGTCGCACATTAGCATACAGGAGTCGCACATTAGCATACTGAAATTTACATTAGCATACTGAGCCACACATTAGCATACAGGAGCCGCACATTAGCATATTGAGCCACACATTAGTTTACTGAGATGCATATTAGCATACAGGAGCCGCACATTAGCATAATGAGCTGCACATTAACATACTGAGATGCACATTAGCATACTGAGCCACACATTGACATACAGGAGCCGCACATTAGCATATTGAGCCACACATCATTATACTGAGATACACATTAGCATACAGGAGCCGCACATTAGCATACTGAGCCACACATTAGCATGCTGAGCTGCACCTTAGCATACTGAGATGCACATTAGCATACTGAGATGCACATTAGCATACTGAGCCACATACAGGATCTGCAAAATTTATTTTAAATATTTCAGAAATTATTTACTGTAGAGAAAAACAGCTAGTACAATGTATAGCCAGCTTTTAATGCTCTTTAAAATTAAATCAACTTTCTATTGGGGTGACTAATTTTTATTGAAGAGAAGCATGTTAGAATATACAGTTTCGTATTCAATGATTACAGAGATTAGGAAACAAATTGTGTTATAATTAGAAACAGGTAAAAACGTGAGAGATGAAAAGAACAAGATACATTGAGCCTCATTCAATTGAGAAATTGTAAGTTACTGGAGCCCGTAATATAGATCATAAACTAATTTGCTATTCAATTGGCATCTTTTTGCGATCCACAAACGATCTACGCGTTACGCACTGAAAATCCCTGCGGTTGTTACAACCGTAACTTACACCCCATCTAAGCCTTTGCAAGAGTTATGATCGCTAAAATCCCAAATTGCTATTCAATTGCCACAATTCCGCAAGCCCGCAAATGTTTTCACACCCATAAACGGCAAATGTAGAAGAAAATCATACGGGTACCAGATAGGACTCGCAAGGGGGTTAAAGACCTGTCTGTAGCACTGTAAATGCAAATAAAAAATCACTACTGCAATGTAAATGACGGGGAAATTGATGACAGACATTAGAATTAATTGCACAACAGTCTCAAGCCCGCAAATCGTCTGTAGGTAATATTTTTTTTTATGTTTCATTTCAAGGTTTTATCGATTTTGGGAATCAATGAGTTAATACATATCAGGCCACCTACATGGACTAGAACAGTATTGGGATTAATTTTTATTTCGTATTTTGCGGGTTTGCGAGTGCATATTGGACCCCTAACCTAACGGATTGACATGTAACCACCATCTTCTACTGCCGAAATAATGACAGTCTCATTTTCTATTGGCTGTTTCTGACTTAGGCCCTCATTCAATTGCAATGTGGCCTATTGAATAGGGCTCTAAATAAGCACATAACATATTTTTTTTAAAGAAGTTTTTAGTTAGTAAACATCTATCCAAAAGCAAGGTTTTCACTAACTAAAAACTTCTTTAAAAAAAATATGCTATGTGCTGATTTATATATATTCAATTGGCCAAATCGCAATTGAATGAGGACCTTAGTAGTTACGCCTTGATTAATTGATCTGGCTCACGCTATGAAATGCTACATACAAGTGCGTGGCTTACGTTTTTGGATTTCGGGCCACAGGTATAATTGCAATTGAATGAGGCCCGTGGTATGGGAATATTCTAACTATATTAATTATTTACCTATCATAAATATAACCATGTATGTATGGCATGTTTCAATGCTCCTGCCCCCCAAAATATTTATTAAAATTATATATATATATCTATATGCCAACTTATTATGTGTGTGTGTGTGTATATATATATATATATATATATATATATATATATATATATATATATATATTTATTTATATATATTTATTTATTTTTATATAAATTATGGGTCAAAGCTTTCATGGGAAAGACATACTGCTCCATAGTGGACAAATTTGGTAATGTATGATTACATTTCATTTTGCAATTTTTTGTGTCCCTTATTCATTTCTCCCAGTCCCTACGCCCCTGTAAAAGTGGGTTGTTTTATTGCTGAGTCAACATGGTATTAACAGTATGTATTTTCAAAATATGTGTAATATTCAGAAATATGGATTATAATAATATATACTAGATTCAGTTATTGCATTTTTGTAATCAGAATTATTTATTTCATATTGTTACTTATATTTGTTGTTCAGTCATTCAGTCGTGTCTGGCTCTATGTGATCCTATATATATATATATATATATATATATATATATATATATAAGGCTTTTATTGGCAACGATACTGTTCCTTCTCCAGTGGACTGGGATTTGGCTGACCTCTCTGCTATTTCCTGCCCATCTTGCGGAGGCTATACATGATATAGCCGACAGCTTCACCATGACAAGGCAGTGATCCAGAAGGGGATTAAATCCCCCCAAAATATGAGCGTTAACATTAATTAGAGTGTTGAGTTTAAATTTAAAGCAATAAAAAATAAAATGTTGGAACTATCCTTTTATGGTAGCGCAGCACAAGGCAGCAGCAGTGGCGGTGAGCATCTGCAAGATGGCGCTGCTGATATTCTGGCGCCATATCATAGAGTCAAGGCTCACTGTAAGGGTGAGGGATAGAGTTGGGGTTAGGTTTAGGGTTGGGGTGAGGGTTAATTCAAGTGTTAGGCTAACATAATAAGCTTAGAACTTCTCTCACATATCGGCAGCAATGCAAAATATCGGCAGCGCCATCTAGCGGTTGGAGGCCGCACTGCAGCGGCGGACCTGTCCAGACACCATAACAGGATAGATCCAAAAGGTTATGTAATGGATTTTGGATGATACTGGGGGCCACTCCTATGAAGACATGAGTCAGGGGAGACACATAATTAATCATCACTACGATTGTAAATCAGAACGAAGCAATTAAACTTTATAAAAGTCTCTCCAGGGTCTATGATTACTTATATAAATACATCCAGGGTCAGTATAACAATTTGTCAAGTGAGCTTTTTGTGCAAGAGCTTTTCAACTGACAAGAGGACATCGTTTGAGATTAGAAGTAAAAAAATTTCACCTTAAAGAAAGAAAAAGGGTTCTTCACAGTAAGGGTGGTTAATCTGTGGAATTCTCTACCAAATGAGGTGGTGACAGCGGATTCAATAGATCACTTTAAAAAGGGACTGGATAATTTTTTAAAATAAAAACGGCATTCAGGGTTTTCCTGGTTAATTAGAGAGGGAGTATTGATCCAGGGAGGAATCCAATCGCCAGTACCCGGGGTCAGGAAGGCATTTTTCTCCCTTTTTGCCCCTTATGTGACAATTGGCAATGTTTCAATAGGGTGTTTTTTCTGTTTGCTTCCTCTGGATCAATTAACAATTCATTCACATATTACAAGGATCAGAGGAGATCTAAAAAGGTTTAACCTGATGGACTAAAAGTCTTTTTTCAACCTCAATTACTATGAGATCAAATGGAACGAAAAATAATTGTGAAAGTTATGATATAAAACTCTGACAGTACCATAATTTGATTTATTAGTGTATCCGCTTATAGAAATGATTGATTTACATCTTTTAACAAGGTCATGAATGATGGTTAACTTTTATAATAAAATAAGTGGACATTTGGCTTGATTATTGGAAGACATATTTCAGCCATGTGGTCAAATAGGATTTCAATAAATTCTCCGGCTAAAGAATAATTGAAAACGTCTCAAAGACTGTGCTGAAATATAATGAAAGTCGCAATGGTTTCCACTATGGACATTGGAAGAAGTTTTGTCTGATCGGACACTTCCTTAGTTTTTGTTTAATTATCTTCTCAATATTTGGGCAATTTTGATAATGCATATTTTATTCAAAAATAGTTTTGCAATTATGTAGTCTAAGGAAGTGTTAAGACCGATTTAATTAAGATACATTGAAAGAACAAAGTTTTCTCTATTTTAATATTTTAATTAGTCAATTTACTCTTTTTCACGGTGCATTAAAATAAAGTTGCTAAATACTGTAAACAAAATGAAAATATTGGATAATTAGCGAACTAATGTAATAGATACATGTGTTAGATTTATCTATTTTTCTTTACGGAAATTCTAAGGTTTACCTATTTAATAAAAGCAAAGGTCTATATGGTAATTAAGCAATTTTGTGAGTGTTTATCTTGCTTAAATAATAAGGTCAGTAAATTGGATTTTTCTTATAGAGAATTATATTTGTCTTTATGCCGAAGTTCCGTTTTTCTATACTGTAGGTGTGAAGTATGTATCAAATTGGGTGGTCCAGTGGTTAGGATTCGGTGCTTTCACTGCTGTGACCTGGGTTTGATTGCAGAAAGGGAACCAAGGGGTCACACCACCCTGAAGCCGAGCAGAGTTGGGCCTGGTCAGTACTAGGATGGGACATCACCTAGGAATACCAGGAGTTGTATGCTGTGGCCCACTGGAGAAGGAACTTGTAACCCACTCCAGTATCTCTGCCATGAATGGAACAGCATTATGACACAAAAACAAAACATGTACCAAACTAATAATATTAGCAGCTGCGGACAGAAAACTCTATTTAGAAGTACAGGAATCCATTTTGTGTTTGTTACATCACTTCCTCGAAGCTGAATCATGAGAGTGTGTGTTTTGGCTCTCAGTGGAGAGAGGGGTGTGGAAGGACACAACAGAGAGCCATTGTTAAGATAATTGGATAAGACTGAAATTGACACCACAACCCTTTCCCCTCACTGCCCCAGAAGTAGGCTCCTTGAATCAGGAAATGCAACCATTAATGTAAATGCACCTCTCACACACTTCCATTTATATATCATGGATTCCCCCAGGGCCTAGCACAGGCATCACAATTTATTTTTATTTTAGTTAGACTCAAAGAGCCTCATTCAACTCAGGCTTTCGGGAGATCTGGGCTCGCAAATGGAGCCCGTAACTTATTTTGTTATTCAATTGGCTTCCGTTTGATCGAGTTACAGGCTCCAAGCTGCAATTCATTGCAATCCAACTTGCGTCAAATCGCAAGTTAATGCTCTTGCAAGAGTCCCGAATGCTAAAATCGCAAATCACTATTCAATTGCTCCGATTCCCCCTCGCTAACCCTTCCGTCAAGCCCGCAAATGGCAAAAATCGAACCACAAGTTACTGGTACCAAGGAGGTCTTGCAAAGGGCTTAATGACATGTACGGAGAGCTGTAAATGCACATATACACACACTACTGTACTTTTATTAAAAGTGATGTTAGGTCTTAGAATTAATAGCACACCATTCTCAAGCTCGCAAATCAGCCAAAAAAATACTTGATCCCGGTTATCAGTGTGTTAATACATATAATGGAACTCGCATGTAATAGAATATCATATTTACGGCTTTATCAATATGGCATTATATCTGGAATGTGGGTCTGATCGTAACTAATAATTCAAGCCTGTAGTACTTTGAAATCCAACCTCCAATTTTCATTGAAGTCGTACGAGCTTTAACATGATCGCTGACGCAAGGCCGTAAGTCAGTTAGAAACAGCCAATGGAATGTAGGTCAGATTGTGATTCGTGGTTCAAACCTGTAGGACTTCAATGAAAAATGGAGGTTGGATTTAAAAGTCATACGGGCTTGAACCACAAGTCACAATCGGACCCAAATTCCATTGGCTGTTTCTAACCGCGAGTTACGACCTTGCGTCAGCGATAATGTTCAAGCCTGCAAATGCTACGATTAATAGCAAACCATGCTATCGTGCCGGGACTTGCGGCCCCGGACAATTGAATAGCACAATAACTTGTGGCGGCTGCAGGGTCTCCCAGCAGGCCTGCAGACGTAATTCCTACTTCGATCAAGTTGCGGACGGAAAATTGAATGAGGCTCAAAGTTTTCAAGCAATTTTTTTTCATTGTGCAGTGGCCCTTTACATATAGGATGTGGTGAACTGTGATTACTATGACTGAAACTGGCTTTGCCTGAAAAAGCACAACACAAAACCTTAAATGTTTTCAGTGCTTAACCCACTTGCACACTATCTATATTTGAAAATAGGAAACTTTATTCAGTATATATTTAAAAAAAAAATGCTGTATATGTAAGTTGAAAAGATGCTCAACTCAAATATTGGATAAGGAAATAATATATATATATATATATATATATATATATATATATATATATAAACCAATAAACAACAGGGGGTATTGGGGAATATCTATGGTCCCTGAAGGGATACCTCCTAACTGGAAGGCTAAATCAAGGTTTATGCCCTAAAGCTGACTAAAGCCCTACTCCAGATAATATATAAGAAAGTTCAAAACACAATGCCTATCATTCCCGAAGGGATACCTCCTAACTGAAA
Organism: Discoglossus pictus; assembly: GCA_027410445.1. Taxonomy (NCBI): domain Eukaryota; kingdom Metazoa; phylum Chordata; class Amphibia; order Anura; family Alytidae; genus Discoglossus; species Discoglossus pictus. The sequence continues at coordinate 19,050,746 of CM050164.1, forward strand.
GGCTTAACCAAGGTTAATGCCCCAAATCTGACTAAACCCTTTTCCAGATAATATATCAGGAAGTTTAAAACACAATCCCTATGATCCCTGAAGGGATACCTCCTAACTGTAAGGCTTAAGCAAGGTTAATGCCCCAGATCTGACTAAACCCTTTTCCAGATAATATATCAGGAAGTTTAAAACACAATCTCTATGATCCCTGAAGGGATACCTCCTAAATGGAAGGCTTAACCAAGGTTAATGCCCCAGATCTGATTAAACCATTTTCCAGATAATATATCAGGAAATTTAAAACACAATCCCTATGATCCCTGAAGGGATACCTCCTAACTGGAAGGCTTAACCAAGGCTAATGACCCAAAGCTGACTAAAGCCATACTCCAGATATTATATCAGTATATATTTAAAAAAATGCTGTATATGTAAGTTGAAAAGATGTTCAACTCAAAGAATGGATAAGGAAATAATATATATACCAATAAACAACAGGGGGTATTGGGGAATATCTATGGTCCCTGAAGGGATACCGCCTAACTGGAAGGCTAAATCAAGGTTAATGCCCTAAAGCTGACTAAAGCCCTACTCCAGATAATATATAAGAAAGTTCAAAACACAATCCCTATCATTCCCGAAGGGATACCTCCTAACTGAAAGGCTTAACCAAGGTTAATGCCCCAAATCTGACTAAACCATTTTCCAGATAATATATCAGGAAGTTTAAAATACAAACCCTATGATCCCTGAAGGGATACCTCCTAACTGGAAAGTTTAACCAAGGTTAATTCCCAAAGCTGACTAAACCCTTTTCCAGATAATATATCAGGAAGTTTAAAACACAAACCCTATGATCCCTGAAGGGATACCTCCTAACTGTAAGGCTTAACCAAGGTTAATTCCCCAAAGCAGACTAATCCCTTTTCCAGATAATATATCAGGAAATTTAAAACACAATCCCTATGACCCCTGAAGGGATACCTCCTAACTGGAAGGCTTAATCAAGGCTAATGCCCCAAAGCTGACTAAAGCCATACTCCAGATATTATATCAGGAAGTTCAAAACACAATCCCTATGATACCTGAAGGGATATTTCATTTCTGCAAGGCTTAACCAAGATTATAGCCCCATAAAGCTGGCTCAAGCGATACTACTCGTAATATGCTAGTATAAAAACCATCAATAGTCAATTTAAGTAATAAACACAGTGGTATTTATGTGAATTGAACATGGTTTTATTTATTCCTCTATGGATAAATATATTTTGGAAATGAAAAGTGAGGAGTCAGCAGTGAGTGTCCAGTAATCTAGATGAATAATCGTAGTATTGCAGTATACAGTGATGCCTGCTTTATTGGACAAACATTATAGTTGAGTTGAGTGACAAGCTTTCAAGAGTTGTATCTCTCTTTATCAAATCAGAAGCAATAGTGATTAAGGTAAACAGTGGGATAAAAAGCAGGGATTCATTGTGAGTTATGTACTGATCGGTCAAGTGTGCAGATCTCTACACAAGGTTTGATATTAGTAATGACGCCTAAAACTTGGAAACCCTGCTATCTCACTACTTACCTTATTCAGTATGGCTTCTGACTTGATGAAGAAAGGTACATCTTTCGAAAGCGTGTCTTTCTAATGAATATGTTTGTCCAATAATAAAGGTATCACTATAGACTGCAATACTCTAATTATTCATTCTAAACATGAAAACACAGAAGGGAAAAAATAAATCACATCTGACAAGAGACATTATCTTCAGAAAGTGGTAAAAATGGAGAAGTGCTTTAAAAACTCTGCCGACACTGAGCCCTATTCTATTAGCTGCTCGCAAATGCCTTGAATCCGTACTTTTGGCTGTGGGTGTTTTTTTTATAAATGTTTAGATGTATTCTATTGGCTTTCAATTGACCTCCTTAAGCCTCCACACGTAAACCCTGCCTTTTTAAGATTTCAGGGGGCGTGATCATATGATCTGACAATATTTAATCAAGCCCGTAATTTACTTCTTAGACACAGACAACAATAGTAAATAGTGAGACCGTCATCATGATGTCACACGTGATCTGCAATCGGAGGCTACAAATTATTAAATAGTATGGTAATATTTGCTGATCGGGCTCACAATCTAACACTCTATAAAATGTATTAGATTATCTGTTCTAGTCCATGTGGGCTCCATGATATGTATTAATACCTTGAGTCCTGGGAACGATATTACTCAGATATAACATTTCAAAATAATATTTTTTAATTGCATATTTGTGGGTTTGAGACTGTAGGGCAAGTAATTCTAATGTATTTCCATGCTTATAGTACAGTATTGTGTGTTTAATTGCTGTTACAGCTCTAATAACTGTTTGAAAAATGCCTTGCGAATCCTATTTAGTACTCGTAATATTTTTGACAGAAACGTGATACTTTTTTCATTTGCGGGTTAGATATTATTTGCGAGCTAGAGCTCCCTATCTAATAGAATATGGATTTTGTGTGACTTTAATTATTTAGAAATCGTAATGTTCGAGCTGTGCTAACACCAATTGAGTTCTAAGGCCAAATTTGTAGGCTTTGTTGGTCATTGCAGCCCAACCATTAGGTTAAGTAGGCCATGAGTGCCAAAGTGCGCCTCATTTCTGCAGGAAAAAAGGATTTATTTATTTTTTTAAACGCCTCTATAAATAAAGTGGAGGTGTGCGAGACAGGGACAAGTGCCGGGGCAGCGCAGAGCAGCAGGAAGACAGAGATCTCCGGAGGTGGTTGCCTAGATTGGAGCTCCGTCTATTAACAGAAATTAGTGAGAGCAGGACCGGCACCCTCCTCACCCTGCTCTGTACATGGCTTACACTACACACAGAGCCCTCCTCTGCTTAACTACCTCATCCTGCAGCCAGCAAAGAGGTAACAGTGCCCGGCACCAAGCACGCTCTCTACACTATATATATACTTGCGAATTGCTCAAAAAATGACGGCAATGAAATTGTAAGGTAGCTAATGCTATTTGGTGTATAATAATAAAATAACTATTAGATTAATAAATGAATATACTTTACCTATTTTGAAGCATTGTGTTGAAGAGCTGACAATCTGTTTTGATGTTGCTGCAGCATTAGTGGTGTGGAGCTGCTGTGTAAGCGTGATGAATGTGTGCAGTGTAATAGTGCGCGAGACCAAACCAATAGCGTAGTTGTGTACTTCCGCATTGGCGTAAAATGGCGGGTAATGTGTGGTATGCGTCTTAGCGGAATATGCGTAGGTCTTTTGTGGTGTTTTGCGAGTTTCTTGTGGTGTTTTGCGAGTGTGTTGTGGTGTTTTGCGTGTTCAGAGTGCTGTAGCCTCGTTTTCGTTTTGTTCGTCGGCCATTTTTTCTGTCGCTTAGAGAATTTTTTAGTGTCTAAATTCTTATTTTGATTTAAATGAAGGTGTAAGTTGCTTTTTTGAGGTCCTCGATGGTTCCTCTTGCTGTAGGTAAGGTTTTTATGTGTGTGCTGTGTGTATTTATTGTGTTTAAAAAAAATTTATGTTGGCGTGTTGCGTCAGATTTTTGCGAGGTCGTAATGTGTGCTAACATGTCTCGTATGTTGTTTGCGTTTGTAGCCTCGTTTTCGTTTTGTTCGGCGGACATTTTTTCTCTCGCTTAGGGAATTTTTTAGTGTCTAAACTCTTTTATTTTGATTTAAATGAAGGTGTAAGTTGCTTTTTTGAGGTCCTGGATGCTCCCTCTTGCTGTAGGTAAGCTTTTTATGTATGTGCTGTGTGTATTTTTTGTGTTTTAAATGTTGTAATGTTCGCGAGTTGCGTCCGAGTGTTGCGTGGTCGTAATGTGTGGTAACGTGTCTCGTATGTTGTTTGCGTTCCGAGGTAAAGTTTCCGAGGGTCGTAGTTGGTGTGTGGTGTTCTTTGCGTTGCGACGTAAAGTTTGCGAGGGTCGCAGTTGCTGGCAAGGAGCGCCTTAAGCGCTCCATGCCAGCAACTGAGGCCCTCGCCCGCGGCCCTCGCTTCGCATGCCAACAACCGAGGCCCTTGCCCGCAGCCCTCGCTACGCGAGGGCCGCGGCTTGCTGCGCGATGCAGCAAACGTTAGCAACAACTCGTATGCTCACAACTATATATGTGATACTAACTACTTGCCCATGAAAAATGACTGAAATAACATTTTAAGGCTGGGAATGCTGTACCTTGGGCGCTCATATCGAGCCTCTCCCCCTGTCTACTTTACGTGCCTTGTGATGAGCTCCTTTGGTGCTCATTGCAGGCCTTGGCAACCCACAATTTTCGTGGTTAGCAATGATCACCTTCAGCGCTCATCGCGAGCCTTTCGCCTTTCCTCCTTCTGTCCAGGCCGCTCATTTCAGGGTTCATTAACCTGCAAGTTTAGTGCTTGGGAATGCCGTGTGTCTCTTTCCACCATCTCCCCCTGTCCCTTCCCTGTGTGTTTCTCCTCTGTGTGTCTGCTGAAAGTTTGAGTGGAGCGCGCTGACTGCCATTTGTTTTATTTTTAAAGTCCCGCGTCCCTGGCATTGTCGGTGTAAGTGTTACTGTCTTTGCCGTCATGTATTTTCTAAGTTCCGCGTGTCTGACTTTGCAAAGTCTCGTTTTCATCCTGTTTCCGATTTTTTACGTTTTTCGGACGACATTTTTTTCCTTGCTTAGCCGATTTCCGCCAATCGGAAATCGGCTAAGCAAGAAAAAAAATGGCAGACGAAAAACGTCAAAAATCTGAAACAGGATGAAAACGAGACTTCGCAAAGTCAGACACGCGGAACTTAGAAAATGTGGGTCAAATTCGTTTGCAACCTCACTCCCAGGCTTCTTGTGTCTCCTCCTGTGCTGTGTGTGAGTGTGTTTTAATTTTTTTTTATTATTATTATTTTGCTTGTTTTTAGAGTTTCTCGAGTTACACTCTTGAGGTAAGTTTGGCCGTTACATTTGAAAACTGCGCTCCTCATTGTCAGCGGCAAAATGCTAAGTTTTTTGGCGGTGTCCCGCGTGCCTTAACTGCTCGCCTTGCTTTGCGAGGCTCGCAGTTGGATGAGCGCCTTTGGAGCTTATTGCAGCCCAAGTCCCGCATGCTTCAACGGCTCGCCTCGCGAGGGCTGAAAGAGCTTTACCAACATCGCAAACGTCACCAACATTGCAAGATCCACAACTATATATAAGATATATATGTGTGTATTTGTGCGTTTTATTGCTTTATATGCATGTGTGTGTATATATATAGTTGAATAATAAGAGTATTGCAATGAATAGTGATACCTTTTTTATTGGACAACCGTATTCATAATAAAGAGACGAGCTTTCGAGAGATAATGCCTCTCTTTATCAAGTCAAAAAGCGATACTGATACAGGTATGATCTAAAAACAGCAAACACTTGTATCAGTATCGCTTTTTGACTTGATAAAGAGAGGCATTATCTCTCGAAAGCTTGTCGCTTTATTATGAATACGTTTGTCCAATAAAAAAGGTATCACTATTCACTGCAATACTCTTATTATTCAACTGGATTACTGGACATTCACGGCTACCTCACTCTATATATATATATATATATATATATATATTTTATGTGTGCTCTTATTATCAAGTGGTTATAAGCTCGGTTTTTACTGCCTAAAACCAAATAGTCCCTGTATGGGTCTGCTCCTCAGCTCATGAAGACACAATCTCTGCTGTACTTGCTCTGTTTCATACTAGCCAATCATTGGCCAATTCTCAGCAATTTTGTACAACATGCAGCTGAGTCTTGGTCCCTGCTAGACTAGGACACTACACTGCACATCCAGCCCTACAGAGCGTGTGTTTGCTGCAGTGAGCAGACCCATACAGGGACTATTTGTTAGATTTTAGTTAGTAAAAACAGCGCTTATAAGCACTTTTTAATAAAATAAATTACATAAAAGTAAATAGAAACACAGGAATATTATATATCTAGTAACATCCAGGAACCTTCCATATCCCTTTAATATACTGCAAGTTTATAGGAAAGTAGACTTTTTGGGCAAAAAGATTCTAAACTTGTATTTTTTAGGATTACACAGCTGAATTGTTAAAAAAAGGACATAATTTTCTCCATTATGTGCCCAATTATATCAGAATGATCAGTGATTTGCTTTGTTGCATCAGTTGGGTCTTCAGATGGTTACATCTTCAGAGTCTGATAGAACAATACAAACTGATTCTGGCAATGACGTCATAGGCAAATTAAATTGGTAATGCATTTTAGATTGTCCAGGGGTGGGGGTCTCTGGATTGGGAATAACAATCCTATACATTTTTATACTAAATATTGTTTTTGTGGTTATGTCGTTCAGTCCTGTCCAACTCTTTGTGACCCTATGGACAGCAGCACGACAGGCAGTCTATTGTTATGTCTCTGGTTGTGCTTATCCATAAAGTTTTCCTGACAAAGTTACTGGAGTGGGTTGCCAGTTTCTTCTCCAGTGGACCGCGATTTGTCTGATCTCTCTGTTATTATCTGCCCTTCTTGGGTGACCCTACAGGGTATGGCCCACAGCTTCATTGAAGTGCACAAGCCACTTCACCACGACAAGGTAGCGATCCTGTATATTACTACATGGTGCTATGTAGGGATGGATGATAAGAGAGACTGGGTGCTCTGTCAATATGGCTGCTAAGAGGGACTGGGTGTTGTGTAGAGTATATGTATATATGTGTATATATGTGTGCTTAATGTAGTCAGGAGGTAAGGGAAGGGCCGCAGCTACGGAAAGGCGTCTTGGGGGAGTAGCTATGGGAAGGTGGTAATGGGCGGTCTCCACGCAAAAGCGGGGGCCCAAAAATGCTTTTTTCCCCAGGGCCCTCCATTCTCTAGCTCCCCCACTGGCTCATCCATTAAGTTTTCACGGCAAAGATACTGGATAGGGTTGCATGTTCCTTTTCCAGTTGACAGAGATTTGTTTAATCCAGGGGTCTCCAAACTCGGTCCTGGAGGGACGCATTTCTGCCTAGATTTGAGGATTTCCTTTCTGTGCAGGATGACTGAAGAAGCAATAGTCTCACCGGCTTGCAGCACGGATATCCACAAATCCAGGCCTGGGTGCGGCCCTCCAGGACCGAGTTTGGAGACCCCTAGTCTAATCTATCTGTTATGATCTGCCCATCTTAGGTGACTGTAGCGGAGAGGCAATATTCCCCAGGTTATCTCCGCTTATAATCCCAGTGAGGCTCAGGAACAAGTAAAGGGTAAATCCACAGGCAAGGTTTCCAACAGGTCAAATAATAACAATATCCCAACCGCAATCCCAATAACTGGACGACACACAGTTTCAGGAGCAGAACTGACTTTATTTTGTTGTGCAGAAATATTTATACACATCTCTTCCCACAGGCAATACACATGCCCATATTTGGCCACATAAAAAGAACAATAGGTGTGGTCACCCCTCCCTGAGGCTCCTTGATATAATCAGACAATGATTAAATCAGCCGTCTTTGTTCTTATGTTTGAGAATGAATAAACGTCCTTATCTGTAACAGGATTATCTCTCCTGCCAAGGTCTGCACTAGCCTGGGGCCAATATTCTGCAGAGCATAAACCAACATACATACAGTATATTACTAGGATCATATTTTAACCAAGAATTAAATAACCATAAACAGGGTAAAACAGTGATGGGTTCCGTTACAGTGACCATACATAGTATGGCTCACAGCTTCATTGGAGTACACAAGCCACTTCACCACGACAAGGTAGTGATCCAGAAGGGATATTACTACATGGTATGTCATTGCAGTGGCAGAGCTAGTTAACGGCTCTGATGTGCCCCAACCTGGCATCCTAGGCAGGGGTGAAGGGGGCGGGAGGTGCTGCGCTGGGGTGAAAATGACTCCCTCATTATAAAAAAAGAATACTAATCAATGCCTTTTTTTTACAATGGAGACAACTAAACATATTTAGCTAAAACAGCTATGAGTACAGAATATGTTTTTTTTCTTCAAATTTTGAGTTGACCATCATGATTATAACAAATGTGAAATGGAAATGTGTTGATATAGATGCCCATGACAGATATATAATAAGCTATAGCGACAGGATTAGTTTTCCATTACTTTGTGTAATCTTTGCCTATATTTACAGACATGGGTTTCAGTGACTAAGCACTTGTTAATAAAATTATATTTAGATAAGCAAACACTTTAGTTTATATTAATAGTAAAACCATATCCCTTTAAATATGTTTGTAGAATTAATAAATGTACTGTTCATTATACCCGAAGAAGTAGTACAGGTTTGTTGTTCAATCGTGTCCGACTCTCCATGACTCTATGGACCACATCATGCCAGGCATATCTTGTGTCTGGTTGTGCTCATCCCAGGGCGGAGCTACCAGTGGTGCAGGGCCAGGCTGTGGGGAAGCTCAGTGCTATGTAACTTTTCTTATGTTTGCATTTTTTTTTAAATTTTCTGTATAGCATTACTACTGAAGCCACACATGGTGGCAGTGTCGCACACTGGGGATGTGTATCAGGGAATAGGTGAGAAAGCAAGGGCTGGATGACCGCAGAGCACAGGGGCCTGAATTCTGTGAGGTGTGTGCTTAGAAAGGTTGGTTGCTGTGTAGGGATGGATTCTAAGATGGGTTGGCTGCAGACAAAGACTGGGTGCTATGTAGTGATGGATGCTAATAGGGGTGGATGCTCTGTGGAGATGGATGTTGAGAGAGACCGGGTGTTATGTGAAGATGGCTGCTGAGAGGGACTGGCTGCTGGCAAGGAGCATATAGGCCAATAACTTTGTTTAATTCAGATTACAAGCCTTTTATGAAATTGTTATTATAGAGATTGAAACCATATATATAATGGTGATATTAATTCAACCTGACTGGAGAGGATTTATAGATGGCGGTTCTGTTACCAATGTTGGAAAGCTATTAAGTGCTGTACAATATTACTGAGAACACAAAACTAAGCATACACTTACTGACAAATTACCAAGTTACATTTTGTGAAATGATGGAGAAAACGTTCACCACTGTTTTATGGGATCATTAATTACCCCACTGAATACATTTGCATTTTGAGGGAATTTTGTAGATTGTATATATAGTACTTATAATGGATCAAGGGATAATATACTGTTAAATGGCAGAATTACAAAAAGATTTACTCTTTTTTTTAGAGGGACAAGACAAGGATGCCCACTGTCACCACTTATTTGTTCTCTGGGTCTTGTTAAATTAAATCTTTAATTTCCCAATATCTTTAGTAGAAAGTTTAACGTTAGAGCTGGATAGGAGCTGGAGGTCCATTTGGTAAGAATTTCCTTCCAAGTGGACAAAAGGACTAGTGAGGTAAAATGCTAAAATAAAAAAAAAACACCTTTGAGAAAACCAAATCAGAGACCGGGGAAAAGTACGTCGGGCCAGAGCAGAGACTCTGCTTTGATGTCCACTAACAAATATTAATCTCCATGTTAATCCCATATCAAACTGTAGATTGTTATACAGTGTTATACATTGAGTCCTAATAGTGAGGGCCAGCACACACAGGCACCCGTCGATTGGCAAACCAGAAGCAATAAGCTATAAGCTATAGCGACAGGATTAGTTTTCCATTACTTTGTGTAATCTTTGCCTATCTTTACGGACATGGGATATATAGGTTATTTGTAATTGTTTACTTTATACTTGGAAATGTTATTTTTACCTAGGAGCTGAAAATGCTAAATTGGTTCATATTTCATTGGGCAATCTGGTAAATTTAAAGAAGGCAGGTCAGGATATCTGGTTGTCTATGAATCTGTAATATCATGGAGAATTTACTTAATACAATATTCCAGAATTACTTTAATTTCCCACAGTGCCACAAATTGTGTCCTATTTTTGGAAGGGACACAAAAAAAAGTTACAGTAGGAACGATATAGCAAAATTAAAAAAGAAGTTCTGGTTCTCACTATTTTTCTTTCCTGCTGAGTGGTAGCACTAGCCTTCCTTTAACTCGTGATGAAAGCACAAGCTACACTTTGGTTCTTGTAAGCACAAGCCACACTTTTGTTCTTATAGGTACAGGCTACACTTTGATTCTTGTAGTCACAGGCTGTAATTTGATTCTTATAGTCACAGGCTGCAATTTGATTCTTATAAGCACAGGGTGCACTTTGATTCTTATAGGCCAGGCTGCACTTTGATTCTTATAAGCACAGGCTGCACTTTGATTATTTTTGGTACAGGCTACACTTTGATTCTTATAAGCAAAGGCTGCACTTTGATTCTTATAGGCACAGACTGCACTTTGATTCTAATAGGCACATGCTGCGCTTTGATTCTTGTAGGCACAGGCTGCTCTTCGGCTCTTGTGGGCACAGACTGGTCTTGGGCTCTTGTAGGCACAAACTACACTACTCCGTAGTACTTTCTTTACTTCCTGGTGAGACAGGATGCAGAGGAAGCATCAAGGAAGCAGTGAGTTTCAATCCAATTTTTTCTCATTTTTTTTCCAAAATCATCACGTTCTGAGGTAGTCCAGCACCAATGGACCACTGTGTATATATATGGCCATCTAGACTGATACCAGCAGGGAATGTAGATAGGTAGAAAGGTAGATATTGATGATTTTATTTATTTTAAGTCCTGTTTGCAGTACACTTGGGAGCTTTCTAAGGAACAGTATAACTGCTTTAGATCCTTGGGCTGATCAGCATGCGAGCTAAACCTACCCTAAGAAACTTCAAAAAAATTGTATCATAAATATTTCATTTGCTGTCCCTGTAGAATGAGTTAAGTCAGGTTGATGGACTTTTCTAACCAGATTCTAGCAAATACTGTGGTACTAGAAATATAGCAAAGCATCAACTCCCAGAATTCCCTGTGGGGAGGACTCATAAATTAGTCAGCAAACGTATAAATGTAGATCTGCTGGCAAGTAGAAAACAAAAGGTGCTTACAGTCTATATCCTAGGCATGCCTTAATTCCTTTTCGTTAAAAGGTCCTACTAATTCCATTGAAAGACTGTGCCATATATCTAACGGCATTTCTGTAAAGTAGTACTAGTAGTAGTAGTAGTAGTACTTTATTAAATCCTTTGATTGATATATATATGACTAGCGACTTGCCCGTCAAAAAATTACGGTCAATAACATTTGAAGCCATGGCAATGCTGTTTGGCACACAATGTTAAGCTTTTTATACTCTAAGGACCTTCGGCGCTCATTGCGAGCCTCTCCTCGCGTGTCCTTTGGCTCGTCTCTATATTTTTTTAAATACTAATAAATGAATTAATTGAATAATACATTATTATAGTTTACCTTTTTGTAATTAATATATGTAACAATCAGTAGCCTGAAGAGGTAACAATCTCTTTTTATTGTCCCGCAGCATATAATGTCCAATGGGACTGTTGCTGCCCTGAGAAGATAGTTTTATGAATGTCTTAACTGTGCATTAGAAAAAGGCTGCGTGCGCGAGGGCAAACCGTCGGTTGATTTGTGTAAAGCGCTACTGTAGATGTGTAATGTTGTTAGTTGCACGTTAGGATTGTAAAATAGCGTTGTTTGTCTGTGCTAAGCGGTTTGCGAGCATTTGCCATCCTTTGTAATAGTGCATTTTGTACCTCGTACATTCCTGGGTGAAAGTGGTACGCAGTTGTCGGTGTTTTGTGCGGTCCAGGGTCGTGTAGCCTCGTTTTATTTTATTTTTTTGCTGCCATTTATTTCTCGCTTAGCCGATTTTCGAGTGGCAAAACTCGGCAAAATCGAATTAAATTTGCGTTCCACCTTACTCCCAGACATTCTGGCTGTTCCCCTGTGCGGTGTGCGATGATTTTGTGTTTCGTGTTTTTTGCTTTGCACGGTTCGGCCGTTAACTACGTATTTTTTTTCTTCTATGTACTGCGTTCGTCAACTGCTTGCAGCCTAAGGTGATGCCGCATTTCCTAAGTGTTTGCAGGCAAAGTCCCACGTGTTTCATTGCCTCCACTGCTCGTCTCTCTTCGCAAGGCTCGCAGGCAATGAGTGCCTTCGGCGCTCATCGCCTAAGTGCTCCGAGTTAACAGCTCGCTTTGCAAGGTTCGCAAGCGATTAGCACCTTTGGCGCTCATCTCCTAAGTCATCTGCACCACGCAAAGCGTGACGACGTCTCATAGTTCGACAATTATAATATGTGATATACATGTTCAGGTCATGAATTCTTTCCTTATCAGTCCTGTTCTTTAGACTATGGATTATTTTGAGGCAAGTCATATAAGGTGTGGATATGGACAACCTACAAGCCATGAGGATTCAGCTACCTACCCCAAACCCTCAGCTGAATTAATGAGTCTGTGTCAGACCCTTACAAGATCTGCTAAACAATATAAGATATTAATGAGTTTAATATATTAATATATATATTTTTTTATTGTTTCAGAAGACACAGGTGACAATTCTACTGCCAAACCTCTACTGAGCAATGTAACACAAAGTAAAGAAGAAGCCCTTCAGTGCTCTCACCAGCATGTCACTCGAGAGACCCCCGTGGTTATGAGGACTTATGTTTATTCCCGACCTCCCCCTTGGTCCGAGGATGTACCCACTATCTATGTGATAACCCCCACTTACACCCGGCCTGTCCAGAAAGCCGAGCTGATCCGACTGGCCAACACTTTTCTACATGTAGTCAATTTGCACTGGATCGTGGTGGAAGATGCTCCAAGGAGAACCAAACTAGTCTCCAACTTGTTGGAGAGGTCTGGTATCAACTTCACCCACCTTAATGTGGAGAGCCCACGAAACTTGAAAATAGGTTTAGCAAGGATGCCCTCACATACCCCCCGAGGGACAATGCAGAGGAACCTGGGTCTACGCTGGCTCCGAGACAATATCAACTCTTCCAATCCACCAGAAGGAGTGGTCTACTTTGCTGATGATGATAACACCTACAGTCTGGAACTATTTGAGGAGGTAAATACTGTATTGCAAGTTATTTTAGTTACATTATATATTATTCATTATTATTATTTTAAATGATTAAAAATGCATTTTCTTAAAGGTGCTCTAGTTTTACATAAATGTTTCTACTAGGTTAACCAATTAATTGAATACTCGTCAATGTAATTATGATACTTTTAAAAAATGCCAAGTCACAGTTTCTTAGTCTCCCCATGTCACATGTGTGCAACACGTCTGCTTTCTAGAGAGATTGTGCATTGTGAACTCATTTGCATGTCCCTGTCCAGTTTCCCAGAGTGCAATGCAAAAAATATGTTTTTTTAATCTAAATGTGCATACAAATGTATTATTTTTTTTACTGTACTCTTGAGACCAGATAGGAAAGAGGGAGACTGCAGGAGGTGAGAAACTGTTATTTTGTGGACTTCTTAAAAGTAAGTGAAGGGTACATTTTATTTCATAATTACATTGAGGAGGATCCATTTAATTAGTTAACACAGTTAAAACATTTATATGAAACTAAACATTTTGCTAGACAATCCCTTTAAGTAAAGTTGTGTTGAAGTTTGTAATTTCTATCTGACGATCAGTCTTTCTGATTCTCACCCTTGGAACTTGCTTTTATTTTTCTATTAGCGTGTAATACATGCTACTCATTGCTTTTTACCCTCTGTAGGTCCAATCTTGTAAATTTGTTTAGATTTTTTTGAGCATGCATAGGCTCCCAAAGAGAAATTAGTCAGAAAATTAGACATGATTGCCAATCATTATTCTCTAGCACTAAGATAAAAGCAAAGGCTTAGGGTATCAGAAATGCAGATTAGAAGTTCACATGTAAGTATTTTGTAAGAATTATCTTTTGGCGACCTTATCAGTTCATTTGGACGCTGATACTCTTTTAAGTTTAATTAAATATTGAATATTGCTATTATAAATGATTAAATATGATTGTTATTAATGATAAATGGATGATTAAAATAACTAGTTCCAACTGATAAAGGACTTGTAATTACCTATCATTTTAAATGGTACCTTAATAGTTTTTTGTGCTTTGCTTTCTCTCTTTAAACAACTGACATGAACATATCTTAATTTTTTAATGTAATTGACTTCCTGAAACAGATTAAATCACTTTTAATGCTGAAAATTCAATTTCGTGGTTGATGAAAAAATCAATATGTTTTTCTCTATAATTAAACTGTGATAGAAAAGGGCAATTGGTGCTACAATAATTTATGTACTTTTATCCATTTCTAGCTGTTTAATGGGTTCACAACAGTCATACACAGAGACAGCTGAGCCTGGCTAATAGACCACTGAAACATTATGTTTATTGTATGCTCTTGTGAAGAACTAGACTTGATAATGGGCAACATGTTTTTTTTTTATTAAAAATAAAAATACAACTTTTTTAATACTGTGTGTATTTTATGGATGTTTTTAAAATTAGTATTTTTGCATGAAAATATATATTTTATCACTTTGCAGGATTAGGAGGTTTATGGGCTGGTGAATCAGTGTCATAGCAGATATACTAAAATATATTCCTTTTGCAGCTAATCAAATGCTGCATAGACATGTAGTCAGTGGTGGGGCTAGTGAATGGAGGGCCTAGGTGCAAAAAAAATTGGGGACAAATACATTTTTAGTATTAGACCTCCCCCTGTCCCCCTCAGCTTTATATATATTGGGATGGCCCATTGTAGTGGGAAGCCCACTACACAACAGAACTAAAAAAATAAATGCAAAACAAAATTAATACATCATTGCTAACCCCCCCCCAGAGGAGGTCCCCTGTGCATTGCACTGGAGGTAGTTCCTCTTGTGCAGGGGTCATTCAGGTTAACTACTCTTCTATATGATATAAATTAGACTACATGGAAATCTATGAGTGGGCTGCTCATAGTGGAATACACAGGTATACACTGTGATTGGTTGAACCTTTGGAACAGGCTGTAAGGCTAGAATTTAAATTACTAAATAAAATAGAACAATGTTTAATGTTTGAAACCTTGATTTAGATGACTGAATACAAGGAACTTTTACTGTACCTTCAAATGACCATTGTAGCCATTTCATTAGTTTATTTAATTAACAATTTGCAATAAAATCAGCCTCTCACAAAAAAACTTACATTTGAACTTTAGCATTGCGGTTGTATTCATATTTATTTGTATTAATTGTCTTGGGTTGGGAGACATGGGGAATTGTGTCTGTATCTTCAGAAGGAGAATTACCTATGGGGCCTGTCTCTGCCATTGAGTTATATTGTCAAGTGTGCTATTTGGAGAAGAAACATTCAAAAGAAGTGCATCTTATCTAAATCCACAATATTTATCTTTCTCCTCAAAAGGTTTCAAATCATTTTAGGATCAAAGGCAAAATGTCTGTCATCATTAAAGAAATATTGAATACAATAGTTAAAAATGAAAGCGGTGTATCATTATTTTAAACTATGCACAAGCATGGCCAGATTACCCATTAGGGCAACTAGGCACCCGCCTAGGGGCGCTTCCATGTGAGGGTCTCCACTTTTTTTTAAAAAGGGTTCCTGGCTTAAAAAATGAAATGCTGCAGTTCATTGACTGGCTACTAGGGGGTAACCACTTAGAACAAGAGAATAACAACAGGAGAAGTAACTTAAGCGCAGAGTAAAGGCACAAACTTGGTCAGTGCATACCTTGCCTACTCACTTGTAGGGGCTCCGCCACTTGTCTGCCTAGGGGCTCCAAAAAGGTAGATCCGGCCCTGTGCACAAGAACATCTTGCACATTACCAAGTCACTCCAGTAGTCCTTTAAATAGACTGAATGAATGGTATGCAACAAAAATTATTCCGAATTTACTTTAAATGACAGGCAATGGAGACAGGATATATATTAATTAATTAGTTTCAATAAACAGTGGAGGAAATGATGAATATCTCAAATTAATACATAAAGGGAATTGTATGAAAAGCTCCTAATCCCCAGGTAATAACGGCCTCTAACTGGGACAACTGATCATAATCTCCCAACTGCATCAAAAGACACAGAATATGCTTTGTGATAAAAAAAAGTATGGAAAATAAAGAAGAAATATAGTTATTATTCATAGAGGAATGTTATGGAAATGCCAGTATATTCATTGAAGATGGTATCAGTGGGCAGTAATGAATTTTATAAATGAAGATTCATAGAAGTTAACTCTATTTTCCTTTAATAAATCTGTGTTTTAGCAAGATATTATGATTTTATTGCAGAAAACACATAAGAAATTAAGCAAGACAACTTCTAATGCACAGTTGGCACATTTATAAAACTATATCCTGAGACCAGCAACAGTCCAACTGGACATTATATGCTGCAGGAAAATAAAAATAGATTGTTAGCTCTTCAGGCTATTGATTGCTGGATATATTAATTACAAATAGGTAAAGTATATTAATTTATTAAGTAACTAATTAATTGATTATTATTTAAAAAAATATAGACATATGTATCTGTATATGTATTTATGATGAGAGGAGCAAAAGTACACCCGAGGAGAGGCTCGCAATGAGCACCGAAGGTCCTCAGAGTACAAAAAGCTTGACATTGTGTGGCAAACAGCACTGCTATGGCTTCAAATGTTATTGCTCCATCATTTTTGACGGGCAAGTCGCTGGTATATAGATCAAAAAATGATGGTCAATAAAATTTGAAGCCATGGCAATGCTATTTGCCACACAATGTGAAGGTTTTTGTACTCTGAGGACCTTTATAAATAATAATCAATTAATTAGTTACTTAATGAATTAATATACTTTACCTAATTGTAATTAATATATCCATCAATCAATAGGGTGAAGAGCTAACAATCTTTTTTCATTTTCCCGCAGCAGATAATGTCTAGTTGGACTGTTGCTGGCCTGTTGACATATTTTTATGAATGAACCAACTGTGCATTAGTGTTAGGCTGTGTGCGCGAGGGCAAACCGTTGGTTTATTTGTGTAAAGCGCTACTGTAGATGCGTAATGTTGTGATTTGCAATTTCGGAGTGTAAAGTAGCGTCATTTGTGTATGTTTTACGCGGTTCATGAGTATTTGGCATCCTTTGTAGTAGTGTATTTTGTACCTTGTACGTTCCTGTGTGAAAATTGTACGCGGTTGGTGGCGTGTTGCGCGGTTTAGGGTCATGTAGCCTCGTTTTCATTTTTGTTGGCCGCCATTTTTTTTCTCGCTTAGCCGATATTCAAGTGCCGAAACTCTTAAAAATCGACTTAAATTCGTGTTCCACCTCACTCCCAGACGTCCTGGCTGTTCCCCCGTGCTGTGTGTGATGTTTTTTTTGTTGTTTTTCGGGTATTTAGTTTTTTGCCGTTCAGCTATTAACTTTTTCCTACCTCATATTTTTTTTGCGCGTTCGTCAACTGCTTGGATCCTAACAGCCTTATTAAATTGCGAATGGTGCAATTGCATATGGCTCTAAATAAGCACATAGCATTTTTTTTTTACTGAATTGTTTAGTTAGTGAACTTTTATGCAAAAGCAAGGTGTTCAGTAAGTAAAAACTTATTTAAAAAAAAGATGCTATGTGCTTATATAGAGCCCTATTTAATTGGGCGAATGGCAATTTAATAAGTAAGGCGATACTGCGTTTCCTAAGTGTTCCTTCGGCGCTCATCCGCCAAGTGCTGTGCTTGTTAGTAACTTAACGGCTCATCGTCTAAGTGCTGTGGCGCTTATCGTCTAAGTGTTGTGCTGCGAGTTTTAGTGACTTAACGGCTTGCCTCGCTATGCGAGGCTCGCAGGTGATGAGCCCCGTTGGTCATACGCACCACGCAAAGCGTGACTACGTCTCGTAGTTCGACAATTATAATATGTGATATATGTATATATGTCTGTGAACTGCAGTATTTCCTTTTTTTTATTATGCCATGGAATATTTTGAAGTGTGAATTGTGAATTCACAGGGAAGCACCACTAGGCAACTGCCTACTTGGCTTAGTGAGAAATTTGGCCATGCATGCATCTAGTCACTGCCCATGCATGCATCAAAGGCTCACTGACAGCTCAAAATTTCACATTTCAGTATTAGTTTATTGTAGGAAAATGCAATATTGTCTAGTAACATTCAACTTATAAAGTACTTGTTATTACACATAATTTTCATGCTGCAATTACATTTACATAGATTGGCAAATAATTGTTTATCTTGTTTACATAAATTATCCTGGGAAATAAACATCTGATCCATGTCGTTCTGCATTCTTACTCTTTCCTATTGTAAAAGATTTTACTGGAGATTATTTTTTGCCAATTTATTATAGTTCCCTTCAGCGGTTACCATGGTAACCTTCACTGCCAAAACCAGTGTGACTGGCGGGGGCCATTTTAACTTTCCTGGGAGGTAATTTTTTAGTAACTGACATGGCTAGAAGTCAAGTACAGAATCTGAAATGGATAAGATAGGAACTGCAGGAAAATAAATAGAAATGATGGAGTGAAACGGTATTTAACAGCCGAGGCCCCGGGAGGACTGGAAAATACATTGAACATGTAGATAGGCCGCGGGCCTGCAGTACTATGGTACTATACCTGAGAGATTACCCTTACAATTTAACTTTAATTAACAAAGTACTATTGTAAGCAGGACAAAAAAAGAATGTTTGTGATGTAACAAACGAAAAATATCAGCTTTTAAAGGCATATAAACATTTTTAAAGAAAATTTCAATTTTTGAAGGCTGCGTTTGTGTATAGAGGATTCCATATTGTCTGGCTTCAGCCCAGCCAGGGGGAAGCACTATGGACACTGGATTCTAAGCTTAAAGGCAGCGCCCTCCAGCCTTTGCTATTATTTTGGCTTGATCGTAACCCGTATATATATGTTGGCGCTTTACAAATAATAATAAAAACTTAAACCTAGAAAAAGAGTAACCTTCTATGTAAGGGTAATATTTCTAATATCATTAAATTATGGAAATAAATCAATTAATGAGGGTAAGAATATATTTAAGCAAAAGAGAATAGAAACTCCACTTAATTATTTAACCCTTATATATTAATTTAAGGAAGATACAACTTAATTAAAAAATAATATTAAGATTTAACAACGGCAATTAAAATATTTAAAAAAATAACTGACTTGCGCTGCGCCACCATATCGTCTTTACAAATAAACAATAATAATAATTATTATTATTATTTATTAGTGGTGGCAATGGTGGAGGAAGCTGATATACCATTGGTGCGTTTAGAATTTGACACCCACGCCCTACACTGCACATGCTCAGAAGCAGGAACTGCTCCAATCTCTACGACTCATTTTCACACATACAATGTTTAATAAAACAATAATGGATGTTTTTGAAAATAAGCAGAGGCAAAATTATATTTTGCTTATTTCTTAAAGGTAGATATTTATCCTGCCCAATTTAAGCCAGATGTTTCAAACATATATCATGTTCATAGACATTTGAGGAAATAAAAGACATTCTGTGCCAAGGATAGTGGTTCTACTGCTGCTAAGGATTGTGGGTAGTGACATGTAAATGAAGTCTATAACATACCTATTTGGTGCCTCTATCCCCTTCTACAGTTGCCTATCATGAAATATGGCAACAGAGCCATACCTTCTATAGATTCCTGGGCTGTTTGGCATATGTAGGTGCGCTTGGAATTACTTTTCTTTCCTTAAAGGGACGCTGTCACCCCAACAGGAATTTGATTTAATTTTAAAGAGCATTAAACATTGGCTTTACATTGTACTAGAATTAAACAATTCACAAAAAAATGTAGAATTGTTTTTGCTGCTCAGTATGCTAATGTCCGACTCAGAGTACTTGATAGGGGGAGAGAGGGGTCTAACTGCCAGATAACATTGAGAGCCTTTATTTTGGCTGCTACAGAGACAACATGCAGACGGTAATCCTAATTAGCAGATCAAATCAGCTAATTAATATGCCTTAGATACTCAGTTGCATTTAAATGTGGCAACAACAATATGGAACTTCCCAGGACTTATTCTCTTTAGAAAAAATGGATAACACAACATATAGTCAGTTTTTATGCTCTTTAAGAATAACCTATAAAACAACATGATTTTGAAGTGACAGAGTCCCTAAATTATATACAGTAGAAGGTGTTATATATAAGTCACTTTTCTATTCACCACAACATATGTTATGCATACCCTTTGAACATTTACTTACCTCTGAACATTATAGACATGCAAAATGGAATCATTTTTACTGAGGGGGTGGATTAGTGGAAGGATTTACTTGTTTAACTATTTCTTCTAAAAAATATCCAAATTTTACAAGAATCTTTTTTCCATTTTGTGGGGTTAAGTGGCACCCATTTCTCTTGTACATACATGATACACCAGAAAGCCTAACTGGAGTGAAAAATAGTGCTGTATACATTCTGGAGGCCAACACGTATATATATGGTTAAGCAGTAGAACTTCCACAATAAAAGTGCATCAACTACAAAATGAATTTGTTATTGTTTAGTCGTTCACTCCAGTCCGATTCTCCATGACCTTATAGACAGCAGCACTCCAAGACGCATCGGTCAGCCACTGCCCATCTGAGCTCCATCAAGCTCCTATTCTATCCATCTCTGCCTCTATCGTCCTCTTCAATTTTCTCAGCATCAGAGTCTTCTCAAGGGATTCCTGCCTTCTCAGGATGTGGCCAAAATATTTGAGCTTCAGCCTCATGGTCAAACCTTCCAGTGAACAATTTCACTTGATTTCCTGTAGTATTGATTGATTGGATCTTCTTGCAGTCCAAGGGGCTCTAAGCAGTTTCCCAAATCAAAGGCATCAGTTCTATGATGCTCAGCCTTCTTTATGGTCCAGCCCTCTCATATCTGTATGTTACTACTAAGAATACCATAGTTCTAACTATGAGGACCTTTGTTGATAATATAATATCTTTATGGGCCAGCTCTCACGTCCTTATGTTACTAATGGGAATACCATAGTTCTACCTATGAGGACCTTTGTTGATAGTGTAATATTTTTACATTTTACTAGCTTGTCCAGACTTGCCATAGCTTTCCTCACAAGAATAAATACATGAATAAATACATCTAAAAATCAGGAGTCATGTGGTATGTAATAATTTCTTGCTTATGAATTTCCACCTAGTATATTTTTCTCTCTTACACAGATGAGATACACAAGAACAGTATCCGTGTGGCCAGTGGCTTTCGTGGGCGGTTTGAGGTATGAGTCCCCTAAAGTCAGTCCGTCAGGCAGAGTGATTGGCTGGAAGACTGTTTTTGACCCCAGTCGCCCATTTGCCATTGACATGGCAGGATTTGCTATCAGCCTACGTCTCATCCTTGAAAGGCCCTATGCTAACTTTAGGTTGGAAGGAGTAAAGGGCGGGTACCAGGAGACCAGCCTGCTGAAAGATCTTGTGACCGTGGATGGACTGGAGCCCAAAGCGGCCAACTGCACTAAGGTTAGTTTTATGTGTGCTCATATGTTGGGTGTACGTCATGTAGAGAAAAAACAGAAGAGTATAGAGAGTGTAGAGGTCTAAAAAAGAGGGAGGAGCCAAGTGCCTGTGGGGGCAATAAAAAAAATCAAAAATAAATGTAGGTGGTCAGATCATCCATAGGGTGATTTGATCACTTTTCTATAATGATAATTATCTACTTCTCTTCCCTAATAAATTAGGAAACCTGTTTCACAGAGGGCCCCTACCCTTTTGCAGGCCCTGGTGCTACAACATACATCTGTCAGTACATATCCAAGACACACGCTTATTACAGTTTACCAGGTCCACACATGTTTGCAAATGCAGTTTGGACAGGTATTAAAGCATTTTTAACCTTTGCTGCATTTGTTTTTCATGTAAAAAATATGTATTTATTATCCCTTTTGTGCATTTTATGTAAATATTTTTGAAATTATACTTATATTTTAGCATTTAGCTCAATACAATACATACCACTTATTTCTTTCTATTCTTAATTTTATTTTAAACTAGCGAATTGCCCGTCAAAAAATGACGGCAATGTAATTGTAAGGTAGCTAATGCTGTTTGGTGTATAATAATGAAATATGTAATACATTACTAAATGAATATACTGTACCTATTTTGAAGCATTGTGATGAAGAGCTGGCAATCTGTGTTGATGTTGCTGCAGCATGAGTGGTGTGGAGCTGCTGTGTAAGCATGCTGAATGTGTGCACTGTGTGGTATGAATATCCGTAGGTGGTTTGTGGCTTTTTGCGAGTTTCTTGTGGTGTTTTGCGAGTTCGTTGTGGTGTTTTGCGAGTTTAGAGTGCTGTAGCCTCGTTTTCGTTTTGTTCGGCAGCCATTTTTTCTGTCGCTTAGATTTTTTTTTAGTCTCAAAAGTCTTTTATTTCGAGTAAAATCGAGGTGTAAGTTGCATTTTTGAGGTCCTGGGTGCTCTCTCTTGGTGTAGGTAAGGTTTTTATGTATGTGCTGTGTGTATGTATTGTGTTTTAAATGTTTGTATGTCGGCGTGTTGCGTCCGATGTTTGCGAGGTCTTAATGTGTGGTAACGTGTTTCGTAGGTTGTTTGCGTTCCTCGTAAAATTTAGCGAGTGTCGTAATTTGTGTGTCGTGTTTTTTGAGTAGCGACGTGAAGTTTGCGAGGGTTTGAGGCCCTTGCCCAGTGACCTCGCCAGCAACTGAGTCCCTCGCTTCGCAAGGGGCCTCAGTTGCTGGCATGGAGCGCCTTCGGCGCTCCATGCCAGCAACTGAGGCCCTTGCCCAGTGACCTCGCTACGCGAGGGCCGCGGCTCGCTGTGCGAGCCACGGCCCTCGCTTCGCGAGGGCCGCGGGCTCGCTACGCGAGCCCGCAAGCGTGAGCAACAACCCGTACGCTCACAACTATATATGTGATGGCTCTGGATCACAAGGGCCATACAAATATATATATATATATATATATATATATATATATATAAATATATATATATATTTTAAATTTAATAACAGCAGATAAACTGCATGAAAATTTATATTTAAAGCAAATTTAATGAAAGTACACTTTTAATATGCGTATTGCGTAAAACTTCTCTATTATCCATTATCATGTTATGTGCAAGACTGATTATTATTGATTCCATTAAACAAAGTCCAGTGGTTAATGACCTGGCAATAAGAGCAATGCACAAGAAGGTCATTAGCCATCCTTGTTTCATCACAGCAGTTGTAAATCTGCACATGACACATTTTTAAGATTTAATTTTTAAACGTAAACTTGTAATAAAGCTGTGCACACTAAAAATACATATTTATCATATTATGATATAATATACTTTGACTGTTCTACCTTTATTTCACAAGAGAAATAGATCACAACATCTCAACCTGAAACATAACAAACGCAGTATTACAATAATGATACAGTAGACTCTCAGTTATCCGGCACCCACAGTGATTGGTAAATGCCGGATAAATGTAGTTTCTGGTTTCTTGAGAGTTCCTATTAAAAGAGGCCTAGATTAGCGTCACATAGAATGCTTTGCTAACTTTATTTGTCAGTGAAGGCTGTTCTAGCAGCAGCAGCTTTCACTCCTCGCTTACACACAGGTACGTTCGGCTGAAGGGTGTGGTGCTGACCCTGGGGAATTTAACGCCATGACTGCCCTGGGTCAGTCACTCATAGAGACGTACAGTGGATGCAATGTAGGTGCCTGTAAGCATTATATGGCATGACAATCTGGCTCCTGGCACCTGTTGAGCCCTGTAAAATTACATTTTTATTTCATGTACAGTATTCAGTCTTCTGGTTAACTGAAAGTCTACTGTATCCGGTTCCACCCATATTGATATAACCATAAAAATCAATGTAAAACATATTATTTCAAGTGCTCTTACAGAGCAAAAACTCATATAATACATAATAATCAATCTATTCTACGTGAATCAGTGTGTCTTGTACTCATTCTGTAATTGTATAGGTCCTCTACTCAGTAGTTTTCTGTCTGTTCTTCTATATCCAAGGTTCTAATGAATGGATATCTTATTATTATTACATACTCTGTCTTGACATCATTTTTTTTAGTCTGGATTTATTTAAATGAACAGGAAGCTATACTCCCCAAAATTATTGTAAGTAGTTACTATATGCTGACTGGGCTTTGTGTAATAAAACTGAACCAGGTATATAGTCCTATTGAGAGATAAACTGATAAACAGTCTCATCTCTATGCATAGTCAGAGTTTTTGGCCATTAGTAGCCCTTGGTTCCCCCTACTGGATCATGGTGAAGGGTCTTGGGTACCTCAATGAAGCTGTGTGCTATACTATGTCTGGTCACCCAAGATGGGCAGGTCATAGCCGAGAGGTTTAGACAAATCGTGGTTCACTGGAGAAGAAACTGGCAACCCACTCTAGTATCTCTACGAAGATAACCTTATGGATAGGGACAACCAGGGACACAATGATTGCACCTGGCGTGCCGCGGTCACCTCTCTTCCATGGCTGGAGTCATCATTAATCAAACTAGGCTACTGCCTAGGGGTGCTACATTCCCAATGGTGCCTTTCTTCTTGGTCATGTGATGCAGCTTTACAATGTTTCACATTCTGTGCCCTATACAATACATTTGAGGCTGTACTAGGGGATTCGTAGTAGTTTGATAATATACAGTAATTATGGGGCTGGTATAATAAACATGGAGCCATAATAATTAGAGTAATTAAATTTCCTCTATAATATACTGTTTATTAGTCTCTCCCTTTTCTGTTATTATTGTGTCCCACTGCAGGTGGACTGTATTTATTTATTTAATTTTGTATTTACAGCCAATAACCAAGAGATAATCAAGGCTATATAGTAATGCGTGCAAGACTAGGATATGAAGAGTGAATGTTTAGTTCCAACTGGGACCACTTCAATGATAAGCCAGTGTTTGCAATACATTTCACTGTAGTCCCAGTAGTGACATAACACATAGAATCAGTGTTCAACTGGGACCCCGGGGTATGTACGGTTAATGAAAGTTCTTGGCGCTTGGAAACATTGGAAAATTAGCCTGTTAATGTTATTGGTTGTTTTTTTTGTAATCTAAATAATACTGTATAAAAATGTATATATATATATATATATATATATATATATATATATATATATATATATATATATATATCCCACCATAATTAAATGATTGTTGTGGTAGACTACCTCCTCATAAAATCTACTACATGAGCTAGGAACCGGCCCAGTCCTGATGAGACAGAAACCTTGATACCACTGTACATGGGTAGGATTCCTGGCTTGTGTATTATCCAACGTGAGCTTTGCCCAAAGCTGTGTAATACAGCGGGCATATGCTTAAAGGAAGCCATGTTTAAAATGGTTATGGATTGCAAGAGCGAAGCCTTTATGGGCACATTTGCATGTCCCTGCCCAGATTCCCAGAATGCAGTGTAATAACTATATTTCTCGGAATTATGAGCAGGAAACTTTTTAACTTGTTTTAGACATTCAAATGTGAACACAAATGTACTATCTAAATGCTTAAAATAAATATATATATACAGTTGGATATAGATAGATAGATAGATAGATAGATAGATAGATAGATTGATTGATACAGCTATCTATCCATGCATAAATATCTGTAACATGCTGCTTGAGATGGTCACTGACAAGGTAACTTGAAACACAGTCTGTGGATTCATGAGCAACAAAGGGATTTTAGACAGAAAAAAAAAGTTGTTAAGCGCTTAAGCAACCACATATAAAAACACTCTATAAAATAAAAATGTAAATTACACAAAGAAAATAAAAAATTTTTTTAAAAAATAATCAACGGCTTCTGATTGGCTGAAATATGTGTCAATCATATTCCTGCCAATCAGAATTACATAGTAGCCATGATCCTGCTCATTTATGAATGGGTAACTGTCTTTGAAAACACAGGATGTGCCTGTCTGAACAATGAGAATGTGTTAGTTACATCTGCCAGTGCTCTTAGCAGAACTAAATGGAAACCCACCTGAGAAAATAATAGGCAGCAGAAGGGAAGAAAGCAAACTGGAGCCACGCAGTAAAGAATAATTGTATATAAAGTTTATTTATATTCAAATTAAATATAGAAAACCTGACCACAGTGATCCTTTAAATGTGACACAGTATTTTGTGTGGGGGTGTGGTTTTATTATTGCCCACAATAATTGGCCTCGGTACTTGTCTCTTTCTTCCAGGTATTAGTCTGGCACACAAGGACTGAGAGACCAACACTTGTGAATGAAGGTAAACGAGGATTCACCGACCCCAATATAGAGGTCTAGCCATATGGAGCCCCTTGTGTAAGTGCTGTCTCTTCATGTTGTGATGGTATTTAGTTATTATTATCACCCATTAAGCACTAAATATTACTATTGGATGTTTCATAAAGCAAACAAGACCAGGGGTCTAATAAGTCAGGAAAAAATGAGGGTCCGGACAAGTATTGTCTGTCTGAAAACCTTTTTATATGGTTCTAGCACCTCTGTCAAGTGTCTCTCTGTCTATCTCTCTTCCAATATCCACTTACTCTCTCTTCTCTTTTACTGCTTTCTGGCTCTTAATCTCTCTTTCCTCCACTCCCCCTCTCTCTTCCTGTGTGCCTCTTTCTCAATATCACTCTCTGCTCTCTCTGTGACTCATTCTCTCTCTCTCTTTCTCCTCTCTCACTACTTTTTCTGTCTACCTCCTTTATCTCTCTATTTACCTTAGTCTCTCTCTTCCAGTCTCTCAATATCCTTCTATCCTTCAATTTAATTATCTCTCCCCCAATCATTCTGTCTTCCTATTACCCTTTTCTCACTTTTTCTCTTTACTCCAGTGTCTCTCTTCGATATTCTATTAGACCCGTAGCTCTAGCTCGCAAATAAAGTCTAACCTGCAAATGAAAAATATATATTCTGTCAAAAATATTACGAGAATTAAATAGGGCTTGCAAGGGCTTTTTTAAACACTTATTAAAGCTGTAGCAGCAATTAAACACACAATACTGTACTTTAAAATCATGGGAAGGCATGGAAATACATTAAAATGAATTGCACGGCAGTCTCAATCCCACAAATATGCAATTAAAAAATATTGATTTTTGGACTCACGTGGACTAGAACCGATGGCGAAATGCATTTTATAGATTGGCAAATATTACTTACTAACGAATTGCCCGTCAAAAAATGATGGCAAGAAAGTTGTAAGGCAGGTAATGCTGTTTGCCACAGAGAGTAAGTGTTTTGGTGGTCTGAGATGCTTGTGCACTCATTGCGAGGCTGACGCTGAGCGCCTTTGGCGCTCATCGTGTGGTTCGCAATGAGCGCCTTTGATGCTCATTGCGAGCCTCTGGGTTGGTGTATTTGTTTTTATGATCTCGTTTTGTGGCTTATTGCAATGCTCTCCCTTGGTGTAGTTTGTGTCCTATGAGGAGCATTGGTGCTCTTGGTGGGTGGCGCGGTGAAGGTGTTTGTGGTTGTTTGCGGTAGTGTGGTGTTAATTTGTTTTTGTTTTGTGTCTCTTTAATTTATTTTATGCTAATTAATTAATTAGACCATAAATTAATATAATTTACCTATCTGTAATTAATATATGCAGGAGGCATTGTGCTGAAGAGCTGACAATCTGTTTTGATGTTCCTGCAGTATACAATGTAGATTTTCAGTGTTGTTGAGCTGAGGTGTAAGTGTCAGCATTGTGTGCAGTGTGTAGTGTAAATAGGCTGCGTGCGCAAGGGTAAGCCATTAGTGTAGCTGGCTAGTTCCGCATCGTGTAAGTTAGTGTTGTAAAATGGCGGCGAATGTGTATGTGGTACGCGGGTTTGTATGATTTAGTGTCCTTGCTAATGGTGTATGTTGTGGGTCGTACAGGTTTTTGTGAAAGCCGTATTTGTTTTGTGATATTTAGCAGCTTTAGGGGTCGTGTAGCCTCATTTTTGTTTTTTTCGCCAGCCATTTTTTCTCTCCCTTATCGGATTTTCAAGTGT
Source organism: Discoglossus pictus (assembly GCA_027410445.1). Taxonomy (NCBI): domain Eukaryota; kingdom Metazoa; phylum Chordata; class Amphibia; order Anura; family Alytidae; genus Discoglossus; species Discoglossus pictus. Next base: position 19,078,559 of record CM050164.1, read on the forward strand.
TTATTTTATTTTTGTGTGTATTTTTGTGTTTTTTAATGTTTCCTGCTGTGTGCTGGTTGTTTGTTAAAGTCTTATTTTTGCGAGTTTGTAATTGATTTTTTTCTAAGTACAGTGGGTCGTAATTGTTTTTGCGTAAGTCCGCAATTTTTTATGTTCTAAGTCCCGCGGCTCGTATTTTTTTGTATAAATCTGTAGTTTGTCATTTAGTTTTTTTTGTTTTTTTTAAGTCCCGCTTGTGTGGTCGTACGTAAGGGGTTGTGAGGCGCCGTGCTTCGTCCGTAGGGGAGTCATAGGAAGCCCTCAAGAGGGGGGACCTGTGAGTCCATGGTGGCCCAGTGGGTGGCACAGGGGGACCGGGTGGTATGGGCCACAGAAATATAAAAATAAATTAGATTGCACTGGGGCCCCCCAGAGGAGGGCCCCGGTGCCTGTACCGGCGTTAGCTCCACTCATGCTAACAGCTCAAAATGGCAAACTTCAATTTTTTTTTTTTTAATACCACTCAATTGACATAATACTTATTATCTATATTTTTTAATTATTAATTAACATTGATTATTATAACCAGAATTTTATATAATTAACTTAATTTTTTTTATAATTTTCCCTTTAGGTCAACTTTACCTAACCCGAACTACAAGTGGTGCCAACCACAGCACAATTCTCAGATGGAGACACACAGACACTTGTACAAACGGACTCTGCAGATACAGACACTGTAACGCTTTTAAACTATTTATTGTGAAATCACTACATAGTTGCTTGAATTTTTAAAAAAAACTTTCAAAGAATATTTGTGAAAATAATATAACTCAACGCTGCTGCTGACAAAATACCTTCTGGATCGGAAAAGGGAAAATTAATGAACTAAGAACGATGTTGGATCTCGTGTACAGAAAAACATATGTGGGTTCTGCCACGGACATATGGGTCTATGTACCAAAGCTAATTAAACGCTCTCGCTGCTTGAAGCTTTGTCAAATGTAAGACGCTCGTTAAGCTTTACATAGGACTGACAGGTTTGTATCACAGAAGGTCTTATGCCACATCAGACATAGCAGATGTGTCTTGACACTAATAAAAAGACAACTTTAGTACTTCTTGTTCTTTGAATTTATTTCTAAGCCTTCTATCTGATAGTTTACAAGATGACTATATATATATATATATATATATATATATATATATATATATATATATATATATATGGGTTGCAGATTGCAGCCCAGAGCAGCAAATATGTATTTATCCACAGAGATTATTTTTATTTAGATTAGTCCATATAGTTTGTTATGGAAAGACCTGGAGTATGTTAGAGTGGTCTCACTCAAAGGAGTGATCCAGCCCAGAAATACCAGGCAATTCTACCATGAAAAGGAGAAACAGCAAACCCCAGACGGTCTCATCAGTGAGATTAACTCACCAAGGAACAATGAGCGAGAGGTCCACTACTGGAGCCCCCGATCACACTTAGGGGGAGAAAACCGAGTCAGAGGCGCTCAATCTGAGAGCAACTAAGCTGGTTTACCCTATAGGCCTGGTTACCTTCTGCTTGATACGTAGCCAAAGGTGATTATACTCTTTGTGCCTTATACCTATTTCATACATTATACCTATTTCATACATTAGTACCAAACTATATACAACAGGTAACACTAGTGCATCACCACAACACATAACACACTACTTCATCATCACCACAGCACATGAAACTGCTGCATGAATACAACACATAACACTCCTGCATCACTACAACACATAACACTGCTGCATCACTACAACACATAACACTGCTGCATCACTACAACAAATAACACTGCTGCATAACTACAACACATAACACTGCTGCATCACTACAACACATAACACTACTGCATCACTACAACAAATAACACTGCTGCATCACTACAACACATAACACTGCTGCATAACTACAACACATAACACTGCTGCATCACCACTACACATAACACTCCTGCATCATCGCTACAACACGTAAATCTGCTGCATCACTCCACCAATCTGTGTAATTCATCCATCTCTCTCTCATCCCTCCACCACTCTGTGTACTGCATAACTGCAACACGTAACACTGCTGCATCATCACAACATGTAACACTGCTGCATCACTACAACACGTAACACTGCTCCATCATCACCACAACACATAACACTGCTGCATCAGCACTACACACATTACACTGCTGCATAGCTACAACACATAACACTGCTGCATCATCACAACAACACATAAGACTGCTGCATAACTACAACATGTAACACTGCTGTATCACTACAACTAATCACATTATGGCATAATTACAACACATAACATTGCTCCATCATCACCACAACAACACGTAACACTGCAGCAGCATCACAACACATAAGACTGCTGCATAACTACAACATGTAACATTGCTGGATCACTACAACTAATAACACTGCTGCATCATCATCACAACACTGCTGCTGCTGTTTGGGGGAAAACATACTCACAAACCACTCTTTATTCCGAAACCCAGTCATGATAACAAAAAACAGAGTCCTCTGGTAATTTTCTCATTATTAGAGTTTAGACAAAACGTGGATCAGTAGCAAAACTTGGCTACTACTGACTGGCTAACTGACTGACTGAAACACAACAAACACAGCTTTTATAATTGTTTACATAAAGACAATGGAACAATCTATTACCCCCTTAAAGAAAAATGAGATTCCCACCAACAGCCAATAAGATCTTATTTCTATAAGGTAGTCCAATAGAATAAGATTGTATGCAATATACACATGTTAGTCATGCCTGGTACAACACACTTGAATTTGCAGAAAACTTTTATTATTATCTTCTGCGCAAAGGGCAAGAATTGACCTTGTATATGACAAAAATACACATTTGTTTATGCTAAAAAGTTGTTTACTGCCTATAAAACCAATTTTTATTATGAGAATAAGGACTTGTTTATACTTATAGAAGAAAAAACAATGACTTAACAATTGAAAGTAAAATTAACTGTTTGTATACCTCATGGCCTGTAATGGACTGAGTACTGAGTACTGACTAGTGTTACAAAAATGATGACTGCTATATATATATATATATATATATATATATATATATATATATATATATATATATATATACTAAATAATGTAAGGATATTTGTATTATTACCACAACACTCCCCCCTATGACAATGAAAATTGTCAGCAAATGAAGTATACACATATGATACGGTGCAAGCTTAATATAAATTTCTCAGGTATAGCTGAACAATATAAAAACAATAAACATATTAGGAAGTAGACATAAGATCTGACTCCTATACAGACTCAAGGTCTCTAAAAGATCCAGTATAGATGAATTTCCTACAACATGGAGATATTAGATCTTATCTCACGGAGTCCTTTACACCTTTTACCTTAATACCTTTCCAACAAGAACATTACAAAAGAAAACATAATTATACATAGAAACTATAAAAAACATAATAATAACGCAATTTTAATAAACCGATATGATCTGGGGAATAATATAAAAAGTCTCTCAATAATGGAATCCATAGCACAAAGTTTACAGTCCAGATATTAAAGTCTGTTGAATGAAAGCTTTACAATTAGTGAGTATAAAGCACAAGCAAGAAAAAATCAAATCTTGATGGAAAAAATAAATAAAAGAATAAAACAATAAATCCAGGAAAATACGTGAGGACCTGTTTGACGAAATCCAAATAACAAGGAAAGAATCCAATGGGGTGGATGAAAACATTCACATATGCTGTTATATGTTAACAAGAGATAGTCCAGATGGTGGTGCCATAGATATAAAAGTCCAAATATGTAAGATAAAATACAATGGTTAATGCAGAAAATTGCTTTACTTAATTATTCAACCAATTTCCAATAACTAGGCCATAAAACCAATTTCTCTTTATACTTATTGTCTTATGAGGCATTTAGATGATAGATGTAATTTAATAACCAATAAAGTTTGTACTGATATGACTAATAACCCACAGTTTATGCATGATAACTTCTTCTTTCCCTTTACTAGATCCTAGCAAGTTGATAGAATAATTTGCAAAAATATCAGGAGCCAAAGAACAGCAAAAAGCAAGACATGTATAGGAAAGAGCAGAAAAAGTAAAAATGACAAAACAATGAAAACATATGTTCAAACAAACTTCATACAGGCCTAGTCTTAGACATCACACTTAGCCAGGCCCCTCTTTGTCCATACGGTAAACAGGTGGATCACTTGCTTCTGGAGGGTGAGATCCTTTGGTCAAAGCATTTAGCCATCATGTGCAGATCTTCAGGCAGAAGACAAGGAGTATGCGGCTTTCTCACAGATCTTTACATCTTTTTTTTATTTTCCAGCAGATGTATGTATTAGTGTATTGTCATGTCAATAAGCAAGAGTTTGTACCTTTCCCCTTTTTCTTGGGTGCAGATAAGATTTTCTGTTGTGGCTTTGTCTTTTATTTATAAAACTTTAAGAGGGCCAGTAAGTCACGCCTAGGGTATAACAAGTTTGTCTTTTATTTAGCAAACTCTGTATTTGTTTCTTCCTCTGTTATTATCTGTTGTCATCAGCATAGTTACTTGGTAGAGACTCTCTCATCATATATCAGGGCACGCTTGTCTTTTCTCCGTTTCCACAGGCATGCTCTTGCTGTAATCTTCTTCTGAGGTAGTCAAGTGTGACAAAAATCCAAACATACAAGATCTACCATATAACAAACTTTCAACTTTCAACTTTCAACTAGATATCCTCTCATCATATACACCTACTCTAAATTTTCCCTAACTGTAACATAAATTTAACATATACATAACTCTATAATAAACAAGGGGTGGTATAAACTAAAATTAATTAAATGATAATATAAATCATGCAAAGCTAATCACCATATGAAATACTTGCAAAATATATAAGCAACCATTACTTTCTACTCTTGCTAGAGCAGCAAAAATTATCATTAGCACAGTTTCACTACTACGAATTATGTCTTTATAAGTGATAAGACATTACTTGATTTATCCTGCAACAAGTTGTATATTTAAAAGGAAATTTCTAATGTTATTACTGATATTATTACTAATAATGCTCTAAAATATTTTTTTAACTCATAATGTAATCCATCTCTTATCATGTTTCTTAGAGGCCTAGAAATACCTTGAAAATATTTTTCTCAATTCTCTACTCATTTGTACCATGGCCATCATCTGAGTTGGGGATAGGCTTGGAGCAATAGATGTCACAATATTATAGTATTTATCCAATATGGATAAACAAAACACATAAAATAAAACAGAATTGGTGTGATAAGGTTCTTTAACCAGATAAGATATCATACACTGATGTCTAGTGATATGTGTACTTTCCCTGTGCACAAACCATATTTATTCCAACATATTTATTCAATATGCCTAAAAAATTCATAATTTATAAAAAAAAAGATTAGCAAAATCTAAATAAAAATTAATAAAGGAAATACAACATCTTAAAAAAATAAAATTAATTAAATATATATATTCTTAGTCAGTTAACATTTCTGATTATCCTGTACGCTTATCATAACCCAGAAAATAATTTCACCTTGTTAAACCTTAATAATTATCATATCATTGGAACAGGTACTTTTTTCCCCTAAATATTACTAAAAAGTGAAACTGTTTCCTTTCTACCAAAACATCTTCTGTACACAACCTTGAAAAGAAGTAAGAGTTTTCATAAACATTGGATCTTGGCCACTATACAGTATAATGAAATAATATCATAGAGCTGCATTGAATTTAATATAATTTACACATTATATTCTTTTAAACAGATTTTAATTGTAATAAAACCTTAAACAATCTTTCTTTTTATCTTTTTCTTTTAATAAATCCATTTTTAACAATAGTATTTAATTGTACATATATATAAAAAATATTTCATATAAGTAGGAACCAGATCTAAATAAAACTTTAATTCTGATTATCCAAAATGGCAGACGGCATATAAACACAAAATATCAGATTTCAGATTATATTCTTTTATACGCAACTTTATTACACTGTCCGTCAGAAATAATGAACAATCTTTACACAAAAAATGCAATGATATAATCTGGTCACACTGGTACTCTATGTGACCACTAATATTCAGTAAGCACCATTCCAGTAAATCAACAGCAAATCTCTCTTACAAGCATCACAAATTCACATGACAATCAGATCATACATGACATCCTCACACATAGACATATCTTTAATCTAGCTCACACACTTCATAACACTGGAAATTCAAACAGCACATAACTAGGTAACAAACAGAACAGAGGGGCAAGTCCTCATTTATCTGTAAATTTCTCACATAGCATTCACTGCCCATGGTACTCACACTCATTACTCACACTCAGTACCTACATGGGCCCAATTCATTCTTGGTTCTTTGCCATCAGCCACTTGTCACTTCAGCATCTTGTGAATGTAGATAGCAAGTCTACACTCTTATCTTTTCATCTACTGCACCGCACTCAAAAACCTGTCTAGAAATTCCACCATTAGGCACACCTATTATCCTTTATTTACCGCCTTTCTAGGGAGGCTCACCTTTACTCACCATTTCTAGTTAGGCACACCTATTTGCCATTACAGGAAGGCAACTCCTCTGTTAAGCTATATCTACTTTAATTAAAATCTACAGCACTTCTTTAAAATAATACCTCATCAGGTACAATATGTCTTAATCCTAGTCTCAGTAACTAACACCTTGCATGTACAATATCTTAATCAATTCTACTTCTGTTTACTCACCCACATGAACATCTCCAAACTCTACACACTTTAAACAAGACCCCCTTTCTCCACTTGGAAAACATAATCTCTACAGAAAAAATGTCTTGGCGGCATAAAAATCTGCTGATAAATTTGGGATCCAGGTTCCAAACAAATACAGACAACATACAACATAGAACATATAAATACATAATTGTGAGCTCACAAAATTTACATGCGCATAAATGTTCTTAAATCACTTTGTAAGAACTACAAAATAAATAAAAAACAACCAAATTATTGTAAATCATATAGATATTTTTACATATAACTAATCCTAAACGTAATTGTATCAGAGAATCAAAATAAAACAAGAAATATGTCCATGAAACCCTAAAAAAATATATCACATAAAACCAGTATTTTCTGTAATCAAGTATAATTTCACTGAAATAAGTGTTTAACTCACTCATAAATCCTTTATCTCATCAATATATTTCCATAAAAATGTATCATTTCACCTGCAATAGGGTGCTGTGCTAATGCTAGTGAAGAAGGTGCAAAGCACCTGATACCACAGCAAAGTAGGTCACTTTATTACTAGCAGTAAATAGCAACACAATACGTCTTATTAGGTGTGCAGGTAGACAATTACTCTTTGAACGGGACAGCTCTTATTTCACGATTTGTAACTTTATAGTTATTAGGGGGGTGGAAACCTTCTGGGGAAGGGAGAGGCTTTTACGTCATTTGGAAGAGGAGAAAAAAATGCTAAACTGACAAAAATCATTAAATGATAAAACCTTATTTTCTAAAACATAACTAAATAGCAAAACAAACAATTTCTTACTGTTAGTTCGTACAGAATATAAAAATAAACAGACTCTATCTAATTTCAGCATTAACTTGTTATGAGTATTTTTTAAAGTCGACTGGGCGGCCGCTCAAAACTAACTTTAAACACAAATATGTCACTATTAACAATTGGATATCTTTAGAATTTTCACAACTATTTTTTTTACTAGCTACCTAGCACACAAAAATAACATATTAACTGAAAAAAAACATAGCGGGGGCTGTCTTTTTCTCACTTCCATTAATTACAGATTGCAATTCATTCCACAAACAATAATTAATGATCTCACATCAGACCAATTTTCACACACAATGTCCTTCTTTTTCTTTTGCAAAAAAACATTCTAGGAACTTTTTTTAATTACAGAATTTATCTTGAGCTCTGTTTCTACTTATAAATCGCAATTATTTATCTAACTAAAATATTCTGGCAGCTAAAACTCTAATACTCACAAACCACTCTTTATTCCGAAATCCAGTCATCATAATAAAAAAAATGGTAATTTTCTCATTATTAGAGTTTATTTAGACAAAACGTGGATCAGTAGCAAAACATACTAAAATGGCTGCTGACCACAACACATAAAACTGCTGCATCACCACCACAACACATAACACTTCTGCATAACCACAACACATAAAACGCCAGCATCACCATCACAACACATAACACTGCTGCATAACTACAGCACATAACACTGCTGCATCACCACCACAAAACATAAAACTGCTGCATCACCACCACAACACATAACACTGCTGCATAACTACAACACATAACACTGCTGCATCACCACCACAACACACACAACTGCTGCATCACCACCACAACACATAACACTGCTGCATAACTACAACACATAAAACTGCTGCATCACCACCACAACACATAAAACTGTTGCATCACTACCACAACACATATCACTGCTGCATAACTACAACACATAACACTGCTGCATCACCACCACAACACATAACACTGCTGCATAACTACAACACATAAAACTGCTGCATAACTACAACACATAACACTGATGCATCACCACCACAACACATAAAACTGCTGCATCACCACAACAACACATAACACTGCTGTATAACTACAACACATAACACTGCTGCATCACCACCACAACACATAAAACTGCTATATCACCACCACAACACATAACACTGCTGCACAACTACAACACATAACACTGCTGCATCACCACCACAACACATAAAACTGTTGCATCACTACAACACATATCACTTCTGCATAACTACAACACATAACACTGCTGCATCACCACTACACATAAAACTGCTGCATAACTACAACACATAACACTGCTGCATCACCACCACAACACATAAAACTGCTGCATCACCACAACAACACATAACACTGCTGTATAACTACAACACATACAACTTCTGCTTAACCACAACACATAACACTGCTGCATAACTACAACACATAACACTGCTGCATAACTACAACACATAACACTGCTGCAAAACTACAGCACATAACACTGCTGCATCAACAACACAACACATAACACTGCTGCATAACTACAGCACATAACACTGCTACATCATCACGACATCACGTAACACTACTGTATCATCACTACAACATGTAACTCTGCTACATCACTACAACACTAAACACTACTGCATCACCACCACAACAAATAACACTGCTGCATAACTACAACACATAAAACTGCTGCATAACTACAGCACATAACACTGCTGCATCACCACCACCACAACACATAACACTGCTGCATAACTACAACACATAACACTGCTGTATCACAACACATAACACTGCTGCATAACTACAACACATACAGCTGCTGCATCACCACAACACATAACACTGCTGCTGCATCATCACCACAACACATAACACTGCTGCATCACCATCACAACACATAACACTGCTGCATAACTACAACACATAAAACTGCTGCATCACCACTACACGTAACACTGCTGCATCACCATCACAACACATAACACTGCTGCATAACTACAACACGTAACACTGCTGCATCACCACTACACGTAACACTGCTGCATAACTACAGCACATAAAACTGCTGCATCACCACAACACATAACACTGCTGCATAACTACAACACATAAAACTGCTGCATCACAACACATAAAACTGCTGCATCACCACCACAACACATAACACTGCTGCATTACTACAACACGTAACACTGCTGCATAACTACAAAACATAACACTGCTGCATCACCACAACACATAACACTGCTGCATCACCACAACACATAACACTGCTGCATAACTACAGCACATAACACTGCTGCATAACTACAACACATACAACTGCTGCATAACTACAGCACATAACACTGCTGCATCACCACAACACATAACACTGCGGCATCACCACCACAAAACATAAAATTGCTGCATCACCACCACAACCAGAAACTACTGCACCATCACCACAACACATAACACTGCTGCATAACTACAACACATAAAACTGCTGCATAACTACAACACATAACACTGCTGCATAACTACAACACATAAAACTGCTGCATAACTACAACACATAACACTGCTGCATAACTACAGCACATAACACTGCTGCATCACCACTACACGTAACACTGCTGCATAACTACAACACGTAACACTGCTGCATAACTACAGCACATAACACTGCTGTATCACCACAACACATAACACTTCTGCATAACTACAACACATAACACTGCTGTATCACCACAACACATAACACTTCTGCATAACTACAACACATAACACTGCTGCATCACCATCACAACACATAACACTGCTGCATAACTACAGCACATAACACTGCTGTATCACCACAACACATAACACTTCTGCATAACTACAACACATAACACTGCTGCATCACCATCACAACACATAACACTGCTGCATAACTACAACACGTAACACTGCTGCATCACCACTACACGTAACACTGCTGCATAACTACAACACATAACACTGCTGTATCACCACAACACATAACACTGCTGCATCACCACAACACATAACACTGCTGCATAACTACAACACGTAACACTGCTGCATAATTACAGCACATAACACTGCTGTATCACCACAACACATAAAACTGCTGCATAACTACAACACATAAAACTGCTGCATAACTACAGCACATAACACTGCTGCATAACTACAACACATAATACTGCTGCATCACCACTACACGTAACACTGCTGCATAACTACAACACGTAACACTGCTGCATAACTACAACACATAAAACTGCTGCATAACTACAGCACATAACACTGCTGTATCACCATCACAACACATAACACTGCTGCATAACTACAACACGTAACACTGCTGCATAACTACAACACATAAAACTGCTGCATAACTACAGCACATAGCACTGCTGCATCACCACCACAGCACATAACACTGCTGCATAACTACAAGACATAAAACTGCTGCATCACCATCACAACACATAACACTGCTGCATAACTACAACACATAACACTGCTGCATAACTACAACACATAACACTGCTGCATAACTACAACACATAACACTGCTGTATCACCACAACGCATAACACTGCTGCATAACTACAACATGTAACACTGCTGCATAACTACAGCACATAACACTGATGTTTTACCACTGCACATAAAACCTTGTAGGTAAGCTCTTTATGTATTTGTTGTGTGTATTTATTGTGTTTTTCATGTTTTGATGTGCGTTGGTGTCAGACAATTTTTACGAGGTCGTAATGGGTCCTAACGTGTCTCGTATTTTCCTGTCGTAACTACGTAAATGTTGCGCAAGCCCGCAAGCGTTAGCAACAGCTCGCATGCTCACAACTATACAACTATATATGTGATTATTATCCTTTATTTGTAAAAAAAAAAATACCACCCTGGTGCTTTAATGGTAGGGATCCCTGGTGGTCCAGTGGTTAGGATTCGGTGACCTGGGTTCGATTCCAAGAGGTCACACCACCATGAAGCCATGCAGGGTTGGGCCTGGTCAGTACTTGTATGGGAGACCACTTAGGAATACCAGGAGCTGTATGCTGTGGCCCACTGGAGAAGGAACTGGCAACCCACTCCAGTATCTCTGCCATAAATACCAAGTGGGTCAGCATGACCATGGATATAAAGATGTACCCGGTGTATTACGGTCCATGAGGTCACGGAGAGTCAGAAACGGCTAAACAATGCCAAATAAAAAAAACTTTAATGATGGAGTTCTCAACATGGCAACAAAATATTAAATTGATAAAACCTGGGATCAGTGATTTATTAGCAACACACTATTGCAGAGCAGCAGTCCTTACTAAGATATAGTGTACATGACAAAAAAAGTAGATACGCTCTAGTTTGGTGATCAGTTACTGCCACCTAGTGTTTAAAAAAACAATGCAATTACCAAATTATCAGAATTAATTGAAGTGCTGTGGAGCTTTGCAAAGAAATATAGCTGAGATCTCTTTAAATGTTTGCATTTATTATAATAATACAGTGGGTCATGTCTGAGTATTCACATTTCTTACTGTTTCCATATAGGGAACACAGAAAAGCATGTCTTAGATGTAGCATATTGATTATTTAGAAAAGACTCAAGAAGAAATACAAAATTCTAATTTTTGTGATTAAATATAATTGAAGTTATTCCACCTAGTGATTGATTCTGATTGTTAAAAAGAACATTGGTGAAAAAATGTAAACAATCTAGTACAAAGTTTAGAAAAAAAGTTACTATTTGGGATTACAAATTGTGCCCCCTCTACCCCCCCCCCCCCCCCCTTGCTTATTCACTGGTGGGGGTGATATTATTAGGGTAGGATATACAAGTTCGCTTTAAAGGGCACACCTCTGATTACTGATTTCCAATAAGAGAATGAGAGAATGATACTAAAACATAACTTTTAATTCAGACATATTAAACTATAAATTACTTCGGTCCCTGTAAATGGATATTAGGCCTTACAAAAAAAATCTAACTGCATCCACAGGACTTTTGGAGGGAAAACAGTTTTTTTTTAATTTTATATTCCTCCCCTTTAAGTTATTTCATGTTCCAATTTTATACTATAAAACCAGCTCCTCTCTGTTAGTCTCTCCACTGGCTTCCCATAGCCTCCAGAATAAAGTTTAAAATCATTACCCTAACATATAAAGCCCTCAACAACACTGCACCCCCTCTGCTCTCATCTCCAAATACTCCCCCACTCGCCCTCTTTGTTCTGCTAACAACCTTCTTCTTTCTTCCACTCTAGTCACCTCCTCTCACATGCGAAGCCCTCAACAACGGTGCACCCCCTTATATCTCTGTTCTCATCTGCAAATACTCCCCCACCCGCCCTCTTTGTTCTGCTAACGACCTTCTTCTTTCTTCCACTCTAGTCTCCTCCTCTCACATACAAAGCCATCAACAATGGTGCACCACCTTATATCTCTGTTCTCATCTCCAAATACTCCCCCACCGCCCTCATTGTTCTGCTAACAACCGTCTTCTTTCTATCACTCTAGTCTCATCATTTCACATACAAAGCTATCAACAACATTGCACCCCCTTATATCTCTGCTCTCATCTCCAAATACCCCCCACCCTCTTTGTTCTGCTAACAACCTTCTTCTTTCTACCACTCTAGTCTCCTTCACTCACATACAAAGCCATCAACTACAGTGCACCCCCTTATATCTCTGTTCTCATCTTCAAATACTCCCCCACCCGCCCTCTTTGTTCTGCTAACAATCTTCTTCTTTCTACCACTCTAGTCTCCTCCTCTCACATACAAAGCCATCAACTACGGTGCACCCCCTTATATCTCTGTTCTCATCTCCAAATACTCCCCCACCCGCCCTCTTTGTTCTGCTAACGACCTTCTTCTTTCTACCACTCTAGTCTACTCCTCTCACATACAAAGCCGTCAACAACGGTGCACCCCCTTATATCTCTGTTCTCATCTCCAAATACTCCCCCACCGCCCTCATTGTTCTGCTAACAACCTTCTTCTTTCTATCACTCTAGTCTCCTCCTTTCACATACAAAGCTATCAACAACATTGCACCCCCTTATATCTCTGCTCTCATCTCCAAATACCCCCCACCCTCTTTGTTCTGCTAACAACCTTCTTCTTTCTACCACTCTAGTCTCCTTCACTCACATACAAAGCCATCAACTACAGTGCACCCCCTTATATCTCTGTTCTCATCTTCAAATACTCCCCCACCCGCCATCTTTGTTCTGCTAACAACCTTCTTCTTTCTACCACTCTAGTCTCCTCCTCTCACATACAAAGCCATCAACTACGGTGCACCCCCTTATATCTCTGTTCTCATCTCCAAATACTCCCCCACCGCCCTCTTTGTTCTGCTAACAACCTTCTTCTTTCTATCACTCTAGTCTCCTCCTTTCACATACAAAGCTATCAACAACATTGCACCCCCTTATATCTCTGCTCTCATCTCCAAATACCCCCCACCCTCTTTGTTCTGCTAACAACTTTCTTCTTTCTACCACTCTAGTCTCCTTCACTCACATACAAAGCCATCAACTACAGTGCACCCCCTTATATCTCTGTTCTCATCTCCAAATACCCCCCCATCCGCCCTCTTCGTTCTGCTAACGACCTTCTTCTTTCTACCACTCTTGTCTTCTCCTCTCATTTCCGCCTTCAGGACTTTTCTCGTGCTTCTGCTATTCTCTGGAACTCCTTGCCTCGCTCCAACAGACTATCCGCCTGCCTCAAAACCTTCAAAACCTCACTAAAAGACCATCTGTTTAAATAAGCCTACCATCTTCGTTCCTAACATGCACAACTCTTCTCTCAGCCTCTGCACTACACACAAAACCTTTAGATCATAAGTTTGTGTGTTTTCAATCTTGCATGGTGCTTTGAGGAAAGCTCTATGGACACCGGATTCTAAGCTCAAAGACAGGGGCCTCCATCTTTGTAATGTGTTAATATTGAATTTGACTGGAAATTAACTTATGTATAGCTCTACAGAATATGTTGGCACGTTATAAATAAACAATAATAATAATAATATAATGATCCAGAAAATATGTTTTGATTTGTCACAGTGTGACTGAGTGCTATTTCTCATACAACCTTATTTGAAGTACAATATAATTAGATTATCACCATATGCCATTCCGGTTGGACGATGAGCATGATTCTCTGCTGCTGTGCCTTTTCTTAATGCTGATGGATTCTTTCTTTGACTTCACTGGTACTCCTATTTGGTTAAGTATAACCTGTCAAGGAGGTAAAAAATACACACAGGGTTATCCTTAATTAGACACTTACCTTTAAATAACTCGACGCCGGGGAACCTGTTTCGGCCTCCGTTGAAGCCAGCACACGCGAAACGTGCGCATCAGGCTTCTCTGTGTCATCTCTTGACCATGTCACTGCTGCGAGCCGATGGTTTCGACCACACTCTGCTGCATTAATCATACAATGCTGTTGAGTGAATGTAATGCTCTGCTCATTCTATAGCTATTAGGACAATCAGTATCTTGATAAAATAGAGATGGAAAGCGTGATCCAATATAGCTAATAATTGGAACCATAGACTGCAGTTTGGAATTTATATTGTATATAATGGATCTTTCGAGTTCGTAACCGTGCGCAGTGGTGCCCATTGGCCACTAGGTGGCGCGGCCGAGAGGTCCGTGAATTTCTTCACACTAAACCAAAGGCATCTAACCCTAACACCCCTTACTCTAACCCTAACACCCCTCATCCTAACGCCACTCACCCTTAACCCTAACACCCCTCACCCTAACACCTAATCCTAACACCACTCACCCTAACACCCCTAACCCTAAGACCCCTCACCCTAACACCCCTCACCATAAGACCCCTCACCCTAACAACGCTCACATAACACTAAACCATAAGAAATTCACGGACCCTCGGACACGCCACCTACGGGCCGATGGGCGGCACTGTGCAATATATGTGCGTCTTTGTGCAATAGTTTTAATAATAACAATAAAAGTTAAGTATTAATGAAATGAATTCCTCCTGATCCACTCACTTCCCACACTCATGTTTACCAATGGGTATGATCAACTTGTTTTATATAGTGTACTTTTTGTTTCCTTGGTGTTTAATGACTGAGAGACTTAGCAACAACCACTTTATTATATACATTGTTAACTTCCATTGCACAACATATCTAACAAAGAATACGGTAATTGTCACCATGTTATACATGTTCATGTTCTAACTCCTTCTTGATGCAATGTTACGAATTGTACTTGTATGTCTTGCCGATACTCTCTTCGGAAAAAAAAATGGAATGAGAATAAAAATATATAAACTGCTAAAATAACAACTCAAAACAAAAGCTGGTACCTATTGGATCAAGGGGTAAAAAAAACACCAAACTTGAAATTCTAAGTTCCTTGAAACTATCAGAAGCAGTGAACCAACCATCTTATGGAATCATGAAATATTAATTGTAATAAATTATTACTATCAATAAAGATACTGTGTGTTAAAAAATCGTGTGATATTCTTGTGCAAAATATTTTTTGTAAAAGGTGTTTCAGTGCTTGATCGAGTGATTATAATATCTCTAGTGATTGTAAGTTTGCAAGTTTTCAGTCTTGCATGGCACTTTGGGGAAAGCACTATGGACACTTAGCTCAAAGACAGGTCCCTCCCTTCTTTGCAATGTATTTATATTGTTTTTGTCTCTCCCTGGAGCTTAACCCATGTATGGCGCTTCAGAATATGTTGGCGAATCACATATAATAGTTGTCAAACTACGAATCGTCGTCACGCAGCGAGGGACGCAGTTCAAACTGCATTACATCTAACACGCAATGACTAAATACGGACTTACAAAAAACAATACGACCCGCGGGACTTAGAAAAAAAAACATTACGACCTCGCAAAAATACGACCTCAAGGCCGAACCGTGTGCACCTGAAAACATTGAAAAAAAACAAAAAATACACACAAAAAATACATAAAAAGCTTACCCACAGCAAGGGCGGGCACCCAGGACCTCTGCAAGTGAAGTTCCTCAATTTAAGTCCAAATTCCAGAGTTTAGACATTCGAAAATCCCCTAAGCAAGAGAAAAAATGGCTGCCGAAAAAAACAAAAACGAGTCTACAGGACCCTAAAGCCGCAAAACACCACCAAGCACATACGGCTTTTCCAAAAAGCTGTACGAGGTACAAGATACACTCTTACAAAGGACGCTAAATCATCCACAGCTGCATACCACATACACATTCTCCGCCATTTTACAACACTAACTTACACAATGAAGTACACAGCTACCCTAACGGTTTCGCCTCGCGCACGCATCCTATTTACACTACACACTGCACACATTGCTGACACTTACACCTCAGCTCCACAACAGTGCAAACCTACATCGTATGCTGCAGGAACCTCAAAACAGATTGTCAGCTCTTCAGCACAATGCTTCCTGCATGTATTACTTACGAATAGTTAAAGTATATTAATTTATTAATGTATTAATTTTTTTAATTAGCATACAAAACTACATATACACAAAAAAAAAAAACACTATCTTAATAAACACAAAAGACATTCAACGCGCACCTCACAACGAGCACCAACGCTGCTCATAGCACACAAACTACACCAGGGGGCAGCCTTGCAATAAGCGCAAAAAGCAGATCAGCGCCGACCTTACAATGACAGCAAAAGCGCCTCTGATAAAAAAAAGTACAACAACTAAGAGCCTCGCAATGAGCACCGAAGGATTTCAGACCACCACAAAATTTAATGTCTGTGCCAAACAGCATTACCTGCCTTACAATTTTATTGCCCCGTCTTTTTTTGACGGGCAAGTCGCTAGTTACAAATAAATGATAATAATAATAATAATTGTAGCAATAAATTATAAAGCTCTGGAAAAAGTGACTTAGTGCCAAAATCCAATATTATTGCACTTCGAAAAATCTTTAAAAGCTGTTAATGAATATTAAACCCAATTGGTCTGAATACAGTGACTAATCACTAGAAATAATCTTTGATAGCTATTTTTAATAGTGACTGAGTGCATTTCTTTAATACTAACTTTTCCCAGTTGATAATTCACGCAGTGCAAAGTGTTCTAGAGCACACACGGTGCCCACTCACTGTAACTGTTCTGTAGTCTGTGCTGATAAAGATATAACATTGTCAGAAATAGTTTAGGAGTTTAAATAACTTTCCATAAATAACTTTATTGTGTTAAGATCTCTTTTTTGTTCTTCTATATTGGCCAAGCCTTGAATGAGTCTGAGGATGTGTGCTTTGCCAAGAATTATTTTATTTAGCAGGTGTATTTGTGTTGAGTGAGTTCAGCTTTATGACCTGACCCCACCCCACACATGCCCAGAAGCTGGCACTACATTGGCATAAACATTGCCCCATAACAGATATTTTAACAACACAACTACTCATACACACGCCAAGCTATTACTTGTTTTTTTAATGTATTTAATTCCATAATACCAACTAAGAGCATAAGTGTTCAGGAAAAAAGTCATACAGATAGTTTTTAATTAGATATACACATACATACATACATTTTATATATATATATATATGTATATATATATATATATATATATACGTACATACATACATTTTATATATACTGTATATATATATATATATATATATATATATATATATAAAATTCTAAAGTCTGCCGCTCTCCCAGTTTAACATCTCACCAGCTGTTCCCTACATATAAATGTAATCATATTCAGTCAAGATGACTTTTACTCATACAATCTAAACATATTAGACCAGGGCCTCTTAATATTATATCAACATCCACTAAGGGCTCACTATAATTTTAATACAAAGATATACAGAATCAGCTAGGGTCTCCTACATTGAAATATAAACACATATTCACGCATGGTGCGGTGCAATACATATTTACATATTTAGGTCTTCACTAATACTATATATGGCACATATTCAGCCAGGGTCTCCTATAATCATATTTATGTATAAATATTCAGAGAGGGTCAGCTGGAATTATCCGAGTAATACAGTATATCAATATTTAGTTAGTGTCTCCAAACAAACACATATTCAGCCAAGGTCTCCTATAGACATATACAGGAGATAAGCCAGGGACCATTATAATATAAATATTCAATGTTAGTTTTTAATTATTATGTTAATGCACTATATACATATTGGTATGTTCAACTATAATCATATAAATGTATACATATGCAGCCATGTTCACTTGTAATTATAAACATATAAATATTAAATCATGATCATCTAAAATCATAATTCATCCAGGGTACCGTGTTTTTATTTTCAGATATATATTCAGCCAGGGCTCCCTAAAATCATATACATTTGCAAATATTCCCTGCAGGATGAACCATAGATATAAGCATACAAGCATACAAATGTACACATTGTCATCTAGGGTCACCTTAATTATGTTACAAACTAGCGACTTGCCCGTCAAAAATGAAGGCAAGCAAATTTGGAGCCGCACAATGCCCCCTTCTAATTTGCGGGCCTCGCAATGAGGTGCTCCACCCCCCTTAACTTGCGGGCCTTGCGATGAGCACCTTTGATGCTCATTGCGGGCCTCGCAATAAGTGTCATTGGTGCTCATTACGAGCCTCTTCCCCTCTATACTTTACGGGCCTCGCGATGAGCGCCTTTGGCTCTTGGCCTCTCCCCCCTCTGTGCTCCTGTTTGATTTACGGGTGTGAAACCATTTGCAGGCTTGTTAAATTGATAATTTTCCCCAAGCCCGTGTTTCCAATTTACGGGCTTGAAATAAAATAACTCCTTTACGGCCGCCATTTTTTTCCTTATTCAGGCATTCTGAGACCTCCCAAAAACGCCAATTGAATAGCAAATTAGCTTGCAACCTCACTTTCATGTTCCCTGCCTCTTCCCCTGTGCTGTGTGTTAGGTTGTAAGTTAATTTTCTAATTAATTGGCGTCTTTTGGCGGTTTCCCGACAGCTTCCGAGTTCTGAAAACCATTTTAGTGAAAAACATTTTATAAATGTACTTATACTGCCTTGGTTCAACTGGTGCACTTTCTGCACGCAGCAGGAAATGCATGGGATGAAGGAGGGAGGGAAAAGTAAGCACTCTACACTCTAGTTCCAGGAGGGCCCAACCTAGTGGCCAGTCTGTGAACTGCAGCATTTAATTTTTAAGAAAAAAAAAAGTATTTTGAGGGATTTTCAGCAAAAAAAAAATGGTGCCCCGCACAGGGAAGCACCTAACAGATAATATGCCCATGTATATACAGTAGATGTGTGTATATATATATATATATTTATATATATATAAAATTAATAAATAGTACATTTGTGCTCACATTTAAATCTCTAAAACAACTTAAAAAACTTGTTTCATGCCCAGAATTCAGAGAAATACAGTTATTACACTGCAATATACATGTATATATATATATATATATATATATATATATATATATATATATAATAAATAGTACATTTGTATTTACATTTGAACATCTAAAACAAGTTAAAAAAAATGTTTCCTGCTCAGAATATATATATACAGTGAATTAACAAATTTGTATGAAAAGATAGCAATCATCAGATATCCACATTCCTGCAGTAGCCCTTGATTATTATTTACTCCACGTTAGCCGGACGGTCGTTTGCGTTAGAGCTACATCACAGCAGTTCTCACGCAGGCAGACGGTGCTATTAAACCCGGCACCTTCTGCCAATGTCAGGACTGAAAGGCCTCCGTTAGTAATCCTTGATAAGAGCAATGCCGTGTGCAACTTTAGAAGACATTTGTGCTGTAATGAAAAAAGTTTCAGGGCACTGAATGTGTTGGATTAAATTCCTATTGGTAATAAATGAAGTGTGACCGTTTGTATCTGCAAGGTCATACTCCTGTGGTGGCTTCTCCATTGTCTGCACAATTCTCAGATTGCATTGGACTGGAATACGAGCCTTGGATTATTCTATCAAATTACAAGTGTTGCCATGACTCAGTGTCACTGCTCCAGTTTTTTCTTTACATACTAATCTACTCAGCCTGTCCCTCAGTACATACCAGGGTGGAGTATGGTTAAGTAGAATGATGATTGACAGATCCTCTGTCCTTCTGTCACTTAGTACATACCAGTAAGGTATAGGAAAAGTGGTATGTTTACACATTATAAAAGAGAAGAAAAAAAAAAAAACAGAAGAAAGCAATCTGCCAAAACAAGCAAATGGGAAAATTTCCCAGGATTGATTCATTTAAAAAAAAAAATAGTACATGTAATCTTTCCTGCTCTTTAAGATTAAGCTAAAAATCAACTTGATTTTGCGTTGAAAGAGTCCCTTTAAATATGGACTTGCCAAGACACTGATGACCTCTCACATACAGTGAGTCCAGGATCACAACAAACTGCTTTAGTGATAAATGAGGCATCACTGTCAGACACAGCCAGTGGCTTCTTAAGACTGAACTCTGATCGATTTCCATTTTCCCAAGTCTAGTCCTGGCTTAATTTATGTTATAATCCCTGTTTTGAATCCCTAATTAATGTCTCATTGTTTAGAAAAGGTGAGCAAAGACCTAGATAAATCACACTTCATATAATAAAGGTGTATGAAAGTTTCCTGGATTATGAAGAATCGGATAGAAGAGAATCAGTAGTGTATAAAAAATGTTTTTTTGCATGAAAACATCTCCAAATCAATATTAATAAACTTGCCCTAAAGTTTGGAGAAGGAACTGCCAACCCACTCCGGTATCTTTGCCCAGAAGACCATATAGATAAGCACAACTAGAGGCAGAATGATATGGCAAGATGTGCCTGGAGTGTTGAATAAGGGAACAGCAGATATCTAGTAAACAAAGGGAAAAAAAATGAACACCCACGGAGACTTGTTTTCCTAAAGATTTTTTCAGTGTTGCTAAGGATTCTGGGTAGTGGCATGCAAATAAGACACAGATTTGCCTCCAGGCCATTAAATAAATAGTAAATTTGTGTTCATATTTGAATGTCTAAAAATAAGTTAAAAAAAGCATATTTCCTGTGTAGAATCCTGAGAAACTACATTTATTGCACTGCCCTCTGGGAAACTGGGCAGAGGCATGCAAATGAGCCCACAATGCATTATCACTCTTTAATCCAATACCACTTAATACATGTTACCTTTTAGGCTTATGCTCACCGTATTACACAGCTTTAAAGTATAGTGTAGGATAGATTATGCACAAGTTAGGAGAACGACCCACAGACTATCCTGCACACATATGGAATCCTTTCAGGTGTATTTTCCCCGATCTCAGGCAACCTTCAGAAAATAGTCTTGAATTAGAGTGTCCAAAACCCACTCACAGACAGTTGTTTCATACTTAGTTGGAACTCATCAGTTGGCTGAAGAAAGTACAATATACTAAGTTCTCTATGGTGGGTAGAATGATGAACGAACATATACTAAATACTCTATGGTGGGTAGAATGACCAAAGACCAGATACTAAGAACTCTATGATGGAGAGAATGATGAACGAAAAAGATACTAAGCATTCTCTGGTGGGTAGAATGATGAAAGACTAGATACTAAGTACTTTGTTATCAGTAGAATTAAGAAAAAAACAATATAATGTACTCTACGGTGGATTGAATGATGAAATACCAGGAACTAAGTATTCTATGGTGGGTACAATGATGAAAGACCAGATACTAAATACACTATGGGGGGGAGAATGATAAAAGACCAGATATGAAGTTCTCTATGGTGGGTAGAATGAAGAAAAGCCAGATACTAAGTACTCTATGGTGGGTAGAATAAAGAAAAGCCATATACTAAGTACTCTATGGTGGGTAGAATGAGGAAAAGCCATATACTAAGTACTCTATGGTGGGTAGAATGATGAAAGGCCAGATACTAAGTACTTTATGGTGGGTAGACTGATAAAAGACCAGATACTAAGCACTCCTTGGTGGGTAGAATGATGAAAGACCAGATACTAAGCTCTCCTTGGTGGGTAGAACGATAAAAGACCAGATACTAAGCACTATATGGTAAGTATAATGAAGAAAAGCCAGATAATAAGTATTCTATGTTGGGTAGAATGATGAAAGACCAGATACCAAGTTCTCTATGGTGGGTAGAATGAAGAAAAGCCATATACTAAGTTCTCTTTGATGGGTAGAATGATGAAAGGCCAGATACTAAGTACTTTATGGTGGGTAGAATGATAAAAGACCAGATACTAAGAACTCTATGGTGAAGAGATTGATGAAGGAAAAAGATACTAAGCATTCTCTGGTGGGTAGAATGATGAAATACTAGATACTAAGTACTTTGTTATCAGTAGAATTAAGAAAAAAACAATATAATGTACTCTACGGTGGATAGAATGATGAAATACCATGTACTAAGTATTCTATGGTGGGTACAATGATGAAAGACCAGATACTAAATACCCTATGGTGGGGAGAATGATGAAGGACCAGATATGAAGTTCTCTATGGTGGGTAGAATAAAGAAAAGCCATATACTAAGTACTCTATGTTGGGTAGAATGATAACAGACCAGATACTAAGCACTCCTTGGTGGGTAGAATGATGAAAGACCAGATACTAAGCTCTCCTTGCTGGGTAGAACGATAAAAGACCTGATACTAAGCACTATATGGTAAGTATAATGAAGAAAAGCCAGATAATAAGTACTCTATGGTGGATAGAATGATGAAAGGCCAGATACTGATAGCCTCATTCAATTGCTGCGAATTTGAGATCCAAGCTCGCAAGTGGAAATAGCAGGCAATTTTACTATTCAATTGGAGTGTTTTTGCGAGCTCGGAACGGGTTACAACTTGGAGCCTACACCACTCTGAAGCCTTTGATCTGACGCTTTCGCATCGCTAAAATCGCAAATCGTACATGTGCTCCAGAGGACCCGCAAAGGGGTTAAACACCAATTTGTAGCACTGTAAATGTGAATAAAACTGTAATACTGCACTGTAAATTACGAGGCGAACGATAACAGACATTAGGATTAATTGCACACCAGTCTCAAGCGTGCACAACTGCAGGAAATAAGTTTTATTTTTATGTGTCATTCCGGGGTTAAATGATTTTGAGTATCAATGAGTTAATACATATCAGGCCACCCATATGGACTAGTACAGTATTGGCATTCATTTTCATAATTCTTCGTTTTCGAAGTCTTGCGAGTCTGATCGCATATTGGACCCCCGAACTTGATGGATTGATTTGTAACCGCCATGTTTTACTGCCGTAATTATGACATTCTCGTCATCTATTGGCCGATGCGAAATGGTCGGTTACGGGCTCGATGAATTGATACGCATCCTGTCCACAACTGCTCCGACCCAGTGCATGGTGTATGAAGCTGGCTTCAGAATCGCAACTCGCAACCTGGAGCAATTGAATAACATCAAACATGAGGCAAGCAAGTTGCAAGCTCGCAATTGAATGGGGCTAATAGTTCTTTATGGTGGGTAAAATGATAAAAGACCAGGTACTAAGCACTCTTTGATAAATAGAGTGATGAAAGACCAGATACTGAGTACTCTATGGTGGGTAAAATGATGAAAGACCAGATACTGAGTACTCTATGGTGGGTAAAATGATGAAAGACCAGATACTTAGTACTCTATGGTGGGTAGAATGATGAAAGACCAGATACTAAGTACTCTATGATGTGTAGAATGATGAAAGACCAGATACTAAGTACTGTATGGTGGGTAGAATGATGAAAGACCAGATACTTAGTACTCTTTGGTGGGTAGAATGATGAAAGACCCCTCTTTGATGGGTAGAATGATGAAAGACCAGATACTAAGTACTCTCTGGTGGGTAGAATGATGAAAGACCAGATACTAAGTACTCTATGGTGGGTAGAATGATGAAAGACCAGATACTAAGTACTCTATGGTAGGTAGAATGATGAAAGACCAGATACTAAGTACTCTATGGTGGGTAGAATGATGAAAGACCAGATACTAAGTACTCTATGGTGGGTAGAATGATGAAAGACCAGATACTAAGTACTCTATGGTAGGTAGAATGATGAAAGACCAGATACTAAGTACTCTATGATGTGTAGAATGATGAAAGACCAGATACTAAGTACTGTATGGTGGGTAGAATGATGAAAGACCAGATACTTAGTACTCTTTGGTGGGTAGAATGATGAAAGACCCCTCTTTGATGGGTAGAATGATGAAAGACCAGATACTAAGTACTCTATGGTGGGTAGAATGATGAAAGACCAGATACTAAATACTCTATGGTGGGTAGAATGATGAAAGACCAGATACTAAGTACTTTATGGTGGGTAGAATGATGAAAGACCAGATACTTAGTACTCTATGGTAGGTAGAATGATGAAAGACCAGATACTTAGTACTCTATGGTGGGTAGAATGATGAAAGACCAGATACTAAGTACTCTATGGTAGGTAGAATGATGAAAGACCAGATACTAAGTACTCTATGGTGTGTGAAATGGTAAAAGACCAGATATTAAGTACTCTATTGTGGGTAGAACGAAGAAAAGCCATATACTAAGTACTCGAAGGTAGGTAGAATGATGAAAGTTGAGATTCTAAGTACTTCTGTCGTTCCGTACATACCAGGGTTAAGTAAGGTACGTTCTCAATTATTTGCAAACCGAAACATTTAGTTATATAAAAGATAGCAACGCTGCTTTAATATGCATGTGCTACCAAATAAGATGTAACCTTAGATTACACACTGCACCGCATAAGTGTCCAGTGTGTGCATCCAGCCCTCAGCTGTTACTGAGCATTTCTAAGTTGCAGTCTCCCCATATGTGTGAAAAAAAGTGATTCAAGGCTTGACTATGCTGTAAGTGAATTTAAACTGCCCAGTTTTGCCATGAATAATGCATTAAATAGGATGTTATGCACATATAAAAATGGATTTTTAAAGCCTCGAGGATGGAAATTTTATGGGCAACTGTAAAGTTAAATTGCTCCATTGTGCAAATTACAATGACAGCCGGCAGGTTAATCCCCTGGGCAGACGTCTAATGGGAAAGTTCTCCCCTTTGGCATTAAATTTGCATTAAACTATATTCCAATTTGTCAAGGCATGGAAAGTCTTGCAAGGAATAGAGTGGACTGGTGCTAAAGTCACATTTTGTAATGTCTTCTTGTAAGAGCAGAAGTGCCCAGATTTGCAACGCTTTGCTGAGCTCTCAAGTGGCTTACAAAATAAGTATTTAAAGGTGCACTGTAGCCTGATATTTTCAAGGTGTTTAAAAAAAAGGATGGAAGCACCGGAGAAAAAGAAGAAAAAGAAAAAAGAAAAAGAAAGGACCCACTAGAGTAGTATCAATTATATATAGTATATACAGAAAAACATGGATCTTTCCTCTATAAGTACTGCTGCAGTGGCAGAATCAGTTGCAGCAAGGAGCTGCTAGGTGGTGCTGCCGAAATTGTACATAGTTTTTAAGAGATCTGCTACTGAGATTGTCTACTATTTCCAAGCTTAAACCATTACCCTTACCCCCCAACCCTTACCCTAACCCTTACCCCCTATTCTTACCCCTAACCGTTACCCTAACCTCAACTCTATTCTTAAAGCTATGACATCGGCCGCAAAAGCTTGGCAGCAACATCTAGGTGATGCTTACCGCCACTGCTGGCGCCTATGCTGGCGTCCGCATAAACGGAAAGGACCAAAAACACCATTGAAGGGACATGGAAGGCTCCCTTTTTTATATAAAATAATCTACCTAAGTGTTTATTTGCATATTTAAACGCTGTTTAATTAACAACTGCTCTGAAATCTTGTAAACTTTCACTACAAACTTCTGCCCCTGTGGCTCATACATACAGTGTGTCTATAGCACTAGATGTACTAGTCAATCACAGACACTGTCATAACACTGTCTGTCGATTGGGTACTAAAACTAGTACTATAGAAACATTGAATTCAGGAGCTACAGGGGCACACCTTTGCAGGAACTGTTTGGCTGTTTCAGTGAGTAAAGACAAAGCTTTTAAGGAACGTGTTAAAGACAAGTTTCCTGGTAGAGGAGAATCAGTAGTGTTTGAAAAATACCAAAATAAACATTTAAAACCTTACCTTGAAGTTAGCAAAATGTAATTTTTGACGGTTGAAAATTAGAGAAAAAAAAACGTCAAACCCAGGCTAAATTAGCA
This sequence comes from Discoglossus pictus, assembly GCA_027410445.1. Taxonomy (NCBI): domain Eukaryota; kingdom Metazoa; phylum Chordata; class Amphibia; order Anura; family Alytidae; genus Discoglossus; species Discoglossus pictus. The sequence goes on from CM050164.1 coordinate 19,105,393, forward strand.
TAAAATTCATAATTATTTTTGGCCATTCAGGACAAAGCGCAGGCAGCTGAACCACCTGTATCAATCCCTGGGGTTCCTGTTTGTTCTGTAAAGCAGCCTGGGATATATAGTATGGCACCATGTTAGAAGGTGCAATGTATTTTCAAGAGTCTCTCTGTGCAGCACATTCACACTTGATTACCACCCCTGCAGGTTGTCCATTCCTCGCGACAACTACTGCTGCTAGTTTTTTCCCTTCCTATCTCTGTTTGGCAGAGCTAAGCAGCAGCTGAGCCTGCTTGTGTCATTACCACCCCTGCAGGTTGCCCATTCTCTGCATAAATAACTGCTGCTGGTGTTTTTTTACCTTCCTCTCACTGTTTGGAAGGGCTAAGCAGCAGATGAACTTAGTCGTGCTTTTTTTTTCTATAGAAATTCTAAAATGAAAAAAATAATACAAAAAAATTAGACTGCACTGGGACCCCCCAGAGGAGGGCCCCGTGCATTGCACCACCTGTGCTAAAGGGACTGGGAGAGGCAGAAACCTGGGCAAGTGAAGAAAAGACTATTCTGTTGCTGTAAGTCAGGTGCAAAGTTTACCTGAGTTGAAAATGTGCAAATTTGGAAGATGTTTTCATTTACTAGGCCAGAGAAGAAATCTGATTGGAAGTCACTGTGAGTGAGTGGTGCTCGTATGCCGTTTATTGTCTTCACCTAGCGGGTGTGCTATGTCCATGAGAGAGTGGTGGAAGGAGATCAGGATGGGTATAGTGTACGGATTGGTGACGTATATAACAGTGTTTCCGAAGGCGCTCATTGCAGTAGTTCCGAAGGCGCTCATTGCAGTGGTTCCGAAGGCGCTCATTGCAGTGGTTCCGATGGCGCTCATTGCAGTGGTTCCGAAGGCGCTCATTGCAGGGCTTACAGGACTTTCAAACAACCTAGACATGAGCACAGAAGGCGCTCATGTCGATGGCCGCAATCGCCGCCGAAAAACACACTTTGCCGCTGATCGTGAGGCACGCAGTTTACTAACTCCAAACACCGCCAAAAAACAACAAATAATAAAAATTTAAAAAAATACACACGCACACAGCACAGGGGGACAGCCAGGGAGCCTGTGAGTGAGGTTGCAAGTTAATTTGAGGCATATTTGGCGTTTTTCACAATCTAAAATCGGCTAAACGAGAAAATAAATGGTAGCCAAAAAAATGTAAACGGATGAAAATGAGGCTAACACTTAGTGCAAGACAGTAAACACGATCACGAAGCCAGTAACACCAACACAACGAACGCATTTATCGCGAGCCACGCAAAACTTGAGCAGAGACACAGAGGAGAAAGACACAGGGGAGGGAGAGGGTGGAAAGAGACACGGGGGGAGGCGATAATGAAAACAAAAGACACAGAGCAGGCAGAGAGGGGGAAACAAACACAGGGGGCAGAGACTGGGGAGAGGCTTGCAATGAGCGCCGAAGGCAATCATTGCAAAGCACGAAAGTTGTGGGTTGCCAAGGCCTGCGTAAAGTAGATGAGGGGAGAGGCTCACAAAGAGCGCAGAAGACGCTCAGATTGCGTGCAAACAGCATTGCCAGGCTTAAAATGTTATTCCCGTAATTTTTGACGGGCGATTTCCTAGTCATAATAATAGTCAGTCAAAACCTTACTTCACCCTTGATGACCTTATCAGGGTGTGGAAAACCTGCTAAGCTGGAGTCTTTGGAAATTAATTTAATATTAATTATTGTTATCATAAATCATTGAATAGAAACTTTATTAATGATCAATATATAACCTAAAATAACGCACTCTTTAGTGAGATCCATTAAATCCGAGTCACAGAGAGGAAACTATCAGCTCTTTTGAATTAAGCAGTTAAAGTATAGAAATGTACTGTCGTGTCCGGGACTCTGAGGCTGAAGTGTTACTTCCTCTCCTTCCTCTCCTTCCTCTTTATCAGCTATTTATGTAAGCTTTCATTACATTTCAGGCTTCTTAGTCATTCACAGCTACTACACCCATAGACTTAATAACTAATTATCTTTAACTCTCTTTTCTATTACTTGCCAAGCCCTTGTTTCTCCCTTTTAATTCCTTCACCTTTCATTTAATTAATCCTTTAGTATGTAGGCTTGTGAGCTCTCGGTTTTGCAAAGCACTTTGTACAAAAATGTAATGTTTATGATTGTTAGCGCAAGAGCAGGATCATCAAATCCTTTTGTATCAGTCTGTCAAATGATGTATTGTCATACCTAGGTTTTACAGTACCCCAGTGCTACCGAATTTTGGCACTATATAAATAAGAGATAATAAAAACAAAAAAAAAAATAATAATAATAATAATAATTATAGATTTAACACACTTGCCTTTTATTTAAAGGACCACTGTAAAAGCACGAGCTAGACATTTTAATTAGGTCTTTATCATTAATAACATTCATATTCAATCTTTAAAAAACTTGAAGTTCAAGCTTGGCTGTTTTTGGTATCCATCCACTATAAGGTCAACGGAGAGTGGTGGCTGCTAAATTTTCAGACACAATGTTAACTAACAAGACAGTGATATTCACTGGCGGGATGTTTATTCTGTTAGAGGTATCCCTTGGCAATGAGTGTTTACTGTTGGGGCAGCCTATCAATATGACTGTATATTCCCTTATATCTGATTGTTCTCAAACCCTTAGACCTGCCTCCCAGCCAAAGGCCCCACACTCCCCTTAATGACCTTACCGGAGTGGAGACAAACATTCAATTGGAGGCTGATACTATAATTGAATATTGAATACTGCTATTAGAAATTATTAAGTACCGTATTAACTTATTATTTTTGTTAAACATCTTTTCTAAACACCACGTGGTACTGACACAAACTGGCAAACCATGTTACCACCACAGAGAGTGAAAATGTGATGGCCAATGTGAGTGTGAGTGAGTGTGAGTGAGAATGTGTGTGTGAGTGAGTGTGACATTGAGGGTGTAAGGGAAAGTATGCAAATGAGAGTGTGTGAATGAACGTAAGAAAGAGTGACAGTGAGTGTGAAAGTGTAATGTACGTGAGAGGAAGTGTGATAGTGAGTGTATGTACAAGTTAGTCAGAGTGTCTAGATGAGCATGTGTGTGTGAAAGTGAAGTTGTGAGTGAAAGTGTTAGGGTGTGTGTTATTTGTCTAAGTGTGATAAGCATGTTGTGTGTCTATGTAAATGAGTGTATTTAGTGTGTGTGTGACGCCAGGTGGTGGAGATTGCTGTCTCCGTGACCCTATGGACCACAGCTCACCAGCCATCTGTCAGCCACTGCCCCTCTGAGCACCCTCAAGCTCATGTCCATTGCTTCAATTGCCTCATCTATCTATCCATCTCGACCTCTATTGTTTCCTTCTTTGAGTCTTCTCTAGGGCATTCTGTTTCCTCATGATATGGCCAAAATATCTAAGCTTAGATACATGATCAAACCTTCCAGTTAACAGGTAAACGTGTTTCCTGCAGTATTGATTAGTTCTTCTTGCTGACTAAGGGACTCTAAGCAGTTTTCTCCAACACCACAATTCAAATGCATCAATTTGACGGCGCTCAGACTTCTCTATGATCCAGTTCTAATGTCCACTGGGGCAAAACTAGAATCATAGTCCAAACAATCACAGAGTTGATTCAGGCAGCATTCAGAGAATTACCATAAACAGTCAAGGGTTCAGGAACTAGAAGAGTAAACGTACAACAAGCCAGGTCAACGTCAGAGGAGCAGCATGCCAAGATGTAGCACTAAAGCAGAACAAACGAGCACTGTCTGCCTTAAATAGCTGCAGGTCAATGTGATTAGCTTCCATGATTTCCAGGCTAGAGCTCAGGATAATAGACCTCAGAACACGCTGTCCAGTGCTAAGGATAACAAAACATAGCCCTCAGCATTAAGAGGCCATGGTGGACTGTTCTGTATCTCACTAGGCTACACACAATTGGTCTCAAGTTCGAATATAATACACTGCTCCTGACAATATGTGTATTACAAGTAACTTGCCCGTCATAAATGACGGTATTGTATGTTATGTTCAATTGTCTGTGCTGCCTGTCTATGTGCACCCTCTCCCTCTCTCTGTGTGCCCTGTGTGCCCTACCTCTTTCTCTGTGAGCCCTCTGTCTTTCTGTGCGCCCTCTCTCTGTGCACTCTCTCTGTATGCCTCCCTCTTTCTCTCTGTGTCCTCTCTCTGTGTGCTCTGTCTCTCTCCCTCCCTCTCTGCCTCCCTCCCTCTTTCTCTCCCTCTCTCTCTCTGCCTCCATCCCTCTCTCTCTCTCCCCCTCTCTCTCCCTTTCCCTTTCTCTCTGCCTCCCTCGTTCTCTGCCTTCCTCCGTTTGTCTCCCTCCCTCTTTCTCCCTCTATCTTTCTGACTCCCTCCCTCTCTCTATCTCCCTCTCTCTCTGCCTCCTGTCTTTCACTCCCTCTGTCCCCTCCCTCTTCCTCCCTTTCTCTCTGTCTCCCTCCCTCTCTCTGCCTCTCTCCCTCTCTCTCTGCCTCCCTCCCTCTCTCTCCCCTCCCTTTCTGCCTCCCACTCTCTCCCTATCTCTCTGCCTCCCTCTCGCTCTGCCTCCTCTCTCCCTCCCTCTGTCCCTCTCACCCCCTTCTCTCTGTCTCCCTCCCTCTCTCTCTGCCTCCCTCCCTCTCTCTCTCTGCCTCCCTCTCTCTCCTTTTCTCTCTGCCTCTCTCCCTCCCTCTCTGCCTCCCTCTGTCTCTCTGCCTCCCTCTCTCTCTCTGCCTCCCCCTCTCTCTCTCTCTGCCTCCCTCCCTCCCTTTCTCTGCCTCCCTCTCTCTCTCTGCCTCTCTCTCTCCCTTTCTCTGTGTCTCCCTCCCTCTCTGTCCCCTCTCTACCTCCCTCCCTCTCAAATCAATGATTTCTGAAGTATTTCCGCCTACCCCAATCTCCCATTTTATATACAACTATATCATCGGTATCTCACAGAACCTCCATTCTTGTCCACCACTGAGGTCTCAGGGAAAGACGAGGAGAGGATGCCTCTAGCTAAGGAGAGATCATATACAATTAGATGTAAAAATACCCTTAAATAGTTCCCAGAGGAACTGATGTCACACAGGCTTTAATGTATCCAGGAGGAATCAAGGAAGAGGTGCTGTTGTAGTAGTAGGTGTTTGCCAACTAAATGATTGTAGAAAAAACTAAACCCCACTTGGTTACCTAAACGTCCTAAACAGGAGGTACCACAGTGTAGCATTTGTCTCTAGAAATCTAGTGATTGATATATAACATTTATTAACATCTAATTAAAACTTAGTAACAAACTAAGTAGTTTATATTAAAACGAGGCAGTTAAAATGAGAAAAATGGCATCTCCAGTGAGGGTCATGCAGAAACAGGGAGTAATACTTATGTGGGGAGAAGGGAATATGCTGCAGTAGTCCAACATGTCATTAAAGGGATATGGAAGAGTCCTGGATCTTATTTGATATATAATATCCCTGGGTATCTATTTCGTTTTATGTATTTTATTTTATTAAGAAGTCCTTATAAGTTCTGTTTTACTACCAAAAATGAAAAAAATAGTCTGTGTTTGGTTCTGCCCATTGTAGCGTATGCAAACTCTGTAGTACCGACTGAAGTGCCTAACCAATCAGTGACCATCTTTCAGCAACATTCTGCAACATGCTGCTGAGACATGGTCCCTGATAGGCTAGGACACTACACTGTACATCCAGCCTTACAGAGTCTGTGTCTGCATATGCTACAGTGGGCAGACTCATACATGGATTACTTTGTTTGATTTTAGGCAATAAATCAGAAATTATAATCATGTCTTAATAAAATAAAGTCGTTAAAAGTAAAAACAGTAAAAATCCCAAACCTTCCATATCCCTTTAACTTAAGTTTGTCACACTAATTTCAAGAATGCAAGTGTCCATCTTTGGCTATGAAGTGTAGGGGGTGGGTGCTACCCTAGGATTGTTATTGAAATAGGGCCTGATTCAATTGCCCAATTCATCAATTTATACACACTTAAAATAACTCTTAATATTGCTACATATTCGGCAAATATTACTTATTGGCACTAATTAATTCTTAAGTCAATAGAATGCATATAAACATTTATTAAAAAAAAACACTGAAGCCAAATTTAAGTTCAAGGCATTTGCAAGTAGCTTATAGAATATGGCCCATAGGCGGCAATTGCCCACCTCTATATAAAATAGTGGTCTAGGGGCTTTGGTCATGGACCAGTAGAATAAGCCTACCCCCAAATATATGTCCCTAAACTATGTAACACTGCTGGCTGCACCCCAAGTCACTAAAACTGATATAGTACAGTACCAGGTATAATTATTCGCCACATGCATTATACCACAGTTTGAAGGGATTCAATCTTGAATTAAAAGGCACTTAACTAGACTGTTTACCATTTAATTTACTCAAACTACATAACGCTTGGAGCCAGGGTGTGTTTCTGTCTAGACCCACCAGGCCCGGGCCCCAGGGGACAACAGCCTCTCTAAAATAAGAATTCGGGTTTGTGTTAGTAAAGCATTCGGTTGTAGCTATGGCTTTGTGTTTATGGTCATCACAAAGTGGATTCAGTCTCAGGTATCTTAGAAAATCCAAATTAAATCAATATTAATTCCAGGTTAAGCAATGACCAATATAGAACTACAGTGGTGCTCTAAAAGTACATTTAAAGTACATATAACAAATTAACAATTACAACTGATAGTAAAATGTTACTTATTTTATGTATAAATTAACTGATTGTCCCAAGCTCTGAGGCAATGAGTTATACATAGGCATTAATTAGGATTAGCAATGGGGGTAATAAAGAAAAAGAGCACGTCCAGCTGTAATAGTTACAGTGGCATTTAACAATGAAAACATTCAAATATTATGTGTTGTATTACCAACACAGCTAATCTTAATTACTGCTGTGAGAGGGTTGATCTTTCAGACAATTTATATAAATATATAAAAAAAAATTAAGCATATATATATATATATATATATATATATATATATATATATATATATATATATATATATATATATAATCAGAGTAAAGCAGTATATAGTGATACCTTTTTTATTAGACAAACATATTCATAGTTTTCATGACAAGCTTTCAAGAGCAAACATCTCTTTTTCAAGACCGAAAAAGAGAGGTTCACTCTCGAAAGCTCGTCATGAAAACTATGAATATGTTTGTGTAATAAAAAAGGTATCACTATATACTGCATTACTCTGATTATTCATCTAGATTACTAGACCCTCACGGCTACCTCACTCTTGTATATATATACACATTCCTGAGTACATTCTTAGGTCGGATTTATATGTAAGTCAGATCCCTAAAGGATGGATGAATAATAATAACAATATATACTCAAATATAGTAATAACAACACAGTTTAGTAATAATAATAATAATAATACCTCTGTACTGTAATAATAGGTTACAAAAACTATTGTGCTTTCTTCAAATTCAAACAAACAGTGAGTAGCAAATATCTTAGATAAGCCGCCTACAAATAGCCAAATTGGCTTGTTTATGTTAGACACAGACACTAAATGTGGCTCAGAAATAGGACCACTCACAAACTGTACAAGGGAACCCCGGGCTAGCAGTATATACATAGCATCCAATTCATGGTCTTGTGACTGGTAATAGGAGACATTGTGGTTCATCGGGAATCCTTATGCTCGTATAAGACATATATAGACATGTTATAAGTAATAAAATATAATGATATTCCTACCGCCATCTCCCCATGGCACAGGATTGTTATTTAATGCTATATGGAGGTTTCCTGGATTTTAAGTGCATCTGAGAAAAATCCCTAAATAAACACTAATAAACTTGTTGAGTTTAAGAACCACTAAATATCCCAAAAAAATTTAATAAAATTCATAATTAGTTGCGGCCAATCAGAGGCAGGTGCAACATTCTATCAATGTATGGGGATTCAGTCTCTGCAGCAAAGCATCATAGGCTCTGTGGTGTTTTGTTCCCACCACACACCACTCTCTCCCACTGGAACAACGCAGCTCAAGCAGTGCTACACCCCCCCCCCCCCCCTAAAAAAAATAGTACAGGGTTAAAAACTGTACATGGGCGTGTGTTTTCTATTGGTTAGTATCTAGGCACCACGGGGGGGGGGGGGGGCAGTATTTGTTAGATTTGAGATAGTAAAAAACAAGGGAACTTCATATATCTTTAAATTTAGGGATCTCCAAAAAGCCCCCACCCTTAACCCAAACTAAGTCACAATCAATTATCTTTCATCAAAGCAGATGAGATGCAACAACTGTTGCCACTCAGTGCCTCACGTCACGCCTGACCAACGTTTCGAATTAAAGGCTTTATACTGACCCTGGATGTATTTATATAAGGTAATCATATCCCCTCTTAGAAATTAAGTTTAATTTTGTTAGTCTTTCTTCATAACTTAGCCCCTCCATTCCCCTTATTAGTTTTGTTGCCCTTCTCTGTACTATTTCCAGCTCTAAAATGTCCTTTTTATAAAGTGGTGCCCAAAATTGTCCTCCATATTCCAAATGAGGGCGTACTAAAGATTTGTATAGTGGCAGAATTATATTTGCTTCCCTGGCTTCTATACCCTTCTTAATACATACTAATATTTTATTTGCCTTTGCAGCTGCTGCTTGACATTGAGCACTGTTACCTAGTTGGTTGTCCACAAGCTCCCAAATCCCTTTCAATATATGATACACCTAGATTTGCTCCATTAAGATTATAAATTGCATGGCTATTGTTCCTTTTCCAGATGCATAACTTTACATTTATTTGCTCATCTGCACATCTAATGAAGCATCTGACTAATCTATATCCCCACATACTAAATATAAACAGACTACATATTGTCAAAATGCAAAGTTACCTGTGTATGTCTAATAAAGTTTATGATCGCAGATGTACCTGCACTCGCTCTCGCACACACGCATGACTTCATTTGGTATTCAGAAAAGGTATAATGTTTTTTTCACCAAAAAAATGTTTGGTAGAAAGTAGGTATTCTGTATGAATGGCTATTTATACTGTACGATTACAGGTATTTCTGGGTTAATATTTATTTACTAGCGACTTGCCCGTCAAAAATGACGGGGCAATAAAATTGTAAGGCAGGTAATGCTGTTTGCCACAGACAGTAAGTGTTTTGGTCGTCTCAGATCCTGCGGCGCTCATTGCGAGCCTCTCGGTTGGTGTATTTTTTGTTATCAGAGGCGCTTGCTCTCATTGTAAGGTCCGCGCTGTACCTCATTTTTGCGCTTATTGCAAGTCTCTCCACTGGTGTAGTTTGTGTCCTATGCTCATAGGATGATTTAGCGTCCTTGCTAATGGTGTATGTTGTACCTCGTACGGGTTTTTGTAAAAGTTGTATGTGCTTGGTGGTGTTTTGTGGCTTTAGGGGTCGTGTAGCCTTGTTTTCGTTTTTTTCGGCTGTCATTTTTTCTCTTGCTTAGGGGATTTTCGAGTGTCTAAACTGTAAATTGGACTTAAATGTGCATGCAAACTGACTCCCAGATGCTCTGGCTGTCCCCCGTTGCTGTGTGTAATGTTTCTTTTTGTGTGTGTGTGTATTATGTGTTTTTTTTTATGTTTTTCGCTTTGCGCGGGTCAGTCGTTAAGGTCGTATTTTTGCAAGTTCCTAATTTTTTTTTTCTAAGTCCCCTGGCTCGTATTTTTTTTGTGTAAGTCCGTATTTAGTCATTGCGTGTTATAGTTTTTTTTCACAGTCCCACTTCTGTGGCTGCTTGTAACCGCTTGTGAGGCGCTGTAGAGCCTCTACCTCCGAAAATGAGACCCTTGCTTTGCGAGGGTCCACATTTGCGGCCTGCAATAAGCCTTCGGTTCATTGCAGCTGACGTGGGAGCCGCCACCTGCGCATTTGCGGCCCGAACTGCGTCCCTCGCTTCGCTCGCAAAGCGTGACAACATTTCGTAGTTTGACAACTATTATGTGTGATATATTTATATTACAATAATAGAAAAACCCTTACTGTACATTTATATATTGTTATGCTAATAATTGGTGACCCTAGCTGAATATGTGTACATTTGTTTAATTATAGTTGATCCTGGTTTAATATTTATGTGCTTACTAGTTGTTTACCCGTCATAAATGACGGCATAATATTACATGTGTCACTCCCCCCTACCTCCCCTGTGTCTCTTTCCCCTCTCTCCCTCCCATGTGTCTCTTTCCCCCCTCTCCCTCCCCTGTGTCTCTCCCCCTTCTCCCTCCCATGTGTCTCTTCCCCCTCTTTGTCTCTTCCCCCATCTCCCTCTCCTGTGTCTCTCCCCCTCTCCTGTGTCTCTTCCCCCATCCCTCCCCTGTCTCTTCCCCTTCTCCCTCCCATGTGTCTCTTCCCCCTCTTTGTCACTTCCCCATCTCCCTCCCCTGTCTCCCCCTCTCCCTCACCTGTGTCTCCCCCCTCCCTCCATGTGTCTCTTTCCCCCTCTCCCTCCCCTGTGTCTCTCCCCCATCTCCCTCCCCTGTGTCTCTTCCCCCCCTCTCTCTCCTTTTTGTCTCTTCCCCCTCTCCCTCCCTTGTGTCTCTTTCCCCCCTCTCTCTCCTTTTTGCCTCTTCCTCTCTCTCCCTCCCCTGTGTCTCTTTCACCTCTCTCCCTCCCCTGTGTCTCTTCCCCCCCTCTCCCTCCCCTGAGTCTTTCCCACTCTCCCTTCCATGTGTCTCTCCCCCTTTCTCCCTCCCATGTGTCTCTTCCCCCCTCTTTGTCTCTTCCCCTTCTCCCTCCCATGTGTCTCTTCCCCCTCTTTGTCACTTCCCCCATCTCCCTCCCCTGTCTCCCCCCTCTCCCTCACCTGTGTCTCCCCCCTCTCCCTCACCTGTGTCTCCCCCATCCCTCCATGTGTCTCTTTCCCCCTCTCCCTCCCCTGTGTCTCTTCCCCATCTCCCTCTCCTGTGTCTCTCCCCCTCTCCTGTGTCTCTTCCCCGTCCCTCCTGTGTCTCTTCCCCTTCTCCCTCCCATGTGTCTCTTCCCCTTCTCCCTCCCATGTGTCTCTTCCTCCTCTTTGTCACTTCCCCCATCTCCCTCCCCTGTCTCCCCCTCTCCCTCCCCTGTGTCTCCCCCTCCCTCCCTGTGTCTCTTTCCCCCTCTCCCTCCCCTGTGTCTCTCCCCCATCTCCCTCCCCTGTGTCTCTTCCCCCCTCTCCCTCCCCTGTGTCTCTTTCCCCCCTCTCTCTCCTTTTTGTCTCTTCCCCCCATCTCCCTCCCCTGTGTCTCTTCCTCCTCTCCCTTCCCTATGGTAAGAGAGACAGAGGGCATAGAGAGAGGGCAAGTTACAAGTAATTAAAATGGCACCGGAAAGGCCCCATGTATTAAAGAAATTAAATGTACACAAAAAAATACAAATTGTTATTTATACATTTTGAGTGAAAGTGCCTGAAAATGAATATGAAATTGAAACTTTTTTTTATTTTATGTACTATTAACAGAAATATGTCAGATTAAAATAATTAAGATTAGCACTGGGAAGGAGATAAAGTTGATAACTATGAGCAGATTGAAATGGTAATCGTCACAGAAACATTTGACAACAAACCAATTATATTTACTTGTTAAAATCTGCCACTACGATTTTTCATCTGGGCATGTTCTTCTACTTTTTTGTCACTTACACTGCACAGCTTAAATATTTGCGGTTGATAAGGATATTACCTCAGAAAATAGATCTTATAGCTAGTTTGTATATAAATAATTCGTATTTAATCCACATCCAACAGCAAATGTTTATTTTGATGTGTACTTTTTTTTTCTGCAATAAATGGGACCTTTTCTATGTCTTCTCAATTATATTCCACGAAAATTCATAGATGTTTTTTTATTAAAACACTAAGGAGACTATAAACTAATAATAAGTTATATTTTTGGGTCTTATCACAAATGCTGTGCATGTTAGGCAATACTATCACCACACACTGCACGACACTAACCATCCTCGCACCTAGAAGTTTTTTTGTTTCTTTTTTCTCCTCAGTTTGGAGCTTATATGAGTACAGTGACGTCACTGCGAATGATAGGGGGCGCGGCTAGCGTGAAAGTTACCGCCCGAGGCGTCTGTAGTTGAGGTCATTCAGAAACAAGCGGTGGCGCGCACGTATGTCAATGAGAGTGGACGGTGGGAAGGAGCGCGCACGGCAGCAGGTCAGAAGAACCCAATAGAGAGGAGGACAGGAAGAGTAAGAGAGAGCTACAGGAGAGAGAGTGCAGGTAAAGGAGTGTGAGAGAGAGTGCGTGTGAGAATGCAGGTACAAGAGTGTGAGAGAGAGTGCAGGTAGAAGAGTGTGAGAGAGAGTGCAGGTACAAGAGTGTGAGAGAGAGTGCAGGTAGAAGAGTGTGAGAGAGAGTGCAGGTACAAGAGTGTGAGAGAGAGTGCAGGTACAAGAGTGTGAGAGAGAGTGCAGGTACAAGAGTGTGAGAGAGAGTGCAGGTACAAGAGTGCGAGAGAGAGTGCAGGTACAGGAGTGCGAGAGAGAGTTCAGGTACAAGAGTGTGAGAGAGAGAGAGTGCAGGTACAAGAGTGTGTGAGAGTGCAGGTACAGGAGTGTGAGAGAGAGTGCAGGTACAAGAGTGTGAGAGAGAGTGCAGGTACAAGAGTGCGAGAGAGAGTGCAGGTACAGGAGTGCGAGAGAGAGTTCAGGTACAAGAGTGTGAGAGAGAGAGAGTGCAGGTACAAGAGTGTGAGAGAGAGTGCAGGTACAAGAGTGTGAGAGAGAGTGCAGGTACAAGAGTGCGAGAGAGAGTGCAGGTACAGGAGTGCGAGAGAGAGTTCAGGTACAAGAGTGTGAGAGAGAGAGAGTGCAGGTACAAGAGTGTGTGAGAGAGAGAGAGAGTGCGGGTACAGGAGTGTGAGAGAGAGAGAGAGTGCGGGTACAGGAGTGTGAGAGAGAGAGTGCAGGTAGAAGAGTGTGAGAGAGAGAGTGCAGGTAGAAGAGTGTGAGAGAGAGAGTGCAGGTAGAAGAGTGTGAGAGAGAGAGTGCAGGTAGAAGAGTGTGAGAGAGAGAGTGCAGGTAGAAGAGTGTGAGAGAGAGTGCAGGTAGAAGAGTGTGTGAGAGAGAGTGCAGGTAGAAGAGTGTGTGAGAGAGAGTGCAGGTAGAAGAGTGTGTGAGAGAGAGTGCAGGTAGAAGAGTGTGTGAGAGAGAGTGCAGGTAGAAGAGTGTGTGAGAGAGAGTGCAGGTAGAAGAGTGTGAGAGAGAGAGTGCAGGTAGAAGAGAGAGAGAGTGCAGGTAGAAGAGAGAGAGAGTGCAGGTAGAAGAGAGAGAGAGTGCAGGTAGAAGAGAGAGAGAGTGCAGGTAGAAGAGTGTGAGAGAGAGAGTGCAGGTAGAAGAGTGTGAGAGAGAGAGAGTGCAGGTAGAAGAGTGTGAGAGAGAGAGAGTGCAGGTAGAAGAGTGTGAGAGAGAGAGAGAGTGCAGGTAGAAGAGTGTGAGAGAGAGAGAGAGAGTGCAGGTAGAAGAGTGTGAGAGAGAGAGAGAGAGTGCAGGTAGAAGAGTGTGAGAGAGAGAGAGAGAGTGCAGGTAGAAGAGTGTGAGAGAGAGAGAGAGTGCAGGTAGAAGAGTGTGAGAGAGAGAGTGCAGGTAGAAGAGTGTGAGAGAGAGAGAGAGTGCAGGTAGAAGAGTGTGAGAGAGAGAGAGAGTGCAGGTAGAAGAGTGTGAGAGAGAGAGAGAGTGCAGGTAGAAGAGTGAGAGAGAGAGTGCAGGTAGAAGAGTGTGAGAGAGAGAGTACAGGTAGAAGAGTGTGAGAGAGAGAGAGAGTACAGGTAGAAGAGTGTGAGAGAGAGAGAGAGTACAGGTAGAAGAGTGTGAGAGAGAGAGAGAGTACAGGTAGAAGAGTGTGAGAGAGAGAGAGAGTACAGGTAGAAGAGTGTGAGAGAGAGAGAGAGTACAGGTAGAAGAGTGTGAGAGAGAGAGAGAGTACAGGTAGAAGAGTGTGAGAGAGAGAGAGAGTACAGGTAGAAGAGTGTGAGAGTGAGAGAGAGAGAGAGTACAGGTAGAAGAGTGTGAGAGAGAGAGAGAGTACAGGTAGAAGAGTGAGAGAGAGAGAGAGAGTACAGGTAGAAGAGTGAGAGAGAGAGAGTACAGGTAGAAGAGTGTGAGAGAGTACAGGTAGAAGAGTGAGAGAGAGAGTACAGGTAGAAGAGTGTGAGAGAGAGAGAGAGTACAGGTAGAAGACTGTGAGAGAGAGAGTGCAGGTAGAAGAGTGTGAGAGAGAGAGAGAGTGCAGGTAGAAGAGTGTGAGAGAGAGAGTGCAGGTAGAAGAGTGAGAGAGAGAGAGAGTACAGGTAGAAGAGTGTGAGAGAGAGAGAGAGTACAGGTAGAAGAGTGTGAGAGAGAGAGAGAGTACAGGTAGAAGAGTGTGAGAGAGAGAGAGAGAGTACAGGTAGAAGAGTGTGAGAGAGAGAGAGAGAGTACAGGTAGAAGAGTGTGAGAGAGAGAGAGAGTACAGGTAGAAGAGTGTGAGAGAGAGAGAGAGAGAGAGAGTACAGGTAGAAGAGTGAGAGAGAGAGAGAGAGAGTACAGGTAGAAGAGTGTGAGAGAGAGAGAGAGAGTACAGGTAGAAGAGTGTGAGAGAGTGAGAGTACAGGTAGAAGAGTGTGAGAGAGAGAGAGTACAGGTAGAAGAGTGTGAGAGAGAGAGAGTACAGGTAGAAGAGTGTGAGAGAGAGTACAGGTAGAAGAGTGTGAGAGAGAGAGAGAGAGTACAGGTAGAAGAGTGTGAGAGAGAGAATACAGGTACAGGAGTGCGAGAGAGAGAGTGCAGGTACAGGAGTGCGAGAGAGAGAGTGCAGGTACAGGAGTGCGAGAGAGAGAGTGCAGGTGCAGGAGTGCGAGAGAGAGAGTGCAGGTGCAGGAGTGCGAGAGAGAGAGTGCAGGTGCAGGAGTGCGAGAGAGAGAGTGCAGGTGCAGGAGTGCGAGAGAGAGAGTGCAGGAGTGCGAGAGAGAGAGTGCAGGTGCAGGAGTGCGAGAGAGAGGGTGCAGGAGTGCGAGAGAGAGAGTGCAGGTGCAGGAGTGCGAGAGAGAGTGCAGGTACAAGAGTGCGAGAGAGAGTGCAGGTACAAGAGTGCGAGAGAGAGTGCAGGTACCCTGACTATACTAGTTGTGCACTGCCACTTGTTGACTGCACTGACACACTCGCTGACACTCTCACTGATTGAGTAGTGACACAGTACATGCCAAGGATTGACAATATATATGAAACTTAGGAGCCAGCCAGTTTAGCAAGGGGCCAGTCCAAACTTTTAGGAGCCATAAATATATGTACAACAACTAAAAAGTTAGGAGCCAGCCATTAAATTTTAGGAGCCACAGACCCCTGGGATTTGTCTGACCCTGACTTACACTGGAATGAGCTGGGTATTTACATTGTGTCACTTATTTGCTCGTTTGCTGCAGTCAAAAAATATCTGTTGTTGTTGTTGTTGTTGTTATTATGCTTTATTTGTAACACACCATCATATTCCGTAGCGCTGTCCTGGGGTTAAGTAGAAGGAAAAAACAATATTAACACACTGCAAAATAATGAAGGACCCGGTGTTTGAGCTTAAAATGTAACGCACATAGAGCTTGTTTCCAAAGCACTGACACAAGACTGAAAACTCACAAACTTACAGTCTGACGGTTTATACCTTAGGGGTTATTTAGACTTTTTTAGACGTTTTACCACCAAATGAAAGACCTATTATTGCAGCGTATAAAGGCATTTTAAATCGGACATAGCTGTGTATATGTAATTAGTGTATAGTTATCTGTAGGCAGCTGATCTTTAGGACGTAAAACCTGAAAAACTTGAAATATGTGTATTTTTGTATTGCGTATTGTTTGTGTCGGCGCTGTGTGTACATCTTGTTTGCGTGGGATTAACTCTTTCGTTGGATACACCGTTTGTGGCTGTTGCTCTTTAAATTGGAGATTTGCAGTGAAGCCTCTGGCACAAATAACAGTGACTTGGAAAGTCTCAGAGCGGTTGTTCAGTTGCTCTCATAGCAACACGATCTGTCAGCCAAACACACTAACAGACTTTAAAAATAGGCTAAATAACGAGTGTTTTGGTTGCATTTGTTAGTTATTTCCTTGTTACTTTGTAACAGTTGCTTCACCCATACCGTTATTGCTAAACATGTTACAGTTACTGTGGATATTTGCTAAAATCCTATAATTATTTCAGAATATGTCGCGTTAAATGACCATTATCATTGGCATCTTTTGCATAACTACACTTGATAACGGTCAAAATAAATAAACAGCCATTAAACATTTCAGGGTTATATATATTTGTTGTTTACGTTTTGTCTACTGCGCTGCTGTATCATTGTAAACGACTTAGCTTTCCATTAGTCCTGTTGAAAGCACTGGCATTTTAGCTGCCACTTTTCACTGTAGCAGATAACCGCTTCCTCTGCATTTTCACTTTTAGAAGTAGATCAGTGGAAACTGTAATGGTAGACTTTACTGACACATTTGTAATTTTAACTTTTTTTGAAAATGATTTGCCCAATATCAAGTCTAATTCTGGAAATTAATATATTTTAAATATAGGAACACAGCGGTCCTCTGATGGGAACCAAAGTGTTTGTTTTTTTTCCTCCTTGAATAAGAACACCGGCTACAAATGCTTCTTCTGCCCCTTCTTAGTTCTCATTTAAAGTGAGACTCTCATGTTTGTTTTCAGCCAATCACAGGCCACATCCCAGGATGTTTGCCTTTGGCTGAGAAGTGAATTATTAGCGTGTTGTTTGCATGAGATTAACTCAGTAGTTTGTTACATAGGGCCTCATTCAAAAGCGATTTGGCCAATTGAATAGGGCTCTATATAAGCACAGAGCATATTTTTTTACAGAAGTTTTTAGTTAGTGAAGACCTTGCTTCTTTATTTTATTAAGAAGTGCTTATAAGCTCTGTTTTTGCTGCCTAAACACATAGTCTCTGTATGGGTTTGCCCTCTGCAGCTCATGAAGACACCGATTCTGCCGAGCAGTCTCGCAAACTAACCAATCGTTGGTCATATCTCCGCAACATTCTGCAATTTGCTGCTGAGACATGGTCCTTGATAGGCTAGGACACAACACTGCACATCCAGCAGTCTGTGTCTGCATATACTGCATTGCAAAGACCCATACAGGGACTCTTTGATTTTAGGCAGTAAAAACAGGTTAATCAGACTCAAATGACTACTATTATTTGTGATTTAGACAAACTAACATATATAGCCATGAGCATACAAACATTTTATAGAAATGTTTCATTTTAACAGACTTGGCTACAGTGTAGAAACCTTTCATTGGTCCTTCGAGCACTACTTGTTGGCCTGGGGCTTGGGAAGGTAGTGAGATTCTATTGTGAGTTGCACTTCCGTTTAATACTACTGACAAGTTTTACAATTGTGTAAAAGCTTTTAATAAAACTAAACCGCAAACTCATTTGCATCCAAGGAATCTCCCAGGTAACTAATCCTGTTAGGGATGACATTATTAAAAGGTTGCTGACTCATCCGGTACGTGGCATTATTCAGTAAATAGAACTTGGGTGTTGAATCTGCCACAAACCTTCATCACTTTTGGGCCAAACAGATCTTGATCAAACACCCGGCCCATAAAATAAAATAGTCCAAACCAGTCCATTTTTCTAAATTATTGTAGTCATTTAAAGGGCCAGTGTAAGCGCTTTTCATGTTAAACCTATTTTTTAGTTCACCATTAATTAACATTAAAAATACATGTGTAAACCATAGCAAATCAAAGCTTTTTCCATAAACACAGTTGATCTCATTAATGGCCGTTGCTGAACCCCCCCCCCCCCCCCCCCCTACATCTCACATTGTCCTGGGAACTGCAGAATGAAAGTGAAAGATTTCAATGGAGATAACCTAGATTAGGCTCCCTTGGTAACAATTGAATGGAATTTCCATTGAAAGCTTTCCCTTTTTAATGCTAATGGTGAATTAGAAAACTGACACTGGTACTTAAATCATGTGATTGAGCTGCTGCCTACCCTGCACACTACCCTGTTGGTCGACATTGCCCTCACTACTGGTGAATTACCAACCAGAGTTGCAAAAATTGTGTCCATCACACCATCTGCTTAAATGTATGTTGTTGTTTTTTTTTCTTGGACTGTCTACTTCCGCTTTTGACTGATTTAACAAGATGAAACTAGGCATCCATGTGGCTTGTCAAGATATTGTGGCACATCATAAATGACGTGTATGTGAGTCACAGACTTTGGTTGATTTAAGACTGCTCCTGGAGTATGGGAGGTGCTGCTTATGGGCTGACTTTGTAGTATGTCTGACTTGTAAAAAGACACACAGTGAGACATCAGCCTGCAGCTTATGACCGCTTGGAGCAGAATGGAGACTTGGAAATCTGAAGAAATATGCAGGCTAGTGATTTAACAAACTATTGGATTGTTTGTTTTTGCCCCACCCAGGTTTAGCTGGATGAGAGTTAGTCAGTGAAGAAACTGTTAAGATAAAGCTTCAGCGGGAGCTAGGCCTATTATTTTCTTTGTGTTTGTTTATTATTTTTGTATCGCTGGTTACATTATAGTAAAACTTGGAAAAGTATCTACAGCCTCTTGTATTGTGTCCTCCATCAAAGTGAAACACAGGCAAAAACCTAGAGGAGAATGGTTACTCGGCACAATATTTTTGATCTCCAACCCAACCTTTGTGACCTCTCCATATGTTTCTCAATAACCCCATTATTTATTTATTTATTTATGTATCACGTTAACCTTTAATACAACATTCTTTATTCTTCCTATCCAATAGTCTAAAGCACATAATTAGCGTACAATTCATGTGAGCCCTCCATTTTTTGCCATGTATTTTAAGACGTATTTAAAATTTTCTTTTTGTACTTATTTTCTGTAGAACTATACAGTTATTATTAGCAGGTTACAAATAAAGAATAAAAATGACCAATATTTTATATTTTTCATGGGGCTATTGAATATTTTGGTGGATTAAAAATAAAAGATAACACATTTGTATCTTTCTATTCAGGTATACATGTAATTATGATGATATACGATCACTTTTGGTGGATATGAAGATAGTGATGCCTTTTTCGGAACAAAATGCATCCCAGTGGACCTTGAACACTTGAATGTGATGAATGTGAACCTCACGCAGTATTGGAGATTCATTCTTATCCAGATCTTCTGGATCTTTCCCAACACAATGCACATATCACGAATAGAGAAGCCTTACTTCTTCCTACTTCTAGTATTTTCTCAATTTCTGTTTATTTTGCTGTTGTACCGACGTGGAGCCGTAAACATGATTCAGGGACTGTTTGCATCCTATCCAAACTGGGACTACTCGAAAACACAAGATGTCTACACCAACCTCAGTTACTTCACCTCAGATCCAGAAGCTGTTAAAACTCAGTATTGTCCTGTAAGATCACCAATTCTGGGTATGTATTGCATTACAAGTCCTGTTATCTAGTCTTCATAATGGATGTGGAAGGTTCCTGGCTTTTACTAGGTATATAATGTACCTGTGTATACATTTACTTTCATGTCCTTTATTTTATTAAGAATGGCTAATAAGCTTTGTTTTTACTGCTTACAAATAGTCTCTGTATGGGTCTGCCCTCTGCCGTGTATACAGACTCCGTAGGGCTGAATGTGTAGTGTTCTAGCCTATTGGGGAACATGTCTCTGCAGCATATTGCAGACTGTTGCTGAGAGATGGTATGCTGTCTGATACGGACCAGTCAGTGACAAAGTCTGTGTCTTCATGAGCTATAGAGGGCAGACCCATACAGGGACTATTTGTTTGATTTTAGGCAGTAAAAACAGAGCTTATAAGCACTTCTTAATAAAACATAGTACATAAAAGTAAATGGCTAGAAAAATATTATATACCTAGTGAAATCCAGAAACCTTCCATATCCCTTTAAGCTCAAGTTTATGCAGGGCTGCTTTATTCATAATGGTTTATTAATGTATGCAAACGTTGACATGGCAGGGCTAAACATCAAAGAAACTTGGCTAAGAATTGAATCTTTAAAAAAATGTGACCACTTCTATCGCAAAAATATACATTATATATATATATATATATATATATATATATTTATCATTTTTTTATTTATTTGAAGCAAATGTTGAGTAAAATACAGTTTATGTAATCTTTTTAAAGAAATGCACAGGTAATACAACTATCTATTATCCTATTGGCTAAAACGTGGGACTCCTTTGCATTACTGCTCATTGACTGACAAGCATGCCCTCCCCACGTAGTGCAATATTTCCAAATAATAATATTGTTTTCCATGTCCCTTTAATTGAACTTAAAGGGACTTTATTAATGAATACTACTCTACACTATCTTGTGGATCCGTCAAGATCATGTGGAGAAGTTTTAAAACAATGACAATTAAAATTAAAAATGTTTTACAATTGTTTTTTAAATGCAGGAAAAAGTATTAACTAGCACTGAAATAATTTATATTTATTATTTTTATTAACCTTTAACAACATATTCCGTAGCGCTATACAGGGTAGATACAAGTCAAAAGCAATGGGAGGGCCCTGGTTTAAAACCAAGCATACAAAGTGCTTTCTCTAAAGCACCCAATAAGATTGAAAACTTACAATCTAAAGGGTATGGGTGAGCTACAATATATTGCTTAAATTATGGCTGAAGGTAATGAGCTTCTTTAAATGAGTTTTTAGTGAGGTTTTGAAAGATTTGAAGCAGGAGGATAGTCTAGTGGAACAAGGCAATGAGTTCCATTGAGTAGGGACAGCACAAGAGAAGTCCTGAAGGTGGGAATGAGAGGAGGAAAGAAGGAGATCGTTGTGAGAGTATTTAGAGACCAGAGCAGCGATGTAAGAGGGTACATTATTATTGAGGGCTTTATATGTTCGGGTCAGGGTTTTACATTTTATTCTGGAGGCTATGGGGAGCCAGTGGAGTATCTGACAGAGAGGAGCTGCACCACAGAGAGATGGGTGATGGGGAGGCCAGCATGGAGAGAGTTGCAGTAGTCGAGGCGGGATATGAGAATAGAGTGTATTTGAATTTTGGTTATGTCTTGTGAGAGAAAGTGACATATTTTGGAAATGTTTTTTTTAGGTGAAACTTACAAGATTGTATTTGAGGATGAAAGAGAGGGCAGGATCCAGTAGAACCCCCAGACAAAGGGTCTGAGAGGTGGGTGGGAAGATTAGGAGCTCCGTCTGAGTTGACGGCAGACATCCAGGAGGATGAGCTAGTGAGGAATTTGGCAACATGAGTTAGAAGAGATGGGGATAGTTCTGGCGCAGAAAGATAGATTTGGGTGATATCTGCATATAGATATATTGCAATCCAAAAGCGTTTTATTAGGGTATCAAGCGAGGAAGTCTAGATGGAGAAAAGCGAGGACCTGAGACGGAGCCTTGATGTACGCCAACAGTCAGAGGGCGAGGCGAAGAAAAGGAGCCAGAGAAGGACACACTAAATGTTCAATTTTCTTGATATGATATGAACCAAGAGAGCAGTATCATGGAGGCCAAGAGAGTGGAGAATTTGGATAAGAATATATACATATACACACAAAAGCTTATAATTGTTGGTCATTTAACAACCTGCAGATACAAGCAATGGTCAGTGAGGTTGGGCAGCTTAATAATTTTTCTGGGTTATATAAAAACTTATAATAAAAAAAAAGAGCTTGGTTTTCAGTGCTTTTCATTTCTACTCTATATATGTAAATTTATTTGGGAAGTTGGACTTGGATGTTCATGTCTAACAAATCAGGCAAAGGTATAGGTGTTCTGGGCATGTGTAAACGGCCCATGCAAACTGTGGTGGAGCTAGTGTATGGAGGGTCCTGGTGCAAAATAATTTGGGGGCCTCTTGCAATTTCTCCATGCACTTCTTGAGCTCCATAAAAAGGCCAACAATGTATGTAAATGATCAGATCACCACCGGTGAACACATTCCCTTTCATTTAAGCAATTATCTGCCTTTTAAATAAGGATTCATAATTTTACTGCCTGTTGTGGGCCCTGGTGCTTTGCACCTACTGCATCAGTAATAGCTCCACCACTGCATGCAAAGCAGTTCCATTTCCTGAAAAAGACACAAGCTTGAATAGTTGTGCTTTGCTATAGCATTATAAATATATTATAAAAAAAGCTATAAATATCTGTAGAGTTCAGTGTATAAGGAATGTGCATCATAATGGTCCTCATAAATAAACTTAATTACAATCCTTTTTAACAGGTTATAAAATATCCTAATCACAGACTGCACTTTGGATAGGATATGGCTTTCCCTTGGGCTATAATGTCTAATTACCTCATTAACTGCTGCACATAATTGTAATGTAATGTTTGTTATTAGTGCAAAGCAGGGCCTATCCCTAATGTGTGGGCTTGTTTTGTGATTTTGGGACCGTAATATAAGCACTGGGAGACTGGTTAGTACAATGCTGGGTAAATATTACCAAAATACAGAGGAATTCTAGGAGGGAAATTTTGGAGAATTTCTACCAATCTATCATTCTAATTTAACAATGAGCGTTTACTAAATGGTGGTCATATAATTAAAATGTACTCTTTTGAAGCACTATATCTGAAAATACACAATGTTTTGACAATGTAAAATTTAATGTAGCCTTTAATTTGTTTTTATATGCAATTGTGCTTCTATTTTAGTTCCCACTGTAGAATTCTGAGATAAATTGAATATTACAATTTTGGAAAATATTGGTTATACTTGGTGACAATTTTTAGATCAGTGGTGGAGCTAGAGCATGGAGGGCCCCAGTGCAAAAAAAAAATAATAAAAATGTTTTTGTGCTGGGCTCCCCCCAGTTACCAACTCACATAGAGACTTAGAGTCCCCAAGACTCCTTCCCATAACAGCATCCCTCCCCAAGACCCTTTCCCATAGATGCTCCCCCCCCCCCCCCAGAATCCTTTCATAGCTGTTCTTCTTCCCTTACCTCCTGCCTGCGTGAAGCACACACATACTATCTCTATATAGCAGCCATCTTCACACCCACCCATCTCAGGATCAATCCCCTCTCCGCACCCACCTCACAGATCCCACCCTCTGTAATTTGCTGTCATCCAGCCCCAGTGTGCTGAACCGCTCCACACTGCCACCTATTGGAGCTTCAGTAGAAACCCTCTACAGAAAACAAAATTAAATGCAAAATAAAAAAAATAAGGGCACTGGTGCACTACACCACTGGTTGCTCCGCCCCTGCTGTAGATGGTCTAAAAATTATATTATTTAAGGCTGTATTTTATCAGCAGAATGTTTTTAAAAGCATTTTCCTACAGTGAACTAACATTGAAGCTTACCATTTTGTGCTGTCAGCTTTTCCGATTCACCCGCTGAGATTTGATATATTTTGTTAATGAGAGATCAGTGCCATTAATTAC
Organism: Discoglossus pictus; assembly: GCA_027410445.1. Taxonomy (NCBI): domain Eukaryota; kingdom Metazoa; phylum Chordata; class Amphibia; order Anura; family Alytidae; genus Discoglossus; species Discoglossus pictus. The sequence goes on from CM050164.1 coordinate 19,128,784, forward strand.
TGATAAGCCCCTGAAGCATTGGGTCCATTATGTTCAGTGCTGTTGTCTACACAAATAGAGACTTGGTTGCTTAAAGTGCAATGTGAAAACAATTAAACAATGCTGTCACCATAACAATAATTGTTATACTTTAGTAATTGAGATTATATATATATAATTATATAAATAATCACATACACATGTAATATGTCACAGGTCCCCCTACTGCAGTGTTTTAATCCTTCCTTGATGTCCAGTTAAAGGTCATATTTTCCATGCTTGGTCCTCCTTTGTTACTCTTTTTGACACATGAGACATGTACATTGATACTTAAAGGTCATAGTGACACTGGACATGGCAGAAGAATCTTTAATAGCTTGTTTTTTTTTTTTTGTGTTTTTTTTTTCTTCGTATTTTAAAAAGTCAAAGTGAAGAATTAAATCCAATAGAAGTCTGTGTTACACGTGTTTGTTTCTGTATGTAAAGCCTTGGAAAGTCCGAATGTCACTCCTTTGTAAATCAAATATTGTTGGGAGATACTGGGCTAGATGTTTTCAAGTGTTTTGTAAGACTTAAAGGGTAACCCCAAGATTAAGTTTTTTTAGGTTATTTTTAAAGCATGAAAAACTGGCTATATGTTGTGTTATCCATTCCTGGGAAATACCATACTGTAGCTGAATTTATATGCAAATTAGTGGGTTATGAATACTAATTAGCTGCTTTAATGGGCTCATTAGGATTACAGTTTGCTTGTCTGTCTCTGTAGTGCCCAACATAAAGACCTGTAATGCTATGTGGCAGTTAGACCCCTCTCCCAGCCTTATCAAGTACTCTGAGCCGCACATGAGCATAGCATACGGTGCTAAAATCTATTCTAAATATCTTCAGAAATTTACTGTAGAGAAAACTGCTAGTACAATGTATAGTAAGTTTGTAATGCTCTATAAAATAAAATAAAATAAAAAAGAAGCTCATCACCTTCCGCCTTAATATGCACATCTATAGTGTAAGGTCAGAAACAGGGCCCTCCATTCTTTAGAAGGTTTTTCATTTTGTCTTTGCCTTGTATAGACACTGGAATATGTTGGCGCATTACAAATAAAGATCACATATAATAGTTGTCAAACTGCGAGTTGTCGCAAAATACGACTTTACGGACGAACCACCGAACTGGAAAAGACAGGGAAAAAGCACATATATGCCTCACATTCACCTACACACTCGCACAAAGCAAAGGGGGGAGAGCCAGGGAGCCTGTGAGTGAGGTTGCAAGTTAATTTAAGGCATATATTGACTGAAAATCGCTTAAGTGGGAAAATAAATGGTGGCCGAAAAAACGTAAAAATTCTGAAACAAGATGAAAACGAGGCTGAGCAAGGCCAAGCACACAGAACTTAGAAAATACACAACGCAAAAGACAGTAACACCAACAACGCTAGGCACACAGGACTTTGAAAACAAAACCAACGGCAGTTGCCGCCCGCCACGCAAAGTTTCAGCAGAGACAGGGAAGCGACGGGGGGAGATGGTGGAAAGAGACATTTTGAATTTCAAAGCACAAAAGTTGCAGAGACCTGTAATGATCAGGGCTCGCGATGAGCGCCGAAGGTGCTCAGAGGGGCCATAGCCTTGCATTGTGTGGCAAACAGCATTGCCTGGCTTAAAATTGTATTGCTGTAATTCTTTGACGGGCAAGTCTCTGGTAATAATAACACACAACACCCCCACTTACTTGAGCCTACAGCCTTACACACCACCATCTTGCATTGATCACCCTCCTGTATCACACCCTGTGACGACCCAGATTTGGAGGCCACGTGCACCTCAATTTCCTCCCTGTAGGTCGTGCCTTTTTTGTTCACAACTCCCAACAAACACCTCTTAGGAGCACTCTGGAAATCACTGTTTGCAAGCTCAGCTCTACGGTTACTGACTTATTAAAAAATTAACAACCACTGTTAAATCTCCTTGATTAGGATGAAAACAATATAAGAAATGACATCAGACATCCCCTTGATTAGAATGTCTTAGTCAGTCTGCCTTATTATCTGTCTCAGACACATAAAAAAAAAAACAATAAAAATCACAAGCCCCTTACCCCGTTATTATGGATTCCAGATAACAGGACCCTGAAGGGGTAATCTTACTAGCTGACTTCAGATTTTATGATTCTTTGATCACACATGCAAACTTTGCAAGGAGGCCAGATAGTAGATGCCTGGCCGCTCTGAGGGGCCATATAATTTCTTGCAGAATTAACTCTTAGTTGTCACACTTTTCCACCATGTTTGTAGTGTATCTGTTAGTTACACATAAAATTGCACTACTACAGTACATATAACACAATATAGCAACCCCAACATTAATTATTGTGGCCCACACTACATACAAAACACATCGCAATCCGTACAAGTATCATGTCCATTTTAATAGTCTTATTAGATATTAGCAACCTAGTGTGCCAGAGTCGAAAATAACAGGGTTGCATGTGGGTCCCAAAATCATGACACACCCCAAGCTTACCTTCTAGCACTTTGTATTGGGGACCTCACTCCTGTTGCACCAAGTTGCCCGCAGACCCATTTGTATTATATTTGTATTGCACTGTATTTGTATTTCTACTTCCCTTACAATTTGCACATACATTTATAATTTGCTAGTTGTACCCACTGTACTCTATGCTACTTAGTAAATAGTGCTTCAGAAAAGGCTTTATTAAAAGTTATGGCTTTATTAATAAAGAATAATAATTATAAGGAAGTTTCAAACTCATGTCATTAATTGTATTCCGTGTCACTTTAATAGCATAATAAATGTTACCTGTAGAGCCAGATTCCCAATCAGCTGCTTGTAGACTCCAGGCTTGGTCTTTCTCCTTTGCTCGGTGTATAAACTTTGCATAGCTGGCCGGGGGACTCATTACAACTGATAACATATTTTTGCTCCTGTAGAGAATGTAGGCCGACATGTATACGCTGGGATATCGACAAATCCCACACCTAATTACCTTCATTATAACTGGGAAAAAATATTAAGCAATTAAGGGGGTGAAGACTCTTTTTCGGAAAATCCACAAAGAATAGATTAATATTAAAATCTCATTAAATGTCCCATCTTCTTGAAAGAGCACAGTACCCCCTAGAGATATCTAAATAACCACAAGTAATGTGTCCATGAGATACTTTTATATAGTTGTGCGTGTGTGTATGTGTATATAATAAATATATATATATATATATATATATATATATATTTATCTCACACAGACATAATGTCCAGTGGGACTGTTCCTGCCCTGAGGAGATAGTTTTATGAATGTCCCAACAGTGCATTAGAAAAAGGCTGCGTGCGCAAGGGCAAACCGTTTGTGTAAAGCGCTACTTTAGATGCGTAATGTCGTTAGTTGCACGTTAGGATTGTAAAATACTGTTGTTTGTCTGTGCTACGCGGTTCGCGAGCATTTGCCGTCCTTTGTAATAGTGTATTTTGTGCCTTGTACGTTCCTGGGTGAAAGTGGTACGCAGTTGGCGGTGTTTTGTGCGGTCCTGGGTCGTGTTGCCTCGTTTTCATTTTGTTTGGTCGCCATTTTTTTTCTCACTTTTCGAATGACGAAACTCTGCAAAATCAACTTAAAATCACGTTCCACCTCACTCCCAGACGTCCTGGCTGTTCCCCTGCGCTGTGTGTGATGGTTTTGTTGTATCTTTTTTTTTATTGCTAAAGAATATCCCTGTATTTAGCACCATCCATCTTTCCCTCAACTCTGACCAGTTTCCCAGTCCCGGCTGCTGAAAAACACCCCCAGAGCGTGATGCTGCCACCACCATGTTTCATTGTGGGGGTGGTGTTCTTTGGGTGATGTGTTGGGTTTGCGCCAGACATAGCGTTTTCTTTGATAGCTGAAAAGTTCAATTTTAGTCTCATCAGACCAGAGCACCTTCCTCCATACATTTTGGGAGTCTCCCACATGCCTTTTTGCAAACACAAAATGTGCCATTTTGTTTTTTGCTGAAAGGAATGGCTTTCTTCTGGCCACTCTGCCATAAAGCCCAACTCATGGAGCGTACGTCTTATTGTCGTCCTATGTACAGATACTCCAGTCTCTGCTGTGGAACTCTGCAGCTCCTCCAGGGTTACCTTAGGTCTCTGTGCTGCCTCTCTGATTAATGCCCTCCTTGCCCAGTCCGGGAGTTTTGGTGGGCGGTCGTCTCTTGGCAGGTTTGCTGTTGTGCCATGTTCTTTCCATTTGGTTATGATAGATTTGATAGTGCTCCTGGGGATCATCAAAGATTTGGATAATTTTTTTTTATAACCTAACCCTGACTTGTACTTCATGGCAGTTCCTTGGTCTTCATGGCAGTGTTTGGTTAGTGGTGCCTCTTGCTTAGCTGTTGCAGCCTCTGGGGCCTTTAAAAAAAGTTGCGGGTATGTATTGACAGATCATGTGACACTTAGATTGCACACAGGTGGGACATATGTTCACTAATGATGTGGCTTCTAAAGGTAATTGGTTGCACCAGAGCTTTTAATGGGCTTCATAACAAAGGGGGTGAATACATACGCACATGCCAATTTTCTGTTTTCTATTTCTAAAAAATAGTTTTATGTATATATTTTTCTCATTTCACTTCACCAAATTAGACTATTGTGTTCTGATCCATAAGATTCAGATTAACAAAACATTGAATTTAACCTCAAGGGGCGTGAATACTTTTGCAAGGCACTGTATGAAATATATATACTAGCGACTTGCCCGTCAAAAATGACGGGGCAATAAAATTTGAAACCATGGGAATGCTGTTTGAGACATAATTGAAACCGTTTTGTACTGTGAGGACCTTCGCCGCTCATTGCGAGTTTTGCGATAAGCACCTTCATTGCGAGCCTCAGAATCTTTTGGCGCTCATTGCGAGGCTTGCGCTGAGCGCTTTTGGCACTCATTGTGAGCCTCTCCTGTCGTGTACTTTTGGTCCTCTGAGAGAGATAGATATTTCTATGTATATGTAGTTAAGTAATAATGATTTCTTAAATCAATTAATATACTTTATAATTGATATATGCAGCGAGCAATAAGCTGAAGAGCTAACAATCTGTTTGTATTTTGCGTCTGCATAGAATATACATTGTGAGTGTTGGTGCTCTGCTTATAAAGTGTAATGAGTGTTTGAAGTGTGCATTCTAAATAGTCTGCGTGCGCAAGGTAAAGCCGTTGGTTTATTGTGTAAAGAGGCATTGTATAGTCGTAATGTTATTAATGTGGTACGCGTCTCGTGAGCATTTTACGGCTTTTGTAATAGTGTATCTTGCCGGTCGTAGTGTCGTGTAAAATGCTACGCGTTTAGCAGTGTTTTGCGCGGTCCGGGGTTGTGTAGCCTTGTTTTAATTTTTTCGCTGGCAATTTTTTTCCTCGCTTAGGCGATTTTCGAGTGGCGAAAATCATCTAAATTAAGTTATATTTGCATTCCACCTAGCTCACGTGCTGTCTGTGATGTTTTTGTAATTTTTGGGGGTGTTTTTCGGGTTTTTGTTTCGTCCGCTAATCTCGTAAATGTTTACGTCTTGTGTCTTTTCACTTCTAAGTCCCGCGTCTCGTATTTTAACGTCTCGCCTCGGCTAAGTGCTACAGTTTAACGGCTCACTTCGCAACGATGAGCGGCTATGGTGCTCATCGCCTATGTCGTACGCACCTCCCAAAGCATGACGACGTCTCGCAGTTTGACAACTATTACATGTGATATATATATTATATATTTATATTTATAAATTACGGGTTCCCTGTTGGCCCAGTGGTTAGGACGCAGGTGCTTTCATCATAGCATCCTGGGTTTGAATCCAGCCAGGGAACCAAGAGGTGACACTGGTCAGTACTTGGATGGGAGACCAGAATGCAGTGTAATAACTGTATTTCTACGAATTCTGGGCATGAAACAAGTTTTTTTAACTTGCTTTAGACATTCAAATGTGAACACAGATGTACTATTTCTTTACTGTACTACTGTACGGTGGAGGTTTCTATCGCTCTTTTGCCCACCATATTTTAAATTATTGTTGTGGTGAACGACCTACTCATAAGGTCCACAACACAAGCTAAGGAACTGACCCCACACTAAAGAGGCAGTAACCTTAAAACCGCTGTGCATGGGTGGGATTCTTAGTTGGTATATAATCCAACCCTAGCTTTGCTCAGAGCAGTTGGATACAGCGGGCATATGCTTAAGGGAAGCCATGTTGGATATGGTTATGGATTGCAAGAGCAAAGCCTATATATAGAGAGCGAGCAAGAGCGATGCAAAGAGATGCAAAACAACTTATGGACAGAGTCCCGGTGCTTGGAACCAATGTATAAACAATTAAAAATTAACTTTTATAAAGGCAAATCTAAAATTTAAAAAAATGCTCAATGACCAGAACATAAAAGCTCTTGGCAAAGCAGAAATATATATTTATTACATCATTATAAAAGCATTTTGTTTCACTTCTGTGTACTACCAGATTTGTCCACTGACCACAATCCTTGACCAACATGCTCAGCACAACCACAACACTAAGGTTTATTGCACTTTACAGTTACTTAACCTCACATCCTGCTCAAGTAGAACATGCGCTCCACTTTTTTGGTTTTACCTTTTCCACAGGAGATGAGGTATTTAAACTCCTGTTTAATGCTGCATTTTTATTTAATTACCGTAAGCTCTGACCTTTAATAAAGCTTCTTAGTGCAGCGAAACAGTGCTGTTAAAAGCACCTCTATGCCTTTGTTAGGCACTGCTCTGTGACTTTGGTTGTGCTAGTGTGTCACTTACTCAGCAATTACAGACCACTGAATATCTGTTGATATAATTTAATAAGCAGTTTCTATACCCATTTCAGGGCTCTATATGAAGAACTAAAGGTCTGTTTACAGTTGAGAAAGGAGAACATTTTTATAATGGTAACTTTTTTTTTTTTTTTTTTTTTTTTTAAGAGGAAGTGACAGTTTCTTTGGCATTGTACTCACATAGATCCTTTTTGATACATGTAAGGGCTGTTTACTAAGCTTGTGGAGCTATATGCCTTCCAGATAGGAGGTTCCCTTCGAGGGACATATGTTTATTCTCCTCCTATCTACTTTGTATACCAGCAATGGTACTAATTGTTACATGTGACGACATTTAAAGGGTAACAAAGAGCTTATATGTTCTGTGTTTGAGCTGTCTCTGACAGCGGCATTTTTTTCCAATCTTATATTTACCTTTTTAATAAAAGTTTAATCTTTAATTGTTCATACATAGATATATATGGATAGAGATATAAATAGATGTGTGTGTGTATATATATATATATATATATATATATGTGTATGTATATATATATATATATATATATATATATATATATATATATATATATATATATATATATATATATTGAATGTTATTTATTAGTGTGTATATCAGTTTGGGTTCACTGGTGGTCCCAG